>CM053784.1:389089549-389689549 GCA_028749045.1 Cupressus sempervirens | reverse complement strand
ACTATAATGACATGTATCAAAAACCTTAGCATATGTGACATTTTTATATTGGATAAACCATTCATAACCTTCAAATTCACCAACAAAAATACAACTGAGAGAAGAGTTGATTGGGATCCTTTGTAAAGAGCCATATTTTCCTTTTGAAGTAGAGGTATATCATGAATGACCTCAATGTCATCCTTATCATCATCACCATCAACAGTAGCAACAACAAAAACAACACTAGTACCAAATGTGTCATGGATTAATGCATTTGTACCATCATCTTCGAATGTTTTTTTTGGCACATGATCGTCATCTTCCATGGGATCATGATCTTCTCCTTCAATACTCACACCTCCATTTTCCTCCATATTCACACCTCCATGTTCCTCCATATTCACACCTCCATGTTCCTCTGAGATCTATTGGTCCATATCATGTACTACCCTAAGGAGATTGACCTATATAAAAATGATGATAATAAAAGCCCTGTTCTATGGTTCATATGTATATTAATTGTGAAAATAATATAACAAACAACTTACCAATGGATGATAATCAAACCCTCCTTCAGTGTGACCATTCTCCCAACAATGTCTCTTAACTATTTTGATTTTGATTCTTCTTATCTTTAAGCCATTACAACATTTGCAAGGACAATAACATCTATCATCGCTTGCTCTTTGAATGTTAGACAACAATTTAGCAATTGTCTCTCAATTTTGATCAAACTCCCTTGTGTTATTTGACATGGTCCTTCTTCATGAGAATAACTTATTCGTGTACCCTTATTGAGTTGGTTGTACTTAATGTTTATATCTGCACATATGGCTTTAAAAGAAATAATTGGTGTAATTAATGTGTATATCAACAAAAATATTGGACATGTTGTACTTAATGTTTATATCTACACATATGGTTTTGAAAGAAAAATTTGGTGTAATTAATGTGTATATCTAAAAAAAATATTGGACATATAGTTAATGTTTATATCTGCACATATGGTTCTAAATGAAACATTTGGTGTAATTAATGTGTATATCTGCAAAAATATTGGACATGTTGTACTTAATGTTTATATCTGCACATATGGTTTTGAAAGGAACATTTGGTGTAATTAATGTGTATATCTACACATATGGTTTTGAAAGAAAAATTTGTTGTATTTATGCCTCTTCATTTTGATTTTTTTCAAGGAAAGCCCATCAATAGTAATAAGAAACAAGAATGCATTTTCTAAGAGTTCACAATTGTTCAGAAAAATTAATATATTACAAGAAAATGCACCTAAAGAACTGTTAGCTCAGAAGCAAGAACATGGTGTTCATATTAGATCTACCTTGCTAACTCCTAATGGGTTGGGTTATTATTATTTTTCCCCATCACATTCACTTTGATAGCCATGTTAGAGAGGTGATCTCACCTAGTTCATCCTCATAACTTTGAAGTCCTAATCACGATCTTGGGTTTCCTATTGTGTGCGGTTACCATGATGATAGGGACCTATCCTTGATCCTCCTCCTAAGAGCACAAGCCTTGATTTTTTGTATTTCTTGAGTCATGAACCATTCTTTGTATTCTTTGACCATATAGACCATTGCAATGAACATTCATGCAATATTAAAGGGAACTCTTTATTTGTCAAGATTAAAGATGAACTCCTTTCCTAGTTTTTGATAAACTACTCTAAGGACCAAAAAATGCATAGACAATGATAGTCCTTGATTATGATTTCTACTATATGACCATAGAATACTATTTCATACATAGGTCCATGAAGCTTAATGATGATTTCCATACTTGGATCTAATTTAAATTGATCCTATATTATATTGATATATCGATTGTACATTATAAAAAATCTTGTCCAAAATGGAAAAAAATGTGAAAAAAAAACCCAAAGAATTGAAAGGTTGAAAGTGACCAAGGATTAATTTGTTTAAAGTATATAAGATAGTCCAAACTAACTTTTAAATAAAGTAAAATCATTTTCTAGAAATATGGATGGTTATCCAAGAATCTTCATACACACAATACCTTCATATCTAATGTAGGGCATAAAGATAAATAATCTCTATGAGAGAAGTGTATCGAAGGATAAGAAACATTCCCTTTCTAGTGTATACTGAGCATTTTCACCCTTACAATAGACCAAAAAAAGGGGAAGGTTTCTAGTCTAGGATGCTGTACTATCCAAATTGATCTATTATGAATATTGATCTTTTTATCATTCGATCAATATGGTCCATGATGAAGAAATGAAAAAACTTAAAGAATAGATTATATGTGATTAAAATAATAATAGAAAACTATCATCTAAATCTATAAAAAATCGGAAGAGACTAAACTTAAAATCTATACCAGAAGATAAGCTAGAAACATAGAAAAATTGACTCTTAGTGAGAGAGAATACATTGAGATACAATGAGAAATATCCAAGGGAAATTGTTTATAGGGAGATATTTATGTTTGGGAGTACTAGTCTCAAACATACTACATCACTAAAAACAATTACCCCTAACTATAATGCACAAGATTATGTCATTTCTTCTAAATGAAGGAAAGATAGTGCTTATCTTAGAAATCGAAGCCATGTGTTTCAACCATATATAGTGAATATGTTGAAAATATAAAATTAATCATATTACTATCCAGATCATTTTTCTTAGAAAATAATATTGTATACAGAAAAATCTATAGATGTAAGGAGAGGTATGTGATGAAAATCAAGAGTTTCTATAGGAACAAGTCAAGAAGATAAGATTCCTAATCTAATATGAAGTTTTCTTTGTCAATAATAGTATTGATCCTTTGAATTGAGAGTTTCAAATTAGAAATAATTATTTTCTAACCTAAATTAGAATAGAACCTACCAAAAAATAGATTGTGTTAAAAAATTATAATACACATGATCTGAATTATGCCCTTTATTGTTCATTTTATTGTACCTAATCTGATGACAGTTCTACAAGAATTTGTAATCAACCCAGCTAATCAACAACTAAAACAATTTAACTAGTTTATGGCTTGTTTCTTTCTAAAAATATCTGCTATGATATGTTTCTGTAAAATTTCTTGCAAACTCTGGCCATTTTTTGTGGTCTGCATTATTTTTGTGCAAGATCTTGAGGTAAGTCACTTAGCAATGCACTAGTACATTTGACCCCATTTTTAGACCAAAATTTTTGGCCATCTATTAAAATGGGGTCAAATTGGTCAGAATAGGCAAGGAAAAATGTCTTTTTTTTTAATCCATGCTTGTGTTGGTTGAAATTTCGACCAACACAGGCTTCATTATATTAAAATGAAAAAAGTTCTATTTTGCGCACCCTAATTCATTGTTATGGCAGAGAGGAATGCAGGAAGTAATTTTTTTAGGAGAGAGCAGGAGATTTTACTCTAAAATTTGATGGAATTGATCCAAAGTTGGCTCTCCTGAAGAGTGAAGATAGATCTATGCTCTCTGAACCAACTAGAAATTTAATCGTGTTGAGGTAAGTGGAACATGTTTTCTAAACTAGTCTTCTTTCACCTGCGTGGGAGTAGATATGGGTAGAGTGCCTTTTCCTTGCAAGCTTGCTACCTACTATTTTTATGGATCATTCTATGTCTCAATCAATGATAGGTCCCTTATCTCAATCTCTCTTGTAGAAATTACAGATGAACAATTTTTTATACTTTGCTTTCAAACCCTAACATAACATTTTATATAGAAGTCCTCGCACTACAAGTTTGTCAACTATTGTGTCATTTGGGGAAAAGTTGTTATAATCCATTACTACATTCTACTCTTTATCGGTGAGATGTGCCATTTGTTTATGCAAGAGTACTTGCTTTTTTTATATAGTGCTTCTACACTTGTGATTTATGTAAAAGGATTAACCACCAATTTTAGATCTTTGTCACACATTTTGATATCTAAGCCTTGAATATTATATTTTGCCCTATTACCAAAAAAATTGGCATAAAAGTACAACATTTATGAAATGTATACTCAACTGGTTCAGCCAAGACAATATCTTATTTGGGCTTTTTCAAATTGATTGAAGTTGGCAGTTTTTTTAAAATGCATACATGCTGAGCATTTAGGCACCTAGCTGCTCAATTGCACAACAAGATGGAAGAGACTTCTAATTGAGAGGTATCATTCAACTTAATAAATATAAGGCTTTTTTGGATGACCATTCCTTTTTTTTAGTGTCCGCAGTTCATTTTTAGCAATTATACTTGAAAATGAAATTTTGGTCCAGAATATGAAAAAAAATTTGTTAATTTTTTTTTATTCTATTATTAATTAACTATCAATTTAGTCAGAGAGCTCTGTAGTTTTAATTAGTGGTAGAGACATATATCTTTTTATTGAATCCATGTTTGGGTTATGAGTATTTTTGTGCAATGGCATAAGCTTTGACACTACAACTTAAGAAGTTAATCCCAATCAATCATAGGGCATTCAACAGTCATTCCTTTGTTGCGCTTGCAGGCAATTCTTTTCTTTAAAGATCTATTTTAAGTTTTTATCTTAACCAACGGAAGGCATATGTGGATTCTAATTGAATTTCATTACTATTTTTTAATTGTTCTAAATCAATCTTTTATGGAAAGTAGTGAAGTTTCTTCTGAAAGTGCTATATAAATGTAGTTCCCACAAATATAAGACCAACCCATTAAATAAGTTGCTTTTCTTGCAATCTTCTCTTTGATTTTTAGAAATTCTAATAATATTTATAATTGGAGGGATTTTGATATCTCTATTTAGTTCATATATGGGCTTTCAATATGTTTTTTGATACTGTGCACATGGAATATTGATTTTTTGGCTTGACATGCTGAAAACATTGATTTGAATCTTCAACCAATATGGGGTATTCCTAATTCAATCTATTTTTACAACTTGAGATTGTATCTAGCGTGTAATCTTAGTGGAGATATTTTATGTCTTATTGATAATAGGGATTTATGGATCCTCATTTAATCAGTTTTTTGTTCTTCATTTTGTTTTCTATAATAATCTACAATTGTCTATACCTGCAATGCCTAGATTTTCATTGAAAATCAACAAAAATAAATAGCATGGAAGTTCTATCAAAAATCAATATTAGTGATTCAAGCGAATCCTTTGGGTTCTACAGTATCAGTGGGCCTTGAATTTCATGTTTTTCTTAGTAAAGTAGTTGGTGAGGACTGTCATATTTAGAGCTAAGAATGTTTCTAACATTGATTTTGGCAAGCTAGTTGCATCATTGAATTTGATCAGTATAGATTCTTGTAGAAATATAAGTGCCCCATACATGATGGAATCTCTCTTGGAATATTCTTCTCAAAATTTGGTTACTTAGGGATTTAATAAATTTCAAACATTAGAGAGGATTTTCCAACCTCCATTCCATCTTTATTTAGTTTTAGTTTTTCTGTGTTACATGGTACACATAAACAATAGCATTTTGGTTGGAAATGCTGAAAATAAATGATTTATATAGGGAAATTCTAAAACAAACCCAGAAAAATCAAGGAATTGGTTTGGTCTTGGAGGACTTGGGAATTTAATTTTTCATAATTCTTGCACCAATATCCAGGGTGGCAATGGAGACATTTGGATGTAAGACTATCTCAGAAAGTGCAAAGTAAGTGGGTTTTGTTGTCTACATTTGTGAAAAATCAATGAGCCTTGTATACATAATAACCTTTCCTATGAAATTTCTAGTTGTCTATGGTGGATGCTTCTAGTATAGAATATATTGTTGACTGGGAAAATTTAGTAGTATCTTGAAACACGATTTGTATAACTATGAGGACAAACAATTAATTTCTCATATGAAAATATCTAGCATGAAGTTTTGAATATAAGGATATGCATTTAATACTTTTGGAAAACATAAAAAAATTAGATCAAAATTTGGTGTGATGCCCACCAATGGTTGGAACTCTTTAATAACATTTGGACAAAAACTTTAGCCCATAAGAAAAAGTTATGGTTTTAAAAGTGAATAACTCTAGTCTAACTTTTGAGCTTTGAATCAATGACTGATTTGGGTGCGGCTAAATGTCTAATCCTCTGTTGAATCTGCCACTCATCCTTTTATCATGGACGTGTGCTTGGCTGAGTTTTATTGTGACAATACTTCAGTTTGACACACTTGGCTCACCACAAACATGTCATCTAAGCATAAGTCATGCATTCAAGCATTGCTAAATCATTCTATATAGGAGTTATACTAGAAGACAACTTAGATTGGATCATAAGTTGATTTCCCTTTGAACTACTGAGGTGATTTGTTTGTTTGATTTTTTTGTGTTGTTTTTCTGATACATCATATGTACAAATATGTCCATTGGGTTCATTGCATCTAGTTCAATGGTAGCAGATCTTCAACTATAGTTTGTTCTAAAAAATTTACATGCATTTCAGTTGAGTACAGAGCTATTATGAGAAAGCTTTAGGAGGACACGCCTATGAGATGATGGTCTATATATGTATCAACCTAAATTGAAAGCTTAATAATAACAATTGATTTATAAGCTTCCTGATAGCAATTGACATTAAGTATTACTACCCAATTTACATGTGGCATCTATCCCACCATGTGTTTCTACAATGAATCTTTGTACCCCTTGTTGCAATGTTGATTAATGCTCTTTGTTCCCCCAATTGCTGACTTCTTGCATGCAATTTTCATTTCAAACCCTTATAATTATTTAATTCAAGGTCACTAGGAACTCTTGTTAAGGCACATCTACATCCTTGTTCCCAATCCTTCCCTCGACTCCATATCCACATCTTCTAGATATGGAGATGGGGACAACACATCTTTAGCTAGAGTTTTTTTTGAAAATTTTACATGCATTCTAGTAGAGTATGGAGTTACTCTGAGTAAGCTTAATGAGGAGGACACACCTATGAGAGAGTGATCTATATATGCATCAACCTGAATGTGTTATTGAAGACTCAATGATATGAATTGATTATAAGCTTCCTAAATATAGTTGATAGTAAGTGTTACAACCAAATTAACATGCAATAGCTATCCCACATTGTGTGTCTCCAATGAGTTTTGGTCCCCCTTGTCGTGATGTGGTGTTGTTCTATTTACTTGCCTAATTGTTGACTTATTGCATGATATTATTATTTCAAGAACTTATAATTCTTTAATTCATTATCACCAGGAAATCTTGTTTTAAGGAAAAGGCACATCCCCAACCTTGTTCCCATTCCTGCCCCCATCTCTATCTCCACATTTTTTTGCGACAATAGTTTTATAATATAGCCATTTTCATATTCATTTATTTGCACATTGATGTGAAGCATCCACAACTAAAACCCATAAGGACTTCCAATCCCATCTATGACATTGAGGTCTCTCTCCAATCCTAAATCATCAACACTTTTCCTTGTGAAAGGTTCCTTCATATTCTCACAAAATCATTCAAAACTTCTTTGATTGATTCATCATTCAGACACCAAACCTGATTAGCATCCATCTCTGATTGCATGAATGTATAATTGGTTACCACATACTATCCTTTTCATTTGTGTTTGCATCTCCCCAAGTCTAATTACTCTCACACAATCCTTCACAATGCAACTTGCTTCACAAGTTCACATCCTATCCTCTTCCCAAAACCAACTAGGATCTCTCTCTAACCCTTCCAATTACATATTCCATCCACAAGTTAGAATTTCACCATGCCTAACCACTAGTGTCAACTCACTTGATAACCTATGATTATCTCTCTCTTACATATTCCAACACCCCCAATGCATTCTGCTATAGATCATTGACTTGGCTTAACCACCCTACACCTTGACCAAACCACTCAACATCCAAACACCTAACTTCATGTTTGAACAACATAAAAATTACTTGATGTCATGATGAGTATAGTCACCTTGCACATTATCTGGATAATCACATCTAATACCCTTATCTTTGTGTCACCTTCATCCCAAGTATTGGAGCACTATGTTTACCCTTTCCTCATGCCTTGCCCACACTCAACTCACTTTACATACCATACACAGTATTAGTATACATAAAATAGAGACAAGTAACCAAGCTATTGTCATGTCTGACAGTCAACCAATCTTGTCAAATAGATTTCCCTGGCCTTATCTTATGGCTTACAAACCCCTCCAAGAACTTTGAATCACTGAAGACACTTCTCCTTTGATCTTCCTTAGTCTCCAACTCCCACTTCATCTATTAATAGTGATTAAATCCCTCTATCATCCTGTGACAACCAAAATCTTTCCTTTCTATCACCATCACTAAGGACTTCCAATCTTATCTCTTGACAGTAATGTCTCTCTCCTTTCCTGATTCATCAACACCTTTCCTTGTGAAAGGTTCATCCAAATAATCACTACCCAAATCAAAACTTATTTGACTAAAGCAAACACCAAACCTAATTAGAGTCCATCTCTGATGGCATTAATGGATAATTAGTCATCACATACTATCCTCTTCATTTGTACACATAGTGCACCTTATACCCTTCAAGAAACATATATTTGTTGATAAAATCTTTCAGTATCTTATTCAAGGCATGCCCAATATGCAAATCTCCCAGCACAGTTTCTACTCATGATTATGAAGGCACATATCCTACACATGACGAAGGCCCTAATGTTCATCACAGTGATAGAGGAACATATTCAAATCTTATTGAAAATTAATTATATAATTATTAATAAAATTTGTCATCTTAAATTGAAATTGGTGTAACCTTTATGTGATAATTTTTTAGTATGGAGAATGTCATGGTAATGGAGTTGAGCATCATGTTAGTGTTGACCATGTTGAGGTTGGGGCTGAACAAAATGTGGTAGATGATGTAGCACTATCAAGTAAAGAAAAATCCCTGTTATGTTCTTTAGATTAATGAAATGCTTATAACATTAAAAAAATGTTTAGAATTAAATCCATTTATTTCTTATTATAGGGGCGCATCAGCCTTATGCTCAAAAAAAGAAGAGGACGCCTCATGTTATAAGAATAGAACCACAAGAGCCACAAGAGAATGCCAAAGATAGTCACGATGTACCTATTAGCCTTCAAAATCATGAGTAGGATCTATGTCGGGAGTAGAAGGATGCGGTTTATTATTATTCTCCTTAGCATAAATTGTTGTTTGTCCTCTATATGTATATATAAATGTATACATATATATATATATACATACATATATATATATATATACATATGTATATATATATGTATATATATATCTATGTATATATGTATGTATATATATATGTATATATATATACATACATATATACATAGATATATATGTATACATATATATATATACATATGTATATATACATATATATATATATACATATATATATACATGTATGTGTGTGTTTATATATATATATATATATATATACATATATATATATACATATGTATATATACATATATATATATACATATATATATACATGTATGTGTGTGTTTATATATATATATATATATATATATATGTTTAAATGTATATTTCCATATATATATATATATATATATATATATATATATATATATATATATATATATATATATATAAACTATCTCCCATACGTATATATACCTATATATGTATACATATGCTCTCCTCTGCATATGTATATTTCTATTTATGACCAAAGCTAGAAGTGTAAGGTGCTAAATTGTTTTACGGATTCCTATTTTGAGAACAGGTGACTTGTTGGATATTTGTTTTAGGGGGTTAAGACCTATTAACCCCTTACCCCCCTTCTTTTCATTGCCATGGAATATTGTTTTTTTATTGCAGCTTATTCAAGGATTGCAACATTTACCTCTAGTGTCCACCATTTCTTTAACCAGACCAAAGATCTTAAAATTTTGTCACTCCAATTTCCTCCAACATTAATATTTGTAACCCTCTCAGCCATTTTTATTTGTAATCCCCAATATGTTGGGAAGGGAATCTGGCTAAGATAGATTTTGATCCAACCTTGTATTTTTTTTTGGATGTTCTTCTATCAGAAATCCTCCCCTTGTATAAAAGGAGGTATGCCTTCTTAAAGACCCTTATAAAGGGCATCTGTAATTTATATAGGACTCTGGTCTTGGGCTATACCGGGGGTTTTCTTTGCCTTGTTCTTTTTTCCCCAGTGCCTATAGTTGAACAAGGCAAAAATTTTGTAAAATAATCTGATAATATAATATAAAGTCTTGATTACTATTGTGTATTAATGAATTTTATATCATATTAATGAATGTTATGTGATTGTATTGATTGAATGTTATAGTTCGTAAATGGATGAATAAAATGAATGAAGTATATAATTAGATGTTCATGGGGAAATTAGATTGATGTTAGGGGGAGGGGGGTGAGGCCAGATGAGTTTGTACCTTCACAGGGTTGGCCTTGTTAAGTAGAGAATATTATAGTATTCTTGAAACCAAGTGAAGCTCAAACTAACATACCAAGGAATCGCAAAACCCAAATCTATCTACCTCTCATCTTCCCATCCCAATAAGTCATCTTTTATACCACTTTTATTTGGAAGGGTCTAAAGCTTGATCAATTCATCATCTACATATCCTAAAATCATAATGCTCCAAAGAAAAGAATGATGTGCTTGAATAATGCACCCTATTTCTTTCTCCCGCTTTATTTGGATGCCAATTGCTTACATCACCAAGTTGAGATAGTGTAACTTGTAAGCTGCCCAAAATATGTGCTCATATCTCACCTCAACTAATGTAGAGTCCACAATATTAATCCACCAAAATCTTCTTAAGTACCTAGTAGCACCTAACCCATTGCAAGATGCCAAGAAAGGTTACCAACCTTTACCCAATGCTAACCTCTGTCTCTCAAAGTGGACTCCACTTCTCTAAGGTCTTACCCCATTTCTAGGGCTCTTAGCAAACTCGGGTCAAATCAAGGCTTTAGGGATAGTAGCCCTCAATTAGGCCAAATATGGAAAATTAGGCAAAAGGCTTTCAAGGCTTCAAACAAAGACTAGTTTTGTCATTCCTAGTCCTATATACCTTAGTTTTTATTAAATACAAATACAAGAACTCCACCACTTAATCTTTGATTCAAATATGATCACTTTCCCTAATGTTGTTGATGTTATCTTGCCAAATGGAATTTTTAGTCACCATGACCATCCTCGTATAGCAAATTTGTGTGAGAAAGCTAGTTTATATATGTGTGCACTTCAGGTAGGTGATTCGTTGGGAGTACACTTGAGCTTTAATATAGATTGAAAATTTTGTATGAAATATTGTCTATATAAATTTTTGTGGAAATCTTTTTTAGGTTTACTCCATTTTTCCTTATGTCAAATGGTTTCTTAGGAGATATTTATGTGTCACTAATATTGTAAGTTTCATTACAACACTAGACAGAGTTACTTGATATCAAATGTGTCATCGTCAACACCTATGCTATTGAGCCACATGTCTGTGAAACATCCTATGCTCTTGAAATTGAATAGAAAATATCAATTCCCTTAATGATTCTAGAACTTTTTAGGCCCTTGTCGAGTTCTTTGGGACCCTTTCTAGAGAGTGGGCATTGGAGTGCATGAAAGATCTCCTCCTTGGTAAAGTGGTGGATAGTGGCCCCAATGACCACATTTTCATCTATTACTCTGACCATGGATGACCTGGAGTACCTGGTGAGTAACTATATTTATTTAAAATTTTAATCACTATCTTTAATTGTCTCTAGTGGAATTTTTGGCCAATTCCTATTGTTGGGCCATTGAGGAGCCACCTGCATTTAGATTGTTTTATTTTTTCACTCCTCTAGGATAAATTTTCTTCTAAGTTACTGTCCACTTTTCTTGAAGCTTTTGGATAGCCTTTCTTTGTAAGACTTATTTTGTGATGTTTAATTAATGCTTTCAACTATTATTTAGTGATTGAGAAATTTTTCTACTAGAGTTATCAAAGGGTATGTGTTGATGCATTTAATTTTGCTAATATAGACGTTATAGTTGTTTGAAATAATGGTTTTCATACCTCGCAACAGTTTTAAACTTTTAGATGGTTTTATTTTGGATATCATGCCTATTTGATATCATCTACTGGCTTACATTATTATTTTATAATGCTAGTTGAACTTGGTTCGATCTCATTGTTGACTGGTGGCATTTGAAAGTAGGTACCACTAGTTTTAGCTTGGACCCACATGGGGTCATTTGACATAGCACTCATTTTTATGAGCCTATTCACTCAGTAAGAGAAAATAAGAGCCACTATGACCCCTGGAAAACCATTTGTATTGTGCTCTCCATTTTGCTAAGTTGGTTGATATTCATAATTATATCCTGTATAATGAAAATGAAAATAGTTTTTGAACAAATCAAGAATTTGATTGCACTTGTATGTATAATTTCCTTTTACTTTCATGAACTGAGTCTCAATATCTAAGTTTTAAAATAACCCGGTTATTGGAGAATGTGTTGATGTTATATGTTTCTTTTTGGCTATTTGTATGGTGATTCTTATAGAGATGTTTGTTCCACTTTCTTGGTCAACAAGAATGAAGATATTACTTGGGGCTACGAAAGGATTAGTTTTTCTTCATTGTGTTGAGAAACCAGTTATCTATCATGATTTTAAGACATCAAATATTCTACTCGATAATGTTAGTATTTTCAAATACATTTTAACTACAAATATGAACTAGTTGGTCAGTTTGTCATAGGCCATAATGACGTAGCCTTTTTAATATTTTGAACATGAGTTTAAATTGAGTGCAAAAAGTAAGTTGTCAGTTTAGGATTATGTCATTTCAGAGTTCATTCTACTAATATGTCATTTAGTAATATAGACAACTATAAACATCTGAACCATGTATTCTAATGTAGGCACTGTCATAGAGATGAAGTGGGGCTGGCCCTTGACACTATTGGGAATGAGGTTCTGGGAACTGCTACCAAGATAGTGCTAAAAAAAGATTCAACAACAATAGTTAGTGATGGAATGACTCAAGAGGCTATTGAGAGAAGAGTAAATTAAATTAGGAGCATGATTGAGGTATTCCTTCTTGTCTATGTGTGTGTGTTCTTCAAGCCTTAACATGGACTATCAGTCTTATGCTTTATAATTAGAGCAATTTAGTTTTATTCTTTATGTTATTTCTCCTTTTTTTTTGCACCTAGTATCTCATCATGGTTAACACTTTGTCTTTTTTGAGCATATTAATATATAGGCGAAGAATAACTCATTTGAGAATTGTGCTATTGTCAACCTAGCTTGTAGAATGTATTTGACAATTGAGTATTTTCTTTATTTCCAAGTTTCTGAACAAGATTATGAGACAGACAAATTGAATGAAAGGATTGTTAAACTACTTGGGGGAGTTGCAATTATACAGGTGAAGTTATTGAAATGTGTCTAGTCTTCTATAGTGTTTGACTGTTACATTTTTCTCTAAGTAATAGATAAATTTTTTCAATGTATATCATTCATTAAGATAGGATTTATTGTGCCTATATCATTATGATGCATAAGCCAAGTTAGGTGATGGATGATAAGAAGTATGATTGACAGGTAGGAGCACAAATAGAGATAGAGTTGAAGGAAAAGAAGTTATGAGTGGAGGATGCTTTGAATGCTATAAAGGTATGGCAGTCTTCTCTGTAAATAACTTTGTCATTTGATACGAATGCATAAAAATCCCATGCCAATTCTGATGCTACCAAAAATTAACTATTAAGCCATTTGTGTATGGAATGAAAAAGTCTTTTGTCTACTATTCTCCAATGGTGTAAAGAGGACTAATTCTTTTGTCTACTATCCTTTGATCCTCCCTCGTAGAATGAAAAATTAATTGAAGTTATATTAATTGTATTGGAGCAATTCATTAATTAATTTCTATAAATAGGCAGCTATTGAAGAGGGCATTGTTGTTGGCGAAGGGTGTGCTCTTTTGAGGCTTGCTACAAAGGTTGATGTTGTTAGAGATACACTTGAAAATGAGGAATAGAAGGTAGCTTAATTTTGTGTTTGCTAAATGAGCAAGTATGGTTGGCATGGAAGTGGCTTTATAATCCTTAATGGGTATGTAGATAATGCTTTGTCAGTTAAGCCTACTTGAGCTGGAGTAGTACTAGAATGGGTGAGCCTTTGAGGAAGTTGTGGTGCTTCACCTTTTGAGCACTACCTAGATGTTTGAGTGCTAAGTGTTCCATTCATTCTCATGAGAAATGAGTTTGTGTGATTTACTATGCATGAATCATGGTTCAATGAGTTTGACTCAAAAACTACACTATTGAATCTTGATAGCAATATCAAAATTTGACTTGATGTGGAAAATATCTCCTACTTATCAATGATTTATGTGTCTTAAGTTTTAACATATTACTTCAATGATAAATACACCTTCGAAGTTCAGAGTTCAAACAATTCTGATTTTCAACATTTTGTGGTTTTGGCCTTATATAAGACAATTATTGAAAATAGTAAGGTTTTTATATTTCCAATTATTTATTATAAAACCACTTCCTAATTGAGGATTGTCTTGTCATTTTGACGGTGCCCTTATCACTGATTTTAATTTGAAAAGTCATTTTTGAGATTATTGTTCTTAAGTCTGAAAGTTTGCTTTGATGATAATTATGCCTTTAGTGTGTAGAACTATCTCTATTTTGCAACTTGTGATTTTGTTCAGCTATGAAGCAATAATTGCATATGGTTATTGTTTTTAGTTTCAGTGGTTTATCATAAACCAAGTATCAGTTAAAGCTTGGCTTGTTATTACTATAATTACTTTGTTGTTAATTGGTTCGAATAGTCATGTTTGAGTTTTTGTTATTAGATTTTTTTGCACATGGTAGAAAAGAGAACCGATGGAAAGAAAATGATGTCATATAAGAGAAAATAGTCAGCTTGAAATTATTTATGTTGTCACCAGTACAGATGGCAATATCCAGTGTTCAAATCCATAGCAAAACTACCACCTTTAGTTTTTTTTAGATGGTTTGTTTTAAAAATCTAATCCTTGTATTTAAATTCAAAAACTAGTTGTAGTGGCTAAAATATTTTCCTTTTTCATGTCATCAAACAATTTTGTATTCCTACTTGAAATGATATATTTTCTTCCCTTGTAATATTGATCATGTGGAGTTTTTTCTGTAGCATCTACATTGGGCATCAAAGAAGTAGTTCCAACATGTCTAGATGACAGTCTCACCTCAGATGATTTTCTTATAGGATTAAGCTTCACTTCAGCTGGCTCTGGCTATGATAATTTTATTACAGAGAGCGAGGGAGGCATAAATAAGTCTTTTTATTTAAATCATTTCCATTTAAGCATTAAAATGGTTACATTACCAGTGCATGTAATGTGGGTAATTTTTTTTTGGGCTGAGAGCTTTTATATTTTGTGGGGGTTGTGCAGAATGTGATAGCATAGTGGAAGAAAGTGTAGTATTTTAGGGAATATACATCTCGAATAACAATCATTGTTGGGGCAGAGTATGCTTCGAGTATTGTAAGCAATGCACTTTACTACTTGGCTGCAGGGAATGTTGATTGGGGTGTTAATTATTTCTTCAATATAGGAAATGTTAATAGTAACTGTTCTAGGATCTGTACAATGCTGGAACTAGAAATTTCATAGTAGTAGGGTTGTCCATCTTGGGATGTTCACCTTCACAAAGAACATTTCTTGCTGTGGTAGGGAGGTCATGCAATGTAAGAATAAATGATGCATCACTCTACTTCAATAGAAACTAGGCACTTGCTCTCTCCAACTTGGAGAGCTCATTGCCAGGATCAACTATTGTTTACTCATACATCTATGACATTGTAGTGGATGTTGTTTCTTATCCCTTCAGATATGGTAAGTTCGAATGACACTGTAATTTGATTTTTAAATTCAATTGTGTAAATATTTTGATCATCA
Organism: Cupressus sempervirens; assembly: GCA_028749045.1. Classification (NCBI taxonomy): domain Eukaryota; kingdom Viridiplantae; phylum Streptophyta; class Pinopsida; order Cupressales; family Cupressaceae; genus Cupressus; species Cupressus sempervirens. Next base: position 389,673,664 of record CM053784.1, on the reverse strand, counting down.
TCATTTTGGATCAAATAAATTTGTGGTTTAGCATCAATGTTTTGGATCAAATGAATGTGTGGTTTAACATCAATGTTTTGGATCAAATGAATTTGTGTTAAGCATAATCTTGTAGCTACATCAACATTAATCTATTTGAAAAGTAAATTTTTTGTTTTTCAATTTGATTGTGTATGGTATTTTTAGGATCAATATTTCAGATCACACTACAAGATCCATCATCAAGAGACAAGAATGCAAGAGTGAAGTGTAACAGATGATTTGGTGTAGGATTTGGAAGTGCTGGTGGTCCCATGAGGGGGCATTTACCACATCAAGGTTCAAATCAACCAATTGGAGGTATGGGATTTGGTTTCAACTTTGTTGGTCTTAAAAATCTAGCCAGCCAGACTTTATTTGGAGGTCCATTGTCTCAAACTGGCTTATTGACTCAAGTAATCATGCATATTTGCTGGCTTTTGTTTGATAGGTAGGAAATACTAATAGTTGTAGAAAGTTGTGAGAAATGATTTTTGAACATTTGACTAAAGTTTGTATTACTGTGTTGTGGTAGTTGCCTAATCAAGGATTGAGTCAAAGCCTACGGGATGGGAAATTAAATCATATTATGGGATGTGGATGTCAGTAGCAAGGAAGATATTCTTTGGTTGTAGGCAACTAATGTTTATGGTAGTGAAATTGGAAATTCTATAGGCAGTTGCATGATAGGCTTCCAATCTTATATGATTGCTCTATTTTGTTATCCCCACTTTCTTTAGGTTGAAATGCATGTTGAATAGGTAATTGAATTATGGTATATGTCCTGGTGTGAAGTGTGTTGTATTAATGTTGTCTTTGATTTTGATTGACTTTTCATGCTAAAGCGCCAGATGGTGGACTTTCTTATGTAGTTACCAGATCTTGTTAGTTTTAAATCAAATTCAACTTGATCCAAATTTTTTATACTAGGACAACTTGTCCAATTCAGCCTTGACTTTTCAATTTCTATACAAATTTTAGTGAATTCTTTCTTGGGTTCTGTATTTCCAATTTTTATGAATCTCCTGAACAAATCAATTTTTTGGATGAGGTAATTATGGTTTTTGAACATTGAATTGATCAAACCTAATGGTTTTGAACCTTTAATTTTTTAAACCTAGTACCTATGTTTTGTGAATTTTGATCTAAGTAATGTGGTGTAGCTTTGTACCTACCCTGGCTTTTACACTTTCAAGAAAGAATTCAGTGGTTTACTTATAAGTGATTTATGCTTTGGTTACCCAGAGGTTCTTGTAGCATGTCTAATTTTTTTGGGCTTATGATGTTGCTTGATATATATCACGACTATTCATGGTTCCATTGTCAGTTCCTTTATGTACTTTGATATTTGTAGTTCTTTGATCAGGCCTTAGGTTATTCCTTGTATAATGATTCTTACTAGGACAATATGCATATCCTGCAATGTTGGCTTGCCATTAGACGACATTTCATGGAGGCAATTAATAAAACAGTTCAAATGCCTTACCTATTATTCCACATTTTGCATGCATGTCTACTAGGGCAGTTGCAACTTAAACAAATATATTCTCTCAATATATCTATTTTGTGCATATCCAGCAACCATGGCTTTTGATGACCACATTACGTTAATGCATCCTATCAAATAGTTCACATGACTTATCTATGCTTCCATTTTGCAAGCATGTCTCCCAAGGAAAATGTTGCTACTTCATCTACACCGTCTAACAAAATCCTTTATGCTTTGATGGATGCCTATAGCTTATCCCAAAGCTCTCATTCAACAGTTATGAGATGATCAATCAAGAGGAAACAATTGAGAGATTAGAGTGACACAATTTTTAGATGATCATATGAAATGAAATGGGCATGCAAGTAGAAAGAAACTAGAAAGACATTGTCTACAAATGAAGGCATGAAATGGATGGTTTTGGAGCACTCAGCACAAGCACTCAACAGTTACTACATATCATCATTCAAGATCAAATGTGTGTGTGTGTGATTATACTCATAGTGAATAATAAAGGAGGGAATTGAACCCTCCCTGAGGCTCACACTTGTTGAGGTCCACTTCAGAAATGGCCCTTCCTGTGAAATTTTTGTCTAAAACCTTTCTAATGAGATAATGTGTTATGAGCTCTTCATCAGTGGGATGGAACATGAATCCAAGAGGCAGTTGTGCATCACCCATATCATGACTATAACTAAAGTTAAGAGCCTCTATTATTGAATTCTCTTCCCTATTTCCCATAGAAAAGGAAATGAATATGGGTGATAGTGAAGAGAATTCAATAATAGAGGCTCTTAACTTTAGTTACAATCATGATATGGGTGATGCACAACTGCCTCCTGGATTCACATTCCATCCCACTGATGAAGAGCTCATAACACATTATCTCATTAGAAAGGTTTTAGACAACAATTTCACAAGAAGGGTCATTGCTGAAGTGGACCTCAACAAGTGTGAGCCTCAAAAAAAATTTGACCAAGCATTGGTCAAAATTTTGACCAATACTTGGTAGAACTTGTGCCAACACGTTTGAAAGTTTTCAACCAATGTATTGGTCAAAATTTTGATGAGAAAAATTTCGACCAAGGGTTGGTTGAATTTGATCAAAATTTGGTCGAAAATTGGGTTGAAATTTTGACCAATAATGGTCGAAAAATGACCTCAAATGTACTAGTGTGGGTTGAGTGAGTTTTATTGTTTTATTATTTGGATTCTAGAATATCATTTTTGATAAAGTTGATTGTTTAATTTATTGTACCTAATTTGATGACAGTTCTACAAGAATTTGTAATCACCCCAGCTAATCAGCAACTACACCAATTTAACTGGGTTATGGCTTGTTTCTTTTCAAAAATATCTTGTATGATATGTTTTTGTAAAATTAATTGTGAACTCTGCCCATTTTTTGTGGTCTGAATTATTTTTGTGCAGGATCTTGAGGTAAGTCACTTAGCACAAGTTGAGTGAGTTTTATTGTTTTATTATTTGGATTCTGAAATATGTATGCAACTGGATCATTTTTTATACAGTTAATTGTTCATTTTATTGTACCTAATATAATGACAGTTCTATAGGAATTTGTAATCAACCCAGCTAATCAACAACTAGACCAATTTAACTGAGTTATGGCTTGTTTCTTTCTAAAAATATCTTCTATGGTATGTTTTTGTAAAATTTCTTGCTAACTTGGCCCATTCTTCGTGGTCTGCATTATTTTTGTGCAAGATCTTGAGGTAAATCACTTAGCACAAGTTGAGCGAGTTTTATTGTTTTATTATTTGGATTCTAGAATATGTATGCAGCTAGATCATATATGTAATAAGGACCTTGAAAAAGATCTCTCTGAATATATAAGGAGATATATGTTAAGAAGAAAATATAAAAACATACATGTTTACAAGAAAAAGAAAAAAGCATTTACATATGTATCTCTTCTTGCCCTTGAAGAAAATCGTAAAGCAAGGGCACGTAGATCACAAGGGCATGACATGACAATGAAATCATGGAGTAAGGGCACGACATGTGTAGTCCCCACCTATAGTTTGCTTTTCCATTATATTTACCAAACTCTTTTTATGCCTATTTCATGCATGTGTTGGTTTCAAGGGTATTGGATTTATAATTATGAAATAATTTCATGACTTGGATTGCATGTATATCAATAAATAATTACTTAGTTGACTATATTTCATATATTGTTTAATGATTATGGCTACTAGTGCAGTAATGACACTTTAATGATTTGTAGTTAACAAATGTGATTTCTTTCATAGCAATGTCAGACGATGCTTTAATGATGATTACTTCATTTTCATAACTATATATTATTTTATTTAAGCATTTGGTGTTTGACTTATTATAGTACTTAAGCCATACTTGCATGTGTATGGTGTATGTGTCTGTTTTAACTTTCTGTTTATTGTGTTTGATGTGGTTAGGGGAGGGAGTCGTAGTCACCTTGCTAGTTGAGATCTACACTATGTACCACTCCTTGCTATTACGTGTTTAGTTTAGATATATTTATATACATATACATGCTCGTCTTTTATCGAGAATGTAGGTATTGGGCATTGACTTCCCTGAATTGCCAAGATGAGCATGCCCTAACACAATAACTCAATGGTAAGAATGGGGAGATAATGTTCAGGTCTAATCTCAACCATAGTATAATATATTTGTCTTACAGGAGGACTCGTAACTGACTTTCTGCCCTTTTTAAAACTTGTGAGTTTATCTTTGTCTGTGTTGTTTGATTTTGAGTTTTGGTATGTTTTGGTAATGTTGCTTTTATGTGGATTTCGCTATGTGATTTATTTGGTAAATAGTTTAATTATAATATTTGGGTTAATCATATAATTGAATATTATTTGATTAAAAAGAAAATATTAAAGCATGAGAATATTTAATTAATTAAAAAACTAATTAAATATGTGCTTTAATTTAGAAGTCCAAATTTAGATAACTGGTTAAAGAGAAATTAGAATGTGATGATATTTAATTAATTATAAATTAATTAAATATGTACTTCAACTTAAAAGATTTAACTTAAAAGTTTAATTTAAGAAGTTGGACAAAGAGATAATTAAAATATTAAAATTTTACAGATTTAATATTACTTTATTATAATTATTTATCTAATAATAAGTAAATTAGAGTTGAATTTAAACAATGAGCTTTGATTATTATTATTAATTTAAATAACAAGCTATGTTTTAATTAGTGCTTGCACTAATTAATGAACTAGAGAAAAATAAAATATAAGAGAATGAAGTTTAAAGATAAAATTATAGTTCTGATTGTGGCATAGATATATTTATTTACTTTAATTATAATTATTTAAGAGTTTTATTTTAATAATAAACTCTAAATAATGTTATTAATTAAATTAATAAATATATTATTAAAAACACTTCAAAAATTAATTAAAGAGAGAAAGCTAATTATTTAAATTAAGATATTTTGTAATTAAATATCTAAAAGAGTAGTGCATAAAAATGTAAAAGGTAATAAAGTAATAAACAGTGAGTCTCCTCTCGTGATTGTGCAATCAGAGCCCCAATTAGGGGAGAACTCTTTATTAGAGATCTAGAGCTCATTTTGCAATTACACAGGTTTTGAAGAGAAAAAATCAAAATTTGATCAAAAGAGTTGTTGAAAGTTTCAGGGGATCAAGATTTGTATGCATTCACAGATTGTCTCAGATTTTAGCCATAGTTTTGAGTTAGGATTTGAAAACCCATTGTAAAATTTTATTGAAAGATTTGTCTACTTGTGTCTTCCTAGTTGTTTTCATATTGTTTATTAATTTACTATATTGATTGTTGAATAAAGAATTATGTTGTAGATTTTGAAAAGGAAAACTTGACTAAGAAAAATAATGGAAAAACTGTAAAAAATTATTATGATTGTATTCTTTTAAAACCCTTTTAGATAATATAGAGAATATTTGATTATGGAAATTTGGAAGAAAATAATAAATTGAACAGTTAAGGTTTCAACTTTAAATTTGTCATTACAACCATAAGATTATCATGAACTTTCTAAATATAGATAAATATTATTCTTGTGTCTAAAATAATTTAATCGTAAAATTTATTGGAAAAAGAAAAAGATTAATTAAGAGGAAAAAATGTTTTAACTAAACCTATGCATGCATGCGAAAACAAATATACTAAAAATAGAAATTAAGTATAGTATTGTTACATGCATGTGAAAACAATTATGCTAAAAATAGAAGCTAAGTATAGTAGGATTAAATGCATGTGAAAACAATTACGCTAAAAATAGAAAGCTAAGTATAGTAGGGTTACATGCATGTGAAAATAAATTTAAAAGATCAAAGACATGCGAAAATACTAATTGCATGTGTATTTTTATTTTATATCGTTTAATTTTCAAATTTATTTATTTAAAATAATAATAATAATTTATTAATTTCTAAAATCAAACAAATATTATCCATTTAGTTATAAAGTGAACATTAGTATTAGTGATTATTTAAGTTTAATTAAACTCTTAGTTGCATATAAATGATTTTATAATTATTAATGCAAGAGGGAAGTTAATAAATAAATATTTATAATTTTATTATATTTTAAGAGAAGTTGTGGTAGAGTTCATTTTGTAATCATTTAGTTAATAATTATTTGACTTTATGAGAGAAATTATAAATAATTAAATTAAATTTATAATTTCTTCTCTATTTACATTATGAATTAAAAGAAAATTAAATGTTAATATTGGACTAAAATAGAAGTCAAATTAATATTTATAAATGACATTGATATTAGTATTTAATCTAATAATATACATTTATGTTATTAATTAAATTATTTATGATTTAAGATTATTTAAATTAATAACATGATAATATTGCATGATATTTTATATGCAAAGAGATTAGATATTTAAATACTTATTGACTTAAATAAGTATATTAGCATAACAATTTATATTAACATGTATATTCTTACCTTATTTCTAAACACATTCTTATGACCCAAATTAAATAAGAGAAATTGATGGAATGAAATCATGTGGCTAAAAACTATGTGTTTTCTAATATTCTATTTATAGTATTGTGATGTTTATTTTCATGATAGTTTTTCTTTGTGGGTTGTTTAGTTGGCCAAGTTAGGATGTGAACTAGAGACATTTTTGAGATTTCTTTTATAATTATTTGACAGGATGACATGGTGAACTTTATGATTTGAATTGAGATTTATGTTTTATGAGCTTTATGCTATTGAGCATTTATGAGAATTTGAGTTTTGAGAACCAATGTTATTTTTTGGTTGCATGTTAAGGAATCAAATTTGATTAATATTACTCTTGTTGTATGAGACACTATTGTGGTTTATGATTTTTGAGAGTTGTCTAGGTACATATCCTTGGGAGTGGCCTACAATAGGGGTCCGAGACTCGAAGTGGTCAGTGTCAAGGTAACCTATTGTAAGTTATGTAATAAGTGATAATTTAGTAATTAATATTTTGGAGAAACACACTAAAAAGATAAGTTAGATATATTTTTTGTGCCTTATGCCTTGAGTGCTTGTATAGACTAAGGATGGGAATGGGATGCCAATATAACTGGTTTGCTTTGTCTTCTTGATAGGGTTTTCTGGTTTCACATGTGTCACATTGAGGGTCTGAGGTTTAGAGTAACCAGTCCAGGGTAACTCAATCCTTGAGGGTTTGGGGTCTAGTGAGAGACCAGTCTAGGGTAACTCAAGTAGTTTGATCATGTGATGACACTCCCTAGAATGTAGCCTGAGTCTCCTCCATAGTTTTTGTTGTATTTTCCTCTGATGGTGTTGTTATTGGTGGCGTACTTATTGTTGGATGTATTTAATGTGGTTATTTACTTTCATTGATGGTGATTGGTGATTTATGGTTGATGTACTTTTGGCATGTGGTTTTTGTCTTGAGGTAGATATCTTTCATTGACTTTATCTTATGATTTTGGTGATTTGATCTATTCTTGGTATATGTATGATGTTGGTATTGGATTGAGTGTTCTTCCTTTTGGAGCATCTTATCTTCTTGATTAGTAAGTGTTACCTTTGAGGTAGTTTTGGTTATTAGGATTCCTTTCCTGGGATCATTTTATGATTTTATTATTTGTGTGGATCGTACATTATCTCTCCTACATGGTGGGAGTGGGAGCATGATTAGGTCACCACGCGGTCTGGAGATAGTGTATTTTTACCATTTGGGTCCCCCTCAAATTGACAGATGTTGGATGCTCCTTGATATAGTGGTACCATTATTATTCTTCCTCTTATCTTGAAGAATTATATTCATTTGATATATCTATGTATCATGTGTTTTGAGATCCTACGGGATATTGTATTGTATATTGATGTACTTGTATCCATTTTCACATACACTATGACATGTGCAATGGATGTTATTCATTAGATGTTTTTTCATATTATTAGTTGTACTTATGCATTTGTTTATATGACTATGTATGTGTTTATTCATTTTATGATTATGGACAATGTAATTGAGTCTTAAACTTATTAATAAAACTTTTTTAAATGTGACTCAACATGAAGGAACCCTTGAGGAATTGAAACTGTATTTGTAATTAATTACGTGTTCTTGATGTGTATGTATATATTACTTCCACATTATTGTTACTTTGATGTTGTTTAAACTTTTTTTTAAATGGTTCAGTAAACTTTGTGACATATTAGGTTTATTTGTTTTGGATTCTCAAGCAGAGCATTACATCATGACAATGAAATCATAGAGCAAGGGCACGACATGAAAATGAAATCGCAGAGCAAGGAAATGACAATGAAATGGAGAGATCACAAGAGAAAATCAACCAAATGCACCAATCACAAGCACCACGACAACATTCATAGCTCTCCACGCTCATTCGGAGTTCTCCACCTCTTTCACATGCAACTCTCCAAAATCAAAAAAAATGGAAAATGATTTTTGTGTTTTTTTTTTTTTTTTGTTTTATGCTCGTGAGGGCATCACAATTATGACATAGGTTTCAGTATTGCAATGACGTTGGGGACAATTGAAAAAAATAAAATGAAAATGACCACAAATTACACCAACATCACAATTTGACCCCAAATATTGTAGTGTCAGTTGAGAATGTAAAATTAGTTTTGATCATTATAAATGGTAAGATGGTTAATCATCACAATTTCATATGAAGATGACATGTTAGTTAATTTTTATGATGTTATTATATTGTTATCTTGAAATCTTGAAAAGTTGGTTATTCATCATAAATTCATGGGAAGTGAAATTTATGAACAATAACTTGCTATAGTAATTGTGATTATATTAAGGAATGTGATATTAACATAGATAATTTATTTCTTTGCAAAAGCACGTCAAAGGGGGGAAGCATTGCCAGAAGGAATTGGGCATGGGGGAACCACCTACCACTAAGAAAATAGGTAGGAGTCCTAAACCACTACGACCAAGGAAAAATGGTTGAGCAAGCAAGGACACACTAAGGGACAACAATGAGCTAACTGGTCCAATTTATATAATTAAATAATTACTCAAGCTTAAATCAAAATTTGGATCAATAGTTAAGTAATATTATGTTATATTTTAATATTATCCTATGTTTTAAAACTATTGTATGTTTTATTATTTCCCACCTTGGTTATGGGTTAATATTAATATTCCTTGGCAATAAGTTTATCTTTCTCTTTGAGTGGCTATATTTCTATAATGTTCTCATCGACCTTGTATTCCTTTTTTTTGTGTGTTGCCACCTTTAATATTTTATTTTATTTCACTGGGCTTTATATTTTTTAAATAGTTTATCATAATTTATTTATATTTTTTAATCGATGGCCTTGTTTGATGCCCTGTCACCTTAGACTTGTTATGTAATTGAGCATGCATTCAATGGGCCTTTGCATTTCTACGCTCACTTCTTAGCAATGGTTTATTATTTCTTCTCCCATCTCAGTCTTTAGTTCAAGTTTTCAATTTCTACTCCTTGTCGCAATCCATATATTTTCCCATAGCTTTGTTCTTATTCCAAAGCAAGTGTACATACAATTACAATGATTAAGAGGGTCAGTCTTTTGATGAGACATCCAACATCAATATATAGGATAAATACTCAGGATCATTCTTGCTCAAGTATGCTGACATATTCAAAATTGATTGTTTTCACACAGTGCTCAAGTCAAGCTACACATTCGTCAAGTCATAATTTATACTCTATTCTTTCTTTATATTTTTCAGAAATCTAACATTAGAATTATCCAATTTGCCTATCAAAGAAGGTATCAATATCTTTCTTAAATACATAGTTTTCAAGTATGGTTGTGCATATTAAAGAATTTATGTCAAAGAGTGTAAGCTCTTGCAAGGGTATTGTAAATATACCTCTGAGATGAGTGCAACACATGTATGATATTGGATCAATCTAAATAGAAATATATTTCTTATTTGTAATGACATAGGCTAGTTTGGGCATTATGAGATGGTAGTATTTATATTCAATAACCAATTTTCACTTGGAGAACCACCTAAGAATTCATCCATGAGGATCAACATGGTCGAGATGAAGGGCTAGAATGGAAATAACCCTACATGAAAAAGTAAACATAACTCAGTAACAATAATCATATCTAAATAACTAAGTCAGCTCATGGTAGTCTAGAGTATAGATTTTGTTTTCTATTCAAGAGGTGGGTTGCTACTCTAACACCAGGATGCTTAGTGGTTGGACAGTGGTGTCCCAAACCTAATCCTATGGTAGGGAGAGCCTTTCTCAGAAAAGATTGTGTGGGGATATTTAAGGGTCCACAGTTCCTTGGCAATGCTCTCCCTCTCCCTCAGATGCCAAGACTTGCACAAGATAGAGATATGATCTAAATTTCAAATATCTTCTGGTAATGGGTATTTAACTATATGAATTTGCAATTAAAAGTTCAAGATATTTTAGATGGTTAAAATCATTTAATCAGTTATTTTCTTTCCATTTATTTGATTATAGCCCTTGGTTCTCGTCCATCTGAATATGTAAAGTAGTTGTGGAATTGTCTTCATGTGATTATGACAAGTAACATATGTACATTAGCAGAGTATGATCTCTCCTTCCATTAAGAAATGGTTAGTTATGATAACAACTATATATATATTACATTTGTTAGTTAAATATTCTTCCAATTTTTGGTTAAGGCAATTCATAAAACCTATATAATTCTTTGTCTCTTTCATAAAAATATATAAAATAACAATTATAATTTCCTTCTTGTGCTCATGAATATGAAAAGTAATTGTCTTCAATGATATGATAGTTGTTAGCTAATGTTGGGAAATAGAGGATGTTAGATATAGTATCAGACCTCTAGGTTCAACATTGAACCTTGGGCCCAACATTGTTTCAAGGAAGCTAAAAATGTAATGTTGATTAAGATAGGATGAGTATTTATTTTGTAAAACTGAATATTTTACAATTTATGTTGGGAAATCATACCAAAGGTCATCCAAAATATTCAGGAAGGGCTGAGATGATGGTGTGGTCCATATGAATTGGATAGATGGATCATTTGCAAAATCATAAATATGAATCAAAATTTTGAAAATTAACATAATTGGAAATTCAAGTGGTGGGTGATCAATCTCATAGTGTCCATTATAAATCCATGTCCAAGGTAAGTTTAGCAACAAGATTAAAATTGTGATCACTAGTGGTCAGAGTGCTAGCAATTAGAAGATAGGTTGATGCGAGGTGTCCATAGCCTTGCCGACTGACTAGCTAACACTCTAACACTAGGATGTTCATGCGGTAGAACCAAAATGGTGTACACATGCCAAATATTAGGCAAGGACAAGCATTCTTAGTAGATAATGAGTGAGAATTACACTAGGTCCACATGCCTAAACTTACACAGTACAAACTAGTTTATACTTCTCTTGATGTGATGCAATTTAAACCTTGTTAGTAACTAATTATTTTTGTTAATAGCATGTTTAACTTAGTAAACATTATGCTTTATAGAATTACATTCTTGTTCATATGAAATGTTACTTAATATTTTATTATCCAATTTTATGCCAATGGTAATTGATCTAGCATATGTTTTAAGAGGTAGAAATTTATGTATAAGTTTATTAATCATGACCCATATGTTCAATATCAACTCATGGATTGATGCAAATAATGTTGACATATTTGAAACAATGTAGGTCAAACACCACAAAGCTATGTAATACCATAGCTATAAATTTTGCATAAAAAAAGTGGAAGACACGAAGAAAACTTATGATTCTGGGATAATTATAGTCTTTGAGGTCATTAATATTTCATCTAGAAATGACATACATCCTCAACAATTTGAAAATTGATATTGCCACATTTTTGGATGATATACTTTGAAATATCCCCTCTACTATATGGGTCAAAGAAGAGCAATACTGAATTTGATGTCTACATTGAAAGGTTGCCGCCCTCCCATTGATCAAGCTCTTGTATAGGTCTGACACGGGTCACTCTCATCTCCTTCCACTCACAGCTTGTTTAGGATCGCGACTCCCATGGACTCCAACTGGTCGCAATCGAATTGAAACACTTCCTTGGTCGTCCGCCAACCCCGTGATCTCGTGCGATTATCTGGTCATGGTCACTGCTTGCAAATTTTCCTTAAAACGGGAATCGCATGGCAGAATATTTTCATTAATGTTTGCTGTTACAGATCTGGATTAATCGCGTCTTGAAAGGGCACGCGTGATCTCTCAACCTTCTGAATTATTGGTGCTTACGATTGACATTCTGCATCTTCCATTTTGACGACAAATGGTGAGAGAATCCTGGCACGAGTTTTGATCTAAATCGTTCTTCAGAGGGTGATTGTCAAGTGCGTCCAATGGAGATGCCAAACCGGCGGATTGCGAAGGATTAATGTTGGACCAAATACCTCCCTGCTCAATGCGAAACTGGTCCGGTATCGGGTGGCCCAGGCGGTATTGAATTAATCTCCTTTGGGTGCGATTCTGTTTGTATTAATTCCTTCGGAGTGATGCGTTCAACTGTAAACAACTTGTTGCTTCCCAATCTTTGGTGCCGCTGTTATCGGCTATGATGAGTCTTGATTTCCTGATCCCAATTAGCCAATCCTCAAGACTTCAGAACATTCCCCTTCATTAATCCGAATATGCAAATAATCTCAACATGAAATGGTTGAAAACCATCTCCAATGTGCAACCCTTCGGAAGATATCCCACCTCCTCAGTTATGCAGATCTAAGAGAGTTTTCGTTCTCAGAGACCTCTGGGAATTTGCAGGCTGGGAACTACAAATTGCTCCAACTGATAATTAAAAACCAATCCACAAAATCGCTTGTTTCAAATGGGAGCCCTATGTCCTCTATTTATCTCCTTTGCTGAGAAGTTTCTGGAAATTATCCGGAATCATCTTGCACTACAAATATTAACTTTATAAAATTAAATAATTAACTTTATAAAGTTAGAATACAACCTTTATTTAATATTGGAATGAGTGGGCCCCGCTTACTTAATTGGAAGACAAAATCGACCCTCTTCCCATAATCATTTGCCTACGAGAGTCAATGATAGGCAAATCCCCTGTTATAATTATGTTGCTAAGAGAGGGACATGACAGTCCGCCCTTCCAGATATTGCTTGCCCTCAACCAATCTCAGAGCTGGATGCTGCAAAATGGTCTCATTCTCCCAAGTAGCATCTTCGACTGGTAGATCCTTCCATTTAACCAAATATTCTCTGATTACTCTTCGACGGAGCTGTTTTTCTCTACTTCCTAAAATGAATTCCGGTACTATGATCAATTTCCCTTCATCATCCAAAGGCGGCAATACGGCAGAAGGTATCACATTCTGTCCCAATGCCTTTTTGAGACGTGATACATGAAACACATTATATACTTTGTTGTCTGCTGGAAGCTCAAGTTCATAAGCCAATTCCCCTATTCGCCTAATGATCCTGAAAGGTCCATAATACCTGGGTTTAAGCTTCTCTGACCCACTCTTTTTGAGAGTAGATTGTCGAAATGGTTGAAGCATTAAGTAAACCATGTCGCCCACCTCAAAGCTTCTCTCCGTCCTCTTTTGATCTGCGTATTGCTTATACTGATTCTGTGCTCGAGCGATGTTATCACGTAGAGAGCTAATGATATCTTTACTTTCTTGCAGTAAATTCCCAGCACGTGGAACCCGAACATCACTCATCAATAAGTCAATGAAACTGGGTGTATCATAGCCGTATAATGCTCGAAAAGGTGTCATTTGGATAGACATGTGGAAAGTGGTGTTATAGCAATACTCACACAAATAAATCCATCTTACCCAAGCCTTCTGCTGATCAGCTACGTAATTCCTCAAGTAGCCTTCCACCCATTTGTTTACTATTTCCATCTGTCCATCGGTTTGCGGGTGATAACTAGTACTGGGTGTGAGCTCAGTGCCGCATAATCGAAACACCTCTTGCCAGAAATGACTCAAGAATCTATTATCCCTGTCACTGACAATACTGCGGGGTATCCCGTGTAACCTGAAAACCTCCCTGAAGAATACTTCAGCTACCTGTGCTGCAGTATAAGTAGTGGTGATGGGAAAGAAATGAGCATATTTTGTTAGCCTATCCACCACCACATAAATTTAATCACGTCCTTGAGCCTTGGGCAACCCGGTAATGAAGTCCATGGATATGCATTCCCACTTCTGACACGGAATGGGAAGTGGCTGTAGCAGCCCCGTTGGAAAAGTGTGCTCCTGTTTATTCTGTTGGCAAATGGAACACTCACGAACATACTGCAAAACATCCTTCTTAAGTCCTTTCCATGTAAACCGTTCTCGCACTTGTCTATATGTTTTAAAGTATCCAGGGTGACCAGCTATAGGTGAATCATGAAGAGCTCGCATAATGAACTGCCTCACCTTCGATCCTGGGACTAAAAATACCCTGCTCTTGTAAATAATCATTTCATCCACAAGTGTATACCTGGTATCAACAAGTGTCCCATCAACTATCCTAGATGCCCATGAATCTTTGGCATATTTTGCAATAATCAGATGCTTCCAATCCTCAGAGATCTCAATCATTGAACTAAGATGTGGTCTGCGTGACAAGGCATCTGCTACCACATTCTGTGTGCCCTTAACATAAGATATATCGAAGTCATATGCCTGTAACTTACTGACCCATTTCTGCTGCCTATCATTGAGATCCCTTTGCCCAAGGAAATGTCTTAAACTGTTGTGGTCAGTTTTTATGCAAAATTTGCCACCTACTAAGTACTGCCTGAACTTAGCTAGTGCATGCATGATAGCTAACATCTCCTTGTTGTAAATGCTGAATGATCTCTCTGGCCCACAGAGTTTCCTGCTTTCATATGCAATTGGGTGTTTATCCTACATTAAAACAGCCCCAATACCATCTCCTGAGGCATCACACTGGAGTTCAAATGGTTTCGAGAAATCAAGCAATGCTAGTACCGGACATGAAGTCATGATCTCCTTGAATCTGTCAAAACAAGCCTGTGCCTTTTCTGTCCAAACGAAAGCTCCCCTTTTAAGAAAATCTGTTATAGGGGCCGCGTGTCGTGAATACCTGCAAACAAATCTATGGTAGAAGCCACATAACCCAAGGAATCCTCTTAACTGAGTTAGGTTCTCAGGAGTAGGCCACTCCACAATAGCACGAATCTTATCAGGATCCATCCATACTCCTTCTCGGCTGATAATATGACCTAAGTATAACAACTCAATCATTCCCAAATTGCATTTGGACTCTTTGGCATACAAGGACTCTTCTTGCAAGGTCTTCAATATTGTTTCTAGATGCGCCATGTGCTCCTACCATGTTCGACTGTATACCAAGATATCATCAAAGAATACCAACACAAATTTTCTCAGCTGATGATGGAAGACCTTATTCATGGTGGATTGGAAAGTGGCTGGTGCATTGGTCAATCCAAATGGCATTACTACAAACTCAAAATGTCCACAATGGCACCTGAATGCAGTCTTCTCAATGTCCTGTTCTCTGACTCTAATCTGGTGGTAACTTGATCTCAAATCAATCTTACTAAAGTAGCATGCCCCATGCAGTTCATCTATTAACTCATCAATCCGTGGAATAGGATATCTATTCTTAATGGTTTTCTTATTCAGCATCCTGTAATCTATACACATCTGTAACGAACCATCTTTCTTCTTAACCAAAACTACTGAGGAAGCAAAAGGAGACTTACTAGGTCTGATGTGTCCCATTGCGAGAAGCTCCTTGATGGTTTTCTCTATCTCATCTTTAAGCCTTTTGGGATGCCTGTATGGAGTGATCATGACTGGTTTAGCACCTTCTTCTAATTCGATGATGTGCTCAATCCCTCTATCAGGTGGTGTACCAGGTGGAATATCGCTGAATACCTTACTATACTTTTCCCTCAATATCTGTATGTCGGGATGATATTCTATCTTTTGTTGTTCCTCCTGTGTAGGCATGAGAGTACACATGGCTACCCATTCAAGATCCTCATGTCTCACCAATCTTTCCAATCGTCTAAGAGAGATCGTTCGGATATCACTATTCCGAATAGCTCTCAATACATGCTGCCTCCCATCTACTTCGAACTTAATCTCCATGTCCCTGAGTCGGAAGGTAACCTCGCCTAATAAATGTAACCATGTCATTCCCAAAATGATATCCAAATCACCCATATTGACCACGTGGTAATCCGCTCTGAACTCATAATTATTCAGGCGTAAAGGCATGTCTCTGACTATCTTGTTACACTTAAGAGTGTATCTGTCAGCAACCTGTACTCGAAGACCTTCGAATTCTTCTGTCTTAATACCATGACACTCAACCAATCTTGCATCAATGAAGTTATGTGTAGCTCCGGTATCAACTAATGTAATCACCTTCTGTCCTGCTAGGACACCACGTAATCTGAAAGATCCTTCCTGTTGAATGCTAGACAAACGCCCTTGCTGTAGATGCAATTCAGGTTCTTCTTTCTGTTCTGACTTTCCTGTCTCTTCCTCAGATTCTGAACCAGTGTGTTCATCCTCTTTTGCCGCACTGTCAGAATCTGATCCTTCGTAATATGCCCACATAACTCTATTGGCTTTTCCTTTTGGTCGCAAGGGACAATCATAATCCCTGTCATATGGACCTTTGCAATAGAAGCATAATTTCTTCCTTCGCAAGTCATTTAATGCCTCTGTATCTAGGGGTGTGGTAGATTTCCCTTTGGTTTCAATGCTCTTCCCTTTATTTTTATCAAACTTCCTATTGTCTTTGAAAGAGGTAGTACTCTTGGGAGTGAACCGGCTAGAAGGGGCTGTAAGTTCCATACTTTGTGCTTTCCTCATGGCTTCCTGCAGTGTTGGTGGGTCAAATGCCTTAATCCATCCCTTGAGGGGTTCATACAATCCTTCTGTAAATAAGATAACTAACCTCCTTTCCGATACATCTGGTACCATGACTGACAACCTTTGAAATTCGCTAATATAAACCTCTAAGTTGCCAAATTGTCTTAACTGAGCAAGGTCGCGAAAATAAATTTCTGGATCCTTCTTATCAAAACGTTCAACCAATCTATCCACAAAGTCCTAGTATGATGTTACCTGATTGTGCTGTAAAGTAACCATTCCATGTGACCACCAATCATGAGCTGCGCCTTCCAGATGTAAGGTGGCATACCTGATGGCATCTATTTCTGACATAGGCCTTAACGCTAGAAAGGTGTCCAACTTATGAATCCAAGCTTGTGCTATCATCTGACCACTCCCATCGAAAAAAGGCAAAGTAAGTTTACTGACAGCTCGTTGTAACTCACTTTCATGACCTCCTCTGGGTCTCCTATTCTGGCGGCTATTCCTCATATGTTCTCTTCTTTGGTTTAGATATCGATCAAAGTTCAATAATTCACGCACATGCGGGGGTAATGCTTGCCATTCTGCTGTAGCAGCCCTAAGATCATCTTGAAAATCTTCTGGTGCATCGTCTTCTCTCATCTCCTGAGCCTCTTCCCTTAGGAAGGTGGGATGAGTAGGCCTATTTGCTGTCCATGATCTGTGCCTAGGAGCACCTTGTGATCCTGCCACACTCCTATCATCGTGATCAGATGTGCCTCTTCCTTGATCCTGAATCCTGGGCTGAATAACTCTTTCCATTATGGTAGTCAAATCCTGTAGTGTCTGAGTTATTTCTTGTTGTCCGGTAGTCATGGTTCTGTAAAATTCTCTGGTTTCATCATCGTCGACTCTGGGAAATCTTGGCGGACTCTGTCTTTCACCCATATCCCTATTCTTGAATATGGTTCTCGAGTACAACTCCGAAAATTAAAGTACTTTTACCCAATCAGGATGGCAGGACTACTGCTCTGATACCACTGAAATATCCCCTCTACTATATGGGTCAAAGAAGAGCAATACTAAATTTGATGTCTACATTGAAAGGTTGCCGCCCTCCCATTGATCAAGCTCTTGTATAGGTCTGACACGGGTCACTCTCATCTCCTTCCACTCACAGCTTGTTCAGGATCACGACTCCCATGGACTCCAACTGGTCGCAATCGAATTGAAACGCTTCCTTGGTCGTCTTCCAACCCCGTGATCTCGTGCGATTATCTGGTCGTGGTCACTGCTTGCAAATTTTCCTTAAAATGGGAATCGCATGGCAGAATATTTTCATTAATGTTTGCTGTTACAGATCTGGATTAATCGCGTCTTGAAAGGGCACGCATGATCTCTCAACCTTCTGAATTATTGGTGCTTATAGTTGACATTCTGCATCTTCCATTTTGATGGCAAATGGTGAGAGAATCCTGGCCCGGGTTTTGATCTAAATCGTTCTTCAAAGGGTGATTGTCAAGTGCGTCCAATGGAGATGCCAAACCGGCAGATTGCGAAGGATTAATGTTGGACCAAATACCTCCCTTCTCAATGCGAAACTGGTCCGGTATCGAGTGGCCCAGGCGGTATTGAATTAATCTCCTTTGGGTGCAATTCTATTTGTATTAATTCCTTCGGAGTGATGCGTTCAACTGTAAACAGCTTGTTGCTTCCCAATCTTTGGTGCCACTGTTATCGACTGTGATGAGTCTTGATTTCCTGATCCCAATTAGCCAATCCTCAAGACTTCAGAACATTCCCCTTCATTAATTCGAATATGCAAATAATCTCAACATGAAATGGCTGAAAACCATCTCCAATGTGCAACCCTTCGGAAGATATCCCACCTCCTCAGTTATGCAGATCTAAGAGAGTTTTCGTTCTCAGAGACCTCTGGGAATTCGCAGGCCAGGAACTACAAATTGCTCCAACTGATAATTAAAAACCAATCCACAAAATCGCTTGTTTCAAATGGGAGCCCTATGTCCTCTATTTATCTCCTTTGCTGAGAAGTTTCTGGAAATTATCCGGAATCATCTTGCACTACAAATATTAACTTTATAAAATTAAATAATTAACTTTATAAAGTTAGAATACAACGTTTATTTAATATTGGAATGAGTGGGCCCCGCTTACTTAATTGGAAGACAAAATCGACCCTCTTCCCATAATCATTTGCCTACGAGAGTCAATGATAGGCAAATCCCCTGTTATAATTATGTTGCTAAGAGAGGGACATGACATACTTGAGTTTGACTTTAATTCCTTCAAATTAGTTATATTCATCATCAAATGGTATAGGCTATGACTTAATTAAAATGATCCAGATATAATAATTATTAAACATGATAATAGATTTACAATGATTAATTTAAAGTCATTTGAGCCAGTTGGAGATGAGCCAATGTGAGCAATTATTTTACTTTGGCATTCCACATAAACTGGGTTGGTCATTTGTTGTTAGACATGATCCAAGAGGAAGGATGGTAAACTATAATGTGATGGAAGAAGAAGATACCAAAGAAGTAGATTATGATCATGAATGACTATTAGACAATGATGAAGAAGAATAAGATGATGATGATGATGATGATTCTTATGATGTTGGCGATGATGGTGATGATAGTGATGGTTATGATGATCATAGTCATGATCATGATAACCATCATGATCATGGTCATGGTTATGATGAGAAGGAGAAGGTGAAGGAGGAGGAGGAGGAGGAGGAGGAGGAGAAGGTGGTGCTTAAGGTTATAATGATAATGATGATGGTAGTGGTGGCCATGATGAATAGATCAATTAAGAAGATGATCAATGACATGATCAACAAAATGTATGAGGTATGATAAATGTAATGTATGAGGTATTAATTTATTCGTAGAATTTTTTTTGACTTATATGTTTTTAGATGGATTAAGAAGATGATCAATGACATGATCAATGAAATGTATGAGGTATGATGAATGTAACGTATGAGGTATCGATTTAGTCATAGAATTTTTTTTTGACTTATATGTTTTTATAATAAATTTATTACATGTTGAACTCCTATGGAATAGTATATATAATTATATCAATCTGTTCAATTCTAATCATAATAACATAGGTGATTTATGATACACATGTTTCAAATATTTCTCATATTACTAATGTATATATTTTGTGCATGATTGTCACCCTTTGTGCATATAGGAAAATGACTACAGACATTGTCACCCCTTTTGTTGATGACCTTGCACACCTAGCACCCATAAAATAGAAGGAATTAACAAATATACAATAATTATGATGAATGCATATTGTTCATGTTTTCCTCTATGTAATTTGTAGCATACATATCATGTTTTTTTTGGCTAACTTAAGATAAATTATTTACATATGTAGGAAATTTAACCTCTTTGATGAGGATCTTATATAGTGACATGGATCAATAGATATAAGTCAATGCACCCTATAGAAATAATTTATTATTTTCTTGCTTTCTCTTTACCATCAATGTCAATTTTAGGCTAAAATCATCAATATTACCCTCATTTAGCAAAATATATATATCCTTACCAACTACATCTCTCATTTGATGGACTACAAGTACCACCAACTATGTATTTGTCAGATATGTCTTCCTCAAGTGAGGAAAATATGGGAATATAAGATGAAAGTGAGACATGTAGTAGGTCTAAAATAGGGAGATCAACTAGAGGTCAAAAGATTAGAAGAAAATTCAATAAACACGTACAATTTTTCCTTGCTAAAGTGGGGCATGTTATTATGATGATGACACCAAAGGCAACATCAAAGTTCCCTTAAGGTAAACACATCTTTAGAAATAATGGGTACCTAAGGAACTACCTCCAATTAGCACTAATTTTTGTGTTAACAAGAGGATGTATCATATTGGTCCATCTTCATTACATGGTTTGGGCCTATTTTCCATTGATGACATAAAAGCCAATTATAATAAAATTATTGAATTGATGGAGTATGTAGGACCTTGTTACAATTACAATAATTGGATGTGGATTGTCCAATAAAAAAAAAGTATGTGTAGGTATACATTGTCATAAAATTATATAAAATGAAAAGAAAATGATCAAAGTAAAAGGTTTGCTATGATTGATAGAAGGTCAAAAGAAACATGGAATATTGCAAGGTTATAAATGTAACGTGACCTATTTAACTAATAAGTGAACCAATTTTATATTCGACGTGTATGAGGGAAACCATGTTTTTATATGTGTGATCAAATCAATAAGTGTAGGGGAAGAGCTGCAGATAGATTACAATTTGAATCTTATAGATACAAAAAAAATCACTATAATGGGACTAGTAAGTATTATATATATAATATAAACCAATTATCTCCAATTAATGATCCAATATACAATCTACCATTTTATTAATAAGTTTTTTTTTTCCAATTCTATTACTTTAATTATTTTACTATTTTTTTTATATTTAATCTTTGTTACAGGGCAACATGGATCCATCACATGGAAAAGTCGAGGATTTTCTTCCCACCCCTTCTTTGACGAAGGTAAACCTTAATAAATGTAATTGTAAAAATTAGATAGAAATAAAACGTCATATTATTATGTTCTTTTCTTTATGGATTTGGAGTTTTTTTTGACATTGTTGCCATAAATTGATGTTTATTGAAAGGGAAAAGCACAAATAAAAATAGAGAAATTACAAGTTGAAATGGAGGCGATAGTATTATGTGATGATGACATCACATATACCACTAACCCCATCAATATGGTTAGAAAGAGAATACAAAAATCAATGCACAAATTCTTATCCTTGTGATCTAACCAAGTCAAACTGAGGAGACACAGGTGCTAAAAGAGGAATTGATACAGAGAGTATGCTTTCTAGAAGTTAGATGTAATGAGTCTTTAGCTATAACAAGAGTTTAGTAAAGGTTTATATTTTATATAGTTTTATGGATCATGATCTAAAATATGTATGTTTTCTTCTTATAGGACTTTTTGAGAACACAATGATCTTTTGGACATGATGAGGGTATTAGTGGACTTCCTTTAGGTAAATAATCCTTAGGGACTTTGATAAAGTCAACAAGTTACAAGAAAATTTTGCTTTGGAACATTCACAAACTAGACTAGACTTACATGATTTTATGAAATGAAAGTTATTCTTTGCTAACAATGTATTCTTCATGTTATGATGAAGTGCAAACACCTCCTTCAAGAATCACCACTCCAATATTGCCAATTACAGTGTCGGCAACAAGGAGCATGCAAACTTCCACCTCTCCATCGACTATAGCTGGTAAATCCTCATTTTCCTATATTTTGCTATGTGTTAATGATTTTTTGAATTTTTTTTCTTGGGTGTATTTCATAGTCATGGATTTTTTTTTTGCAACAAGAGATACACCTCCATAGGATACAACAAAGACCAATAGTAGTGACAATTTACCATCAGTTCCTAGACAAGGTTATGTTGCTAGTACTAGATCATTTTGGAATGAGCAAGATGGTGGTTTAAAAAATCAGTTCATAAAATCTTTAGAGAAGCTCTTTGCAAATAACATTTTTGACAATGTTAAAGTTCTTCAAAAAGGTTGCAGACATCTAAAGTATGTGAGGGAAAAATACATAAGGGCTCTAAATCTTAACCCAAAGTATGAGCATCCTCCTATGACTCTACCAATAGAGTGAAATAAAATCATGGAAGATGCAAAAGAGATAAGGAAAAAGGGTAAAAGAATTCAACCAGAAGAGGGAAAAAGAAGGTATGTGATAGTATTCAGTAGAATGTAATCATGCACTAATTAGTGATCTTTATATTTATATAATCTAACATTTTCAAACATTTTTAAGACTGTAGGACACATCAAAGGCTACAAAGGCTAGACTAGAAAAGTATTGCAAACACAAACATGGCTCTGGTGGCTATATGAAACTTCACAACTTATTAGCAGTAAATAAAATTTCGTATCAAATTTTTTATATTAATTTGTAAAAAAACCATTTGATCAAACCATAAATACAAAATTGATGATATTAAGCCAAAAATGCAAGGCTTAGAATTCAATGTAGCACCCACAAAAGAAGATAAAAAAATTGCCTTCACTCAAGGGTATAAAGTCATTGTTGCACATGACCTACGCCAAGATTCATGTGGCCATACTAAAGACTTTGGTGCATCAAATTGCACATGGGTAAATAGGTCAAATGAAAAATAAATCAAATTAAATAATTGAGAAATAATATTTTTGATGTTAATTTCAAAAATAAATTGACTATTCTTGTTTCATAAAGAAAATAGTGATAACAATGTGCATGATATTTCATTGTAACCTTCAAATCCTAGCACAAAACCTCCACATAACGAAGGTCATGATGTGCACTATAGTGATGGAGGTATTCACTTACTATTGAAAATAAATTATGTAATTAGTAATACAATTTAACATCTTCAATTATAATTTATGTAACCTTTTTTTGAAATTATTAGAGCATGTTGAACATCATGGTGAACGAGTGGAGCATGATCTACATGTTCAACATGTTGAGGTAGGGGTTGATCAAAAAGTTATTTTAAATGATGTGGCATTGTTAGATAACAAAAATTCCTTGTTTTGTTCTTTTGACTAATGAAATGCTTGTAACAATAATAATAAAATGTTTTGAGTTTAACATATTTACGGGTTATTATAGTGGACCCCTCTTTGGTGCATCAGCCTTGTGCTCCTAAAAATGAGGAAGCATCTAATGCAGGAGCATCCTAAGTGTAAGGGAAATCTTACATCACCCAAGAATATTTATATTTCCAATTTTTGTGTTTTTAATATGGATCATTCCTCTAGAGAGTTGCCATTTGAGGGAGTTTGCTAATTTTAGTAAGTTGGTAGTATGTTCTTAGATTGTTCTAATCTCATATATGGAGGTCCATCTTTGACATATCATCTTTCCAGATGAGTTTTATTGTCATATCATATCATATCATATATATATATATATATATATATATATATATATATATATATATATAGTTACAGTTATTATAGATTTTTGGTTATTCAAACCTTAGGTCCAGCAATGAAGGCCTAAATGACATTGAAATATAGTGAAACCTCAACTAGTAAACACTTTTATATTTAATGATTGTATATCGCTAGACGAGGATTCCAAGGTAGGGTTATAATAGCCCATCAGGTCAATGGTTTTCTAGTTATGGTCTCCAAAAGTGGAGCGATCAAAAAATGTAATTTGTAAATTGTCTTGAGTTGATCATATGTAATAAATTATAATGGAATGATATAATATGAGGTTGATTAGCCTCAAGGTTTAGGGCTTAGTGTCCAGAACCTTCTCGTGTGGTTAAAAGTGTCTATATAAGGAAGGCCCATAGGTTATCTAGGGCAGTTCTGGGTGATAGTCCCAGCTCTGTCTTGCCGACTATTGTAAGGAAGACACCCATGTGGGTTTTCATATTGTAATCATGTAATTCCACATTCACAGCCATAATAAGAAGCCCATTTTTTTTCTCATAATTTATGTTATTCTCTATTTATATTATTTGTTGTGGTATTAATCGGAGCACTCTTCATCAAGTGGTATAAGAGCAGGAGTTCCTGAGTGTGTAAATAGATCATCGATTGGGAGGTAGATTGTACCAAAACCATAGTTTGAGCTAAGCATGTGGGCAGATCATCGATTTTGAGGTACTTTGCACTAGGGTTTTAGCAGAAGCATGAAAGTCCCTCCATGAAGAGAGTGTAGTGGAAGAGTCATAGGTATTATGCTTGAGGGTTTCTAAGCCCTTTAGAGAAAAAGAAAGCATTAGAAGAAAAAATGCATAGAGGAATAAATCTTGTCATATGAGATGAAAGTGAGGAAGAAGAAGAAGAAGAAAATATTGAAGAAGAGGTTATTTTGAACCCTAGAGAAGAGAGGCTTTTTGGGCCATTTCCAAGATTGGGAAAAGACATAAGTTTGAGGTTCACATATTTATGGAAAAATCTTAACCTGGATGAATTGATCGATGGGATCAATGAATTGGAAGAATACTTTGAGTATGAAAATATTGAAGATTCAGATAGGGTCAAATTTGCGAAGGACAAACTGAAGGGTCATGTGAAGATTTGGTGGTAGTGGATCCAGTTGGAGTGAAACAGAAGAGGAAAAGACAAAATCACAAGATGAGACCAGATGATAGCCAAATTGAACCAAAAATTAATTCCTGTGGATTATGAGCTTGATATGTTGAATAAAATGCAAGGGTTGAAGCAAGCAAAAAGATCCTTTGAAGAGTATACTGAACATTTCTATCGAGTTCTTATCAGAACTAACCATGCAGTAGTTGATAAGGAGAAAGTTTCTCATTATCTTCATGGGTTAAGACCAAGCATTGAGGAGGAGATGAGTATGGTTTGAATGACTAGTATTGAAGATGCATACTAGTTTTCACTAAGAATTGAGGAAAAGTTGAACAAGAAGTTTGATAACAAAAATAGTGGAAGCAGTCATGGTGGAAAATATGGTGAACGGTCCTATGGAGGCCAAAATGATGATAAAAAGAACAAGGATGCAGCCAACAATAGTAGTTAGAACTAGAAGGGAAACAATTCTAAATATTTCCATGATCAGAAGAGGGCAAGGATCTAGAAGAGGAGGTTTTCATGGAAAATGTTTTCACTGCAGAGAAGTAGGGCATAGAGCATTCGAGTGTTCCTAGCGCCAATGAAGGAATGATAGAAGAACTAAAGGCCAAGCTAGAGTAGTGTATGTTGATGAAGATGCTAAATCATTAGACCCTAAAGATGTTGAAAGAGGAGAAGTCCTAGTCAATAGAATAGTCTTGCTAAGTAGTGAGAATGAACTCAATCAAAGGAGGATTTTGACTTGCACAAGGTGAAAATGTGAAGATAAGTGCTCTAATGTGATCATTGATGGTGGAAGTACTGAAAATCTAGTGTCAAAAAATATGGCCACAAAGTTAAATCCCAAGAGGCAGAAATACCACACCCATATCGTATTGTGTGGGTGTAGGATAACCACAAGATCATGGTCAATGAGCAATGCTTAGTGAAGTTCAAGATTGGAAGCTACCAAGATGAGTTGTATGATATTATACCTATGGACATATGTCATATGTTGTTGGGAAGGATGTAGTAGTTTGATAGGCATGTTGTACATGATGGGTGAGCAAATACCTACACTCTAACAAAGGATGGAGTGAAACATAAGTTGAATCCATTGAAGGAGAAATAAGAGAAGGTATATAGTGCTCCCAAAATATGGTTTTTTTTATGGAAAGGAGTTTCTCAAGGAGATGATGTGTGATTATATGTATTTTTTGTAATTCCAAAAGATGGTAAAGAAAAAGTAGAGGAGGTACCTGCAAAAGTTGCATATTTGCTAGAAGAGTTTCCAAATATTGTGTTAGATAATGTACTTGATGGATTACCCCCAATGAGGAAGATCAGTCACCAAATGGATTTGATTCTAGGAGCCAATTTTCCAAACAAGGCAGTGCACAAAATGACACCATTAGAAACTAAAGAGTTAAACAGACAAGTGCATGAGTTGTTGTAGAAGGGATTGATTTGAGAGATTCTAAGTCCATGTATTGTACCAGTGGTATTATCACCAAAGAAGAATGGAGAGTGGAGGATGTGTACAGATTCTCAAGCTATCAGCAAATCACAATCAAGTACCAATTTCCATTACCACAAATAGATGATATTATAGACTATTTGAGTGGAGCTATGTATTTTACAAAGATAGACATGAAGAGTGGGTACCATCAGATTTGCATCAGAGAAGGAGATGAGTGGAAGACTACCTTCAAGACAAGGGAAGGATTGTACGAGTGATTAGTCATGTCTTTTGGGCTAACTATTGCACCGGGCATGTTCATGAGGCTCGTGAATGAGGCACTGAAGGATTTTTTGGGTAAGGTTTTCATTGTTTACCTAGATGATATTTTTATATTTGATAAGACATTAGAGGAGAATTTGATGCACATTCGTAAGGTGTTTCATAAGTTGAGGGAGGAAATTTTTTTGATAAATTTGAAGAAGTGATGTTTTGTGAAGGAGTTGGTGTACTTAGGATTCGTATTATTAGTAGAAGGTCTGAAAATAGACCCTAAGAAAGTAAAGGCTATCCTTGAATGGCCTAGCCTGAGGAGTGCAACAGAGGTAAGATCTTTTCATAGACTAGCTAGTTTTTTTCAGAAAGTTTATCAAAGGTTTTAGTAGTATTTGTGGACCCTTGACTAAAACAATGAAAGGAGATAGAAAAGAATTTAAGTGGAATGCAGGAGCAGATAAGAGTTTCAAACTGTTGAAATAAAAAGTTATAGAGAAGCCTATTTTAGCACTTCCAGATTCTAATAAGGTGTTTCAAGTAGACTGTGATACTAGTGGTACTACAATAGGATTTTTTTTGAGCCAAGAATGTAGTCCTATTTTGCTTATTTCAGTGAGAAATTGAATGATGCCAAAAGAAAGTATTATGTTTATGGTCAAGAATTTTATACTATAGTTCACGCATTGAAGAAGTGAAGACATTGTCTTCTTTCAAAGGAGTCTATTTTGTATACTGATCATCAATATTTGCAATATTTAAATAGTCAAGAAAAATTGAATCAAAGGCATTTAAAATGGGTTGAGTTTTTCTGGAGTTTTACATTTGTTTTGAAACACAGGAATGGGAAGTCTAATAGAGTTACATATGTACTTAGTAGAAGAAAAGTTTTGTTAAAAAAAATACTTCTAAATTGAGGTAGTTAGATAAAGGAGAGATCAGTAGTACTGAAGAAGAAGATTTTGTTGAACATTTGAAGAGCATTCATGAAGAGGTGAGGAAGTACATTACAAAGATGAAAACATAGTATAAGGCTAAGGAAGATGTGAAAAGGAGGTATAAAAAATTTAAGATTGGGGATGAGTCATGGTTCATTTGAGGAAGGGGATATTTTGAGTGGGTACATATAATAAGAAAAAAATGAAGAAGTTTGGACCATAAAAGATAGTGAAAATTTATGATTCTAGAAATGCTTATGAAGTAGAGTTGCCTACCAAACTAAATATTTCAATAGAGTATTCAAAATTTTAAATTTGACAAAATATTATGAGGGAAGTGATGGAGATGACATTGCAAAAGCTCTATGGAATATTCTAGCATCTACTTCAGCTACACAAGAGATTGAGGAGATATTAGACACTCATGTGGGAAGAAGCATAAGGAACAAAACATATGAAGAGTATCTAGTCAAATAGAAAGGGAGGCCAATGGAGGATTCATCATGCCTAGCATGGGAAGAGGTTGACCATCTTGGTTTTCCTTTGATTACCCAACATGATAGGTTCACTTCTTAAATTACCCCAGGTGTCTAATCTAGGAGCATCCTGGGTGTAATGGAAATCTTGCATCACCCAAAAAAAAAATATTTCCAATTTTCTAGGTTTTGTGTTTTTAATAGAGGTTATTCTTGTATAGAGTTTCTATTTTAGGGAGCTTTCTAATTATAGTGACTTGGTATCATGTGTTCAGATTGTTCTAATCTCATATATAGTGGTTTATCTTTAACATATCATCTTGCTAGATGAGTTTTACCATCATATCATATGTATTGGTACAATTATTGTAGATTTTTGGTGTGAATTTTGGCTATCCAAACTTCAAGTCCAATGATGAAGGCCTAAATAGCTCCAAAATGAGGAGAGACCTCGACTGATGGACACTTGTATAATAATCTATTGTAGATCGCTAGCCAAGGATTCCAAAATGGTATTATAATAGCCCATCAGGTCAATGATATGCCAATTATGATCTCTAGATGTGGACCCATCTGAAAATGTATTTTGTGAATTGTCTTGAGTCAAACATATGTGTGTAATAGAATGATATAATACAAGGTTGGCTGGCCTCAAGGGTTAAGGATTAGTGTCTAGAACCTTCTTGGGTGATTAAAAGTTCCTATATAAGGAAGGCCCATAGGTTATCTAAGTTAGTTATGGGTGATAGTCGCAGCTCTCTCTTGCAAAATGTTGTAAGGAAGGTGCACATGTGGGTTTGCATGTTGTAATTTTTTAAACCTACATTTACGACGATAATAAGAAGTCCATATTTTTTTCTTGCAATTTGTGTTGTTCTTTATTTTTGTTATCTATTGTGGTATTGAGGGGAGGACCCTTCATCAACATCACATGTTGAGATCATAGCCACAAGAGGAGGAGAATGCCAAAGATATTGATGTTCTTATTAGCCTTTACCTTCAACATTGAAGAAAATACCAAAAAGAAATCATTTTTATAAACCTTATTTGATAATGAAAGAACATTGTCTTAATGAATTTATTAATGAACTATTGATGAATGTATTAATGAACTATTGATGAATGTTACGTATTAATGAATTTTATGTCATATTAATGAATACTTTTATGTGGTTATAATGATTGATGTTTTAATGAATTATTGATGAATGTTGTGTATTAATGAATTTTATGCCATATTAATGAATGTTATGTGATTGTATTAATTTTATGTTGTAGCTCATAAATGAATGAATGAATGAAATATGTATTTTATTTTAATAGGGAATTTAGAGTGATGTTGGTGGAGGGGAGGGGCCAACTGAGATTCCACCTTCACATGGTTGGCCTTGTTAAGTAAAGAGTATTAAAGCATTCTCAAAACCAAGTGAAGTTCAAATTAATATACCCCTACTTTCTTACCTTGAAAATATTACCAAAATTTATGTGACCTAGCCTCCTATACCATGACTAGGTTTTATCTTTGGGTCCCATGATACATTGTGACTCATTGAAATCCTTGAGATAATACATATTAGCATCCATCCTCTTACCTTCAAAAATTATCTTCCCATTAATTTATTTTAAAATATCATGTCATTTTGAATCAAAAGTGATTTGTATCTAATTTCCCACATTTGGATCACACTAAGAATGTTTTAGACCTTTAGTGTATAGTATACATTTTGACCTTTAAACTTCCCATACATTCTATGTTAGGATAAACCATGGACAAAAATAAAAATTATATGCAAATATAACCAATAATAGAAAATAATAGATCACACAGAAATGAACACAAGGCACCAAGATTTAACGTGGTTCACCCAATCCTTGGGCTACATCCACCAAATAGCAAGTCTGATCGTATTACAATCCAGTGATTACAACCTGATTACAATCCGTAATCCCTTACAGCTCAATACCGTTGCAAGAACCAATTTCGCATCACAACATAATAAAAAAATACCTAACCCTAAACCCTTTTATACAAGTATTTTATCCGTTTTAGGGTTACAACATGTCGGGTTAGTTCTATTGAAGTGCAAATACATTAGTTGCTTGCCTTGAACCTTCGCAACATGCTACACCATCTTGTATGCCTAAAATGTGAGTACACTTCTATGAGTCATTATATTCAAAATTTCTCAAGAATGAGGTCTTGAATGACAGCTCATAGCTCTTTATTCATGGAGTGCAAGGGTTTGTGATGGAGGCCCTCAGTTTGACCTAGTTTGTGACCATGCAAGTACACCATAAAACAATAGGTTCAAAGATCAAAATATGAATGCAAATGAAGATGCAAACTAATCTAAATGATAAAAATTCAAAGCAATGTAAGAAAGGAAATCTAATATATGAAAAGAAATAACAATGCAATATTAATCTATGAAAACAAAAATGGATCTAAGCTAATATGAAAATGCAAGGATGGATCATGATGATGGAAGCTATGTATGCATGAAAGAAGAATTCAAGAAGATAGAAGTTCTCCATAAAAAGCTTTAATGCTCAAACTCCTCCAAAAATTGCTCTCCAAACTTACAGCATAACAATAGCATAATCATGGATGTCAAAAATGAGGAGAGGGCTCTCCCTTATAAATAAGAATGGACGATTAAGATTAAGAGGCAATAAGATTTAATCAAGGGTGGAGAAAGAATGATCCATGTGAGACAAAAATCCACCAATGAGAAAAAAGGAGAAAAATTAAATGGAATCCCACTTAGAAGTATGTACATTCAAGTGTAGAGGAAAAAAGAATTTATTTAATTTTTTATTTATTTTATCTCCTTTTTCAAGTGGGATTTTATTTAATTAAAAGGGAGCAAATTATTTTAATTAAATAGAAAATATTTAATTAAATTAAAAGAGGGGTTTTTCTCTTAATTAAATCAAATATGGATTAATTATTTAATTAAAATAGAGGTTGTCTTTTAATTAAATAAGACTTATGATAAAATGATCAAACCTTTAGAAAATATTGAAATAATTAAATTAATTACAATTTGATCAAAGAAATTGATTTGAATTGATTTAATAAAATATTGTAAACCATTGATTCAGAAAATTTGATAAATTTAATAATGGGATCCGGCCATAGTCTAGGCAACCATTATAGGATGTACACATTTGCCCCTCTTTGATTAATGTGTGATTGATTTGGGAACACATGCAGTCAAAGAAAGAAATTGAAGTGTGAGGTCGATTTGGGATCACAAAAAAACCTAGATGTGTGGTCAATTCAAGAACACATCAGGAAAAAGAATACAAAAACATTTTGACTTAAAAAAATCAAGGATAAAATTGATAAAACTGAATCAAGGATTAAATTGATGGATATTTCCCCCTCATGATTGAAACCGAAATAAGATAGAGGAGAAACAAAAAATTGATAAATTTGATCAAATCAAACAAAAGATAAAGTTCTTGATGTAAGATGAAAGATATAAGAATGACAAAACCAAGGTAGATCATCAAGGATGAAAAATTATGCCCCAAAATTGAATTAGAAGAAAAGAAGTTGGGTGAAAGTAAATGGAAGGTAGAAATTTGGAATATATGGAAAGAAATAGAAAGAAGAAAAGAAAATTTTTCGTAAGAAATAGAATGCCCCAAAATCAATTAACTGTTTAAGATAGAAAATTTGATTGACATCACAAAAGAAGATAAGGAAATGAAGATCAAAACATGACCACAGTTGATTAAAAGTCCACAATAAAGATGAAGGGAAAACCCTCTCAAAATCATAATGCAACATAAAAATGCAAACTAACATGAAGTTTAATAATGCAAACTACATGAAAATGCAAAGTTGTACTTGTAATAGAGCAACTGTAACATAAGATTTTGTGTTCATCATTCACTAGAGAATGTTAAGGAACTTATTTTCATCCTTGGGCCATTAGTAACGAATATCATAAAATCACTCAAGAGGTCTTTGGATCTATAAAATGAAGACAATTGATGTCTTGGAGTAGAAGATGTAGACCTTGAAAAGAGAAACTAGCAGGTAAGTCTAGATACTTTTTAATGGCAGAGGAGAACTCATAATCATCTAGACTTGATTGAGGTTTGGTAGGTAAGTCTAGATACCTTTTAGTGGCATAGGAGAACTCATAATCATCCAGATACTTTGTAATGGCATAGGAGAACTCATAATCATCTAGATACTTTGTAATGGCATAGGAGAACTCATAATCATCTAGACTTGACTGAGGTTTGGTAGCACAAGGTTTGAAGCCCATAGTGGTTTTGAAAGCATATAGAAGGAAAGAATCCTTAAGGATCTATTTGATGGATGTGTCTCCTTTTGTTCAAAGTGGGGAAGGCTCTAAAAATTCAAGCACATCAAATACACCAACAACCTATTCAGGTTTATATAAGGATGCACAAGCTCGACTAGGGGATGTCCTAGATATATGCAAGGTACGTGAGGCCCAAATCCATAAATGAAAGAGAATACTACCAAATAGTCGGGAGGAAATAGTAATCCAATCTTCACCTTCACTTCCCAAAGGTATAAAGTTCTTTGGGGATTAGCTAAGATTGACAATATTTCTACTTTCAAGAGACATGTCTTTAGATTCAAGTCGTGCTATTTATACTCTGCTAGAAAATAGGAGTTGAGGTCATCCCCTATAGTGATCACTTCTCTAGGTAGGCCCCCTAAAAAAAAAAAAACAAGATCCCTTATTTAGGTTCCCCTCAAACTCCTTAACAAGGATGCAAGAAGAAAACATCAATAAGAAAATCTTGGGGATTAAAAGACAAAATGGGTTTTTATTTTAAGCTCAAATCCAAATGTGAATGATTCATTTTAAGCCCTTTTTTCAATGTTGGGAAGACACACCAAAAAATTTTACAAAAGAAAGAAAATTATTTTACAATGAAAAAGAACACAATGATCACTTTTTATAATTCAAATGAAAGGGTTTGGAATGTGTGCACCTGGATTTCACGCTTTCCAATTTTTTCCATTTTCTGCTCTTTAGACCTCCAAGTTACCTTCACAAACTTCAATCAAGTGCATAAAATCATGAAGAAATATGAAAATTCACATGAAAATATATTGAACTATTTGATTCCATGAAAAATGACAACTCATATCATGCATTGGACTTTGTGCAAATAAAGTGTAATTTAATCATAATTTTTAACCTAGTCAACAAGATTGAACCTATATGCCATGAATTCAGACCCAAAACCCTAAATGCAAAAAAGAGACCCATACAAAAAATAAGAATTTTTTTCAAAAATATCATTATTTTGAAAATATCTTTTCATTTGTGCCCTAGAGAGCCATTTTTTTAAAACAGACCAGTTTTTGTAAATTGAATTATTGAGCCTAAATATGATCTCTAAAATTAAAATACAAAGAACCAAACCTATTTAGAATTCAAATACCTTTCTAAAAATACAAAATTTTCTTTAAAAAATTATAATTTGCGCCCTAAAATGATTCTCATGAAAAATCAAGAAAAAATTATAAAAATTGAAAATACCTCAAAAAAATTTAAAAATTTCACTGAAGCTTCTTTGATATGTCGCCAACTTGTAAAAAAAAATGGGACCAAAATACCAAGACATTTGGGAGATATGATCACATCTTTTAGATCTAGGGTTTTTTCTCCAAACAAATCCCATAAGGGAGTTAGCTTCAAAAATATCTAAAACCAACAAGTAAAGGTGGGTTACCCCACGATGGGCACCAAAAATGTATGCAAAAATATTGATACACTTATATGAGTCATTATATCCAAGATTGCTCAAGAATGTCTCGAATGAAACTCATTGCTCTCTATTCGTGGAGTGCAAGGGTTTGTGATGGAGGCCCTCAGTTTGACCTAGTTTGTGCCCATGCAAAGTACACTATAAAATGAGAGATTCAAAGATCAAAATATGAATGCAAATGAAGATGTAAACTAATATAAATGGTGACAATGCAAAGAAATGCAAGAAAGTAAATCTAATTTATGAAAAGAAATAACAAGGCAATATTAATCTATGAAAACAAATATGGATCTACGCTAATATAAAAATGCAAGGATGGATCATGATGATGGAAGCCATGTATGCATGGGAGAAGAAGACAAGAAGATATAAGTTCTCCACAAAAAGATTTAATGCTCAAACTCCTCTAAAAATCACTCTCCAAACCTACATCATAACAATAGCCTAATCGTGGATGTCAAAAATGAGGAGAGGGCTCTCCCTTATAAAGAAGAATGGGTGATTAAGATTAAGAGGCAATAAGATTTAATCAAGGGTGGAGAAAGAATGATTCGTGTGAGACAAAATTCCATCAATGAGAAAAGAGGAGGAAAATTAAATGGAATCCCACTTAGAAATATGTACATTTAAGTGTAGAGGAAAAAGAATTTATTTTATTTCCTTTTTCAAGTGGGATTTTATTTAATTAAAAGGGAGCAAGTTCTTTTAATTAAATAGGAAATATTTAATTTAAAGAGGGGCTTTTCTCTTAATAAATCAAATGTGGATTAATTATTTAATTAAAATAGAGGTTGTCTTTTAGTTAAATAAGACTTATGATAAAATGATCAAACCTTTAGGAAATATTGAAATAATTAAATTAATTACAATTTGATCAAAGAAATTGATTTGAGTTGATTTAATAAAATATTGCAAACCATTGATTTAGGAAATTTGATAAATTGAATAATGGGGGGCCATAGTCTGGATGACCATTTTAGGGTGTATACACATCTTATCGACCAAGATATGAAAAATAGTATTTCCTTAGCAACTAAATCCTTAAATGTGATTATAATAATCAATGTGATCTAGAAACACCAATAGAATATGATTTACAAACATCAATAAACGCCACAAATGTCATAATAACACCTACAACAACTCTATCTTAGAATTCATTACCATATCTAAACTATTAAACAAGAACACTAATAGGAATCTCTGTAAATTAATAAAATTACTTACAATCCTCCAAATCATGAAACAATCGAGATGAGGAAACGCATCCATGTCCTAGACACTCCAAGGTTGGCCAAAGGATTCTCTATATCACAAATCCAAACACAGACCTCATCCATTATTATTATTTTATTCATTTTCATCCAGCTTGGACAAAGGTCATTTTTTTTTCTAAACTATATAGAAACACAAGCCTTAATTTGGAAGCTCATTTAAATAGGCTTTATATTTTTCTATTAACATACCATGCAAGATGAATATAGAAGGAAAAGAAAAATAGTATTGTCTCAAACAACTCATCGTGAGCCTCATTTGAATTACAAAAAATGGTTGGTGCTTTGATCATCACTAAATTCATATTGGAACTTTGATTTCTTAATGTTGTTATATAAATAATTCAAAATAAAATCGGAAAAAGGAGGAAATGCCAAATGTAGAACACACCAAATTGGCATTGAATCCTCATTTACTCCAACCTAAATTGTTGTTGTTCAATGGCATTGGAGGTATGGATGCATTACAGACCATATCTCTCAATATTTGTGATGTTTTAGTTTTGAATTTTTGATTGTTGGTGCTATAAAATTTCTACTTTCATAGTTTGTGATGTTTGTTTTGGTGCTATAAAATTTCTACTTTCATAATTCATTTATTGATTTTTTTGCGAACCATGAAATTCTTCCTTGCAAGAGCAATAGTATGAAGTGTGATTATGGAGTAATGATAATTGTCTTGTATTGTCTTTTTTTATTTTTTTGCTTGGATGCATGTTTAACTTCATTATTTCTCTCTTTCATTTTGATTATAGATTGAACTTTAATATTCTCTACATATCAAATGTGGTATACATTTTTTGGTTAAGAAATTTGACTAATCGTTGATTTTTGGTGGGTTACATTTTGGATAGAGTAGACATTATTATTAGTATTGTTCTTGTTTGATTTTCTTGAGTTTAGATTGCATCAATACAAAGGTATTATGTACAGCTTGCCAACTTCTATTTGATAATTATCTTGAGGTATTCATGATCTGCCACCCCTTGACCACATATGTTTCATTGAAATGTTATCATTAGGTTAAAGATGGGGACATCACATTCATCAAAATCTGTTCTACTTTGCTAATTTGAATATTGATCACTTTAGGAGGGGTAGGTGCATAAATGTGGGGGACCAAAAAGGGGGTATACATTGCCAAATCTTTTATGAAATCAGACAAATATGAATTTTGACGAGAAATTGAATATAGTTGGACTCAAAATTTTAAGATATCATAAAAACAAAATTTGTAGCCCTCTGAATCTAATTTCTAAACTACTAACTTTTATGTTAAATGGTGGAATTTAAGGCCCTCAAAAAGGGGGAGCACACAAAGTGGTATTTTTTCAAGTAAATTTATAACATAGTGTCAAGTATGCTTCCCCTAAAATCTTGATTTTTTTTGAATTTTTTTAATTGCATTGGTGAGGAGTTAACTAACACTACGCAATTTGTCCCATATTTTTTCTGGTAATTTTTTACTCTATATTTGGTTTATTATGAATTTTTAAAGTGGATTCATCTCAAAAATGTGAAATTTTGTTGTGGTGTCCCTAGAAAACATTGAAGACTACTAAAAAATAAAAACTTTTTTTTATAAGTGTGTAGAAGTGAGTCTAGTTTCTAGAAAAGTAACTTGTTGCAAGAAATGATGTAAGAGTGAAAGTATATCCCTAAAATACTATAAGTTGGTTTTTGACAATAAATGGAAATACATTGAAAACAAATTAGTGATGAAAAGCTTAAAATAATCAAAATTTTATCAAATGTTGTTAGATAGAAAACAAGGAGATGTATAACCTTGTGTAACCTAATTCTATTATTATATAACCACGAGTAAACTTGATGGATACCACACAACCAAATATATATGTTTTTTTGTGTATAATTGCTAGAAATCACATCTCAAACCTATTTTAGATGTCCAAGCCTTTGGGCTGGATATCCAAGAAAACCTAACCATTAGGATTGGCAATCTTCAATGAATACAATAGCATGTACACACTATAGTGCATGTGCACTATTTAGATATGAAAAAGTGGCATTTTTATGTTATATTTAACTAGTGCATGTGCATTATGAAAAAACATAGTGTATACATGTTATAGTACATATGCACTATGAAAAAACATAGTTTGTACGTACTATAGTGTGTATATGCTGTAGTGCATACACACCATGTTTTCCCATGTCTGATCCTATGGCTCGAGCAATATAAAGAATAGTGTCTATGGACTATAGTGCATACATGCTACAATGTGTATGCACTATGTCTTGGATGGGGGAAAACCAAAAAGTGGAAACTTTTTTGTCCCCCATCTTTGTGCACATATCCTAAGCTATAGTGATGCCTTTTTAAATGGAACAACCCATGAAAGAGAAAGAATTCTATCCTATTAGCCAAATTTTGTAATTAGTAATATGTTTAGAAAGAATGTTGTTAAGTTTCATTTCTATTTCACTTATATTTTAACTAATAGTGTCATATTCTCTGATTTCTAGATATTTGTAATCTCATGTACTTTCTTTCTTGAAAATGGTTGAATGTTACCTTTCTAGTCAAGACTTCCCAATAATGACTTAACAATCTATTATCCTATTCAATTGCGGATTTGAATTCAAATCCTCAACTGACTATTGTGCCTCAAGGCATGAAACCTTTGTCATTTCTCATCT
Organism: Cupressus sempervirens; assembly: GCA_028749045.1. NCBI lineage: Eukaryota > Viridiplantae > Streptophyta > Pinopsida > Cupressales > Cupressaceae > Cupressus > Cupressus sempervirens. The sequence goes on along the minus strand of CM053784.1, from coordinate 389,635,820 downwards.
CAAATTGAGCATGGAATTTTTGAAGTTTTTAAAGTTTTTTAGGGTTTGTTGATTTCATTTATCCATTTGGCATGGGCAGAGTGGATAATGGAAAATAATTTGACTTTTTACTTGGCAATTACATGTGTTTGAATTTTTTGAAAGCTCTTTTAGTAGATTCATTCTCTGCACATTTCAAATTTAATGCATCATGTAAGATAACATGTTCTTGAGGCATTTTTTCAAAACAAGTTGTGTTTAATTGTATGATATTGTAATTTTCAAAGTGTTTTAACCTACAACATCAGCATTTTCAAATTTCTACCATCTTAATAAAAATGAAAGTAAGAATAAAAACAAAATTGCTTAATTCATCACTAGGTAAATATTAAATTCTTAATGCCACTACTTGAGATCATGGGATACATAAATCCTACATAGATTAATTTATTGAATAAATAACTAATAATATTCGGTTGGAACCAACAATGGGAAAGTAAACTCCGAGAGGGGGTGTGGGGTGGGGTGAATCAATACTTCAAAACTTTAACTATAAACATTCACCACACATCCATCTCATAATTTATCATGTAAACTAAAATAGCTAACTACACATGTTCATCCATAACATGAATCAAATAACACATAACATAATAAGTTTGTTACCCAGAAACCCTCTAATGAGAAGGTAAACCTGGAGTGGAGATGACACCCATAAATCTTGACTACTGCAGTTGTACAATGTATCCAATTAAGGTTACAATTGTTTGATCATAAACTATGATCTACCCTATGAAAGGTATGCCCTGTTAAAGGCTTACAAAGTATGTTAAATATTACCTTATTAAAGGATTTCAAAACCCTACTAAAAGTGTGCCTTGTTAGAGGAATTAAACTTGCAATGAAACAAGCACCTTGTTAAAGGATTTACAAAAGCTTGTTAAGACTACTTGGTTAAGAGATTTTCACTGGTTCACCTCTTAGAATATTTTTAGCCTTGATCCTTTAGTTAGCACCTCTCTACTAGATATTAGATCCCCTCTTTCTCTATGTGTACTTGATCCTTCTGATTAGATGTATCTCTTTTGTCCTTTAACTTCTCTACTATGTTCTCTATAGTTGATTCTGCATTTCATGTCCCTATCATAAATTCCATAGTCACCATGAATGCTCTCTCTGCATTTAGTATTTGACCTTCTCTTCTCATCCACACATTGCAAACTCTTTAGGGTTTTCCCTCCTTGAGAAGACTTTGGTGAGCTAGGGTTAGGTAGGAATCAACAATTGTGATTCATCCATTGTGTCACTTAATACATCCCTTTTTCTGATTGGTTGCATGTACTGCATAGAGATTCTCAATATACCTTTGAATATGTCTTGTAGAATCGTAAAGCAATCCTTAAGTCAACCGAAAAATGGCTTACATGGGAGTTTGTACCATTACAAACAACTATGCCAAAAATTGTTTACTCAGCACTTGAAAGCTCTAATGCTCGACATGCACTATATCCTTAATGTTGTAACTCAGCTCTTGAATGTCTTGGCATCCACTATTTTACTCAACATCTGAATCACTCAGCATATATGACTTTCTTGACACTTAAGTGACTCGACACATACTATCTTCTCGGCACATACTAGTGCTCGACACTAACTGTATAAATTGCTTGACATAGACTATGTACTCAGCACATACAGAGTTTTGTTAAGTAATGACTTAAGCGTTTTGTCATTGCCTTGTCAAAACCAAAATGAGATCAACTTATTTGTTTGTGTTTTTTAATTTCTATAGTTTCCATATTTCTTTTATCCATCAAATAACTTAACATAGATAGAACCATGGTGTTTTTAGATGCCTACACCGTCTTCCCTAATTCTAGAGGTAAAAAATTGCAAATAGTTTTTAATTAAGAAATTGTTATTTCTAAGGTAATAACTAGATGATATATGAACATAAATCCATTCAATTGATGAAATGGATTTTTTTTTACTTCATCTCACTACCCTGATATCTTTTTCAGCCATTGTGCAGTCAAATGATGGTACCTATATGACTTTTTTGTTAGCAACTAGCTCAAAATTTTACTTGAAAAGTTGGAATTGGTAAACCAAGTTACCTTTGCTTAATCCCAAATGATTTTTTCTTGAATTTATTGACTAATCCAACAAATTTATTGCTTCTACCATGTAGTTTTCATGTGGTAAAATATAAATCTTAGAGAATCATGTGACTCCTTTATTTGATTATGATTTAACAACCCTATAATTTTCCTTTTATGAGGCATGTGTTCAAAGATTCATCTTAAATTATTTTAGGGACAATTTTAATTGCTAGATTAGATTTCCTTTCATTCAAAGGTTAGAGATGATTATAAAATATTATTTGAGACTCATCTTGTTGAACTAACCAAACTAATTGAAGTTGCAATCTTGATGCAGTCCAACAACTTGAATTGTTGCTTGTCTTCTTTGGATTCATCTACAATAATAGTTAGATAGTTTCCAGCAATATGCCAACTATCAATTAAATAATCAGTTTGATTTCTCCCTACATGAAAGGCTTACTAAAAGCACATTTTGTTCATCAATATCTTATGTAGATATACTCCCCCAAAAAAATCTAGTTAAGCTCCATGGAGTGCAACCACATTCTTTAATAAGATCCTTGGTTTGGTTTAATACAAGCTCATTGATACCTTCAACCTTATTCAAAACTTGATTTGAATGACCCTAGATGCTAGTGATTCTATTTTTATAAAAATCATAATTTTTTGGACTTATAAATAATTTAGTATTCTCATCCCTTTCCTTTAACTAGAATATGAATGTAATGCAACAAATTGAAATGCAAAACCCAAAACACAAAGAACACAAGAGACTTAATGTGGGAAAACCCTCTACTTGAGGCTAAAAACCCTAGCCCACAAAAATTAAACCTTTATTGAGTTCTTCAAACTACAATAAAAATATTGCTTATGATTGAGCTCTCTAGTCAATCAATCAATAAGCTTTTAATCCCTTGTGTACATAAAAATAAAGAATGATAATGTATGTCTCTTAGATACAACCCAAAAAGAATGTTAGTAGCTTCATATATAGTAACATTTAATTCATATTTACATTGGATCAATATTTAAAAATAAAAATAAAAAATTCAATGTTTCTGTCATCGCAAACCTCTATACCTAGTGCCAACCACTAATGAGGTTTGCAATGAGCAATGTGTTGTGGGTATGGCATCACCATCACAACATGTTTTGGTGTGAGTCAAAATTCTGACAACCCCAAGGATTTCCGATGAGATGATTAGGCCATTTTATGATGTAGGAGCATCTAGTGGTGTAAGGGCAATCGTGTATCACCCAAAAATAAGCTTAATGTTAGTTTTTGTTTAATGTATTTTTATTTTTGGATACCTATTTGGGTCAAATAAAGATTCCAACTCTCATAGTTCCACTATTGGTTTTCTAGGTTAGAGTTTTTGAGCACCTTGGGATACGTGCCACTATAAAAAATAGGTTTTTAAAAATTGAGCTATAACTATGATGAGTTAGAGAGTTTAATTTGGAGAGATCATTATACTTGTAACTTAAAACACTCCAGAAAAAGAATCAGGTCAAAAGGCTTTACGGTTTGAAAGTTATTGCAGTTTTAAGTTGCTTGGAGACCCCCTAAGAGCACTTCAAATTTAGATTTGAGACACTAAACGGCCTCATACGAGCCCAAAAAATGGAGATGAACAAAGATTGTCCATAAGAATATAGAGCGCTTGGAGAGCTTTCTAAAAATGTGAACAGTTTGTCAATCAGAGTCTCAGATCAAAAGTTATGCCTCTCGGAAGTTGGACTACAATTTCTAGATTCTTCTAATTTTACACCGATTTCTAACATGTTTTCTAGAACCTTCTATTTTGGTGGTGGATGCCAAATGACATATTCTAAAATGTGTTCCTAACCCTAAACCTAATTCAGGTTACTTAAGGATATTTTTGGCATTATAAATGCAATTTTGGTGGAGTTTGGGAGAGGGTACTGTGAGGAGGATTTTTCTCCAAAATTAGAAAACATTCTAATCCCATAGGGCATGTATTTGAGTCTATTTTCATTGTACTGAAGGTAATAGCATATCACTTTTGATAATAATATTCCCCTTTTCTTATTGTGTTCATTTTGTCTTGGGTTGTGCCCTCATCATTTTGGCTTCTATTGCGATGAGGGAAGGAATCAGACTTTTGATGATAGCAATGGATTTCCTATTTCATGGCTAGGCCATCTAGTATTTATTTGTAAGAAATATAGGTGTCAAACTTTTGATGATGCCAATGGATTTCCCACACCAAGTTTGGGTTTCATTTGAGATTATGTGTGCATCAAAAGATCGATGCTCTATGTGGTCATCAAATTTATGACCAAAAAACTACAATGACGATCTTGGTCAAACAATTAACCAATTATCATTGAACATTCAAGAAATTTCCATGAAAATTTGACCCAATTTTACTAGTGCTTCCTTATTTTGTGTGACACCCAAGTTTTCTAAAAATATTGTTCAAATCATCCTTCATATTGGATTGGCTTGTCCTTTATGATTTTGACCTTTCCATGCTTTTACTTTTTGGTTTTTGGATTTTTGGACAATTCATGCTCCCTTTAAAGTTCTTGGTTAAGTTTATTGTATGCATATTTTGTGTCTTTTTTCTTATTGTGGTTTTTCCTCTATGCTCGATTGATCATATTTGATTGTGTGGTATTGATGTTTGAGATCACACGATGAACACATTGAGTGCGCAAGATCAAAGATCCCTACTCAACATGCACCCTTGGGTTGGACCAATTGATTTATTTGGTGCATTTTAGGGATTTAAAACTGCCTTTTGAGGTTTTATGACTTTGGATTATTTTGAGTATGAGTATTGGAATGGAGTGGCTCTTCGAGGTAGCCTTGCTTGAATTCTTAATAAATAATTGATAACCTTAAACAATAAATTGGAGAAAAATTAATGGAATATTAATGAGAGTCTTAAGACTACCTTGTTGGTTGAGGATGTAGATATGATATGTCTTTCCTTTCCATCATTTGAGGATGTTGATATAGTGTAGTATCTTGTCATCATATGTGGATGTATATACAGTACAAAGTAGCCTTGCCATTTTTGAATGTTGAAATGCCTTAGTATAGAATCCTTGATGAGAGAAGGACAGATTGAACTCACATAGGATCTCTGAGTTGTGTGATGACACTCCATTATTGATTCTCTATTTCATAATCTATTAGTTGTGTAGTGATCTCTCCTTACTTGATCCATGCATGGTTGACGTTTTTCTATTGGGTCATTATGCTAGCTTGAGTCTTGCATTATTGTATGGCATGTGTGTGTCCATTTCTTGAGTGTACTATATGACTGTAGCTAAGTCACTTTAGCATGGTGGATTGGGTATGTGGGTACCACATGGTAGGGAGCCATTGCTAAACTATACCACTTCTGGGGATTGGTGAGTAGAGAAATTTTTTCTTCAATTGTAAGGTTAGGAGCTTACACTCTCACTATATCTATTGCATAGATGGTTGTTGTATTTATTGGCTTTGATGTTGTAGGTATTGATGTTGTCATCTAGTTTAGTATATTGATATCATTTATTTATTGATGTACTTGAGTGAATTAGCTCAATTTGTGTATATCTAATACTCCTTAATGTGGAGGTTGTTTTCTTTCAATTATTCTTCGATTGCACCTTTTTAAGCTTTTTATTTCCATATTTTCTCTTTAAATTTTAGAAATGACATCTCTTCTTCGAATCTGGCATATATGCCATCTTTAGTAAGAGACTTAAAAAATATTTCAGTAGAATAGCATCTATATTCTAGCATCTAGGTAAATTGTTATCTATGTTTTGTCATCTGGGTATTTTGGCATTTGTGTATGTAGGATGTCATCTATGCCCTCACTGGATTGTGTTTGTTTTTCTAGATTCACTACTTTATTTGGCATTTACAATTTTAACATCTACATTGATGACTTGGGATCTTTGCCTTCCTTTTGGCATCTGGATAGACAAATTGGCATCTTTTACTAGATTTTGGTGTCTCCACCCTAATTAGCTTGTGGTACTAGATTCACTTAATGGGATTTTCATTTGGCCTTTGATTGGTATCTTGTAGATCTATGATCGTCATCTTGAGCCTTATCTTATGCAAAATCATAAAGACTTTTCTTATCTTGATTATGTTCTCCAAATTAACATGTATGTCTAACCTTACTAGGAACATTAACTTTGGGCTTAATATGATTATCATATTAGAGATAGATTATCAGTATCTCCCTCTTTTGATTCATGTACAGTTATCTGGATCTTATTTTTTATTATCAAAACATGTGTACATCATCATAAGTTTAGGGTTTTCATCTTGGGATGTTCTTGGAAGTATTAGAAATACTTATGCTTGTGTTTATGGACATGTTGTTTATGACATATTCCATGTGATTCATTTCTTGTTTATATGTTTCATTACTTGTACTTATTTCTCTATGTTTCTATTAAGTAACTTTAGTAAGGAAATAAATATTTAGTGCATGTTTAACCCTTTAGTTCCAAGGATTTTTGGATGGGGCATTACATGTGTTCTTTATTCCCTTGTATTATTTGTTATATTTTCATGTTACTATTATGTCTTCTAACCCTAATTAGCGGTATCAAACTAGGTTGTTTCAATAATTCTCTATAGGAAGGTCTCATAGTTGAGTGGGAGTAATGGAAAACAAGAGTAAGTTGAAGGTTGAGAAGTTTAATGGGAAAAATGTTTATTTACGTAAAATGAGAATAGATGACTATCTCCATCAAATGGATTTATGGCATTCATTAGGAGAAAAATCCAAGAAATACTCAGCTATGTCAGATATGATTTGATATTTTGGATAGAAAAAAGCACCTAATAGTATTCAATTAGGCATAGGATTGACTACTGAGGAGGGAGGGGGTGGGTGAATCAGTAATCACCAGTTAAAACAATTTATCAACTTTCAATATTTTTACTAATAAGATTTAGTTCTCCCTATAACAACATAATTGGTTAACTACTCATTAAACATTCATCCATAATAGTAAAGCATTCACGCAATAATAACTCCACTATTTATCTCATAGAAACCCAAATTTGGGTGAATATCACGTGTGAGATCAGTGCTCATAAATATTTTATACTCTTCTAAAATATGCTCTATTAGGATCTTGTCTAGTTAAGGTTTACAAAAACATTGTTAGGTGTTACCCAATTAAAGGATTTTCCTCTAGACTTGTTAGAGTCTTTACTCTATTAGGGGTAACCTTGTTAAAGGATTTCAACACTCTAATCTAAGAATGTCAGCCTATTAAAGGATTTACAATAGAGTGATTAGGGCCACTCTTTTAAGGGATTTCAACTATCACAATGGTAAGAAAGCAACAACAAAAATGTGATTTGTAGTTTATATTGTCTTGCTATATCAGATCCATTAAAGCTCCTTAAAATAATTACATATCATTATCCATCTTAAGTTCTCAAATATGATCACAACTCAATAACTATTTCTATGCTCCAATAGCCCTGTCCAATATCCTCTTCACTTCTTCTTTCTCAGATATGATACTCTTAGTAACAATACCTAAATCTTATTCTTTCTTCCCTTATATATATGTTCTTCAAAATATAAAAACGTAAACCTATATCCAATGATCAAAATTCCATCATGTCATCTTTTCTAGCGGCACAATATTATTATCCTCTTTGTTTCTTCTTGAATAATCTTCTCTACCTTGATTATTGTGTCATTACTCCATTCTTCATGCATCATCCTACTTTTCTTTATGGTCTCTAATATTGAATTTGACTTTATGTACCTTATACCTTTTAACCCTGATGAGGTATTATTTGTCCCAATAAGGTTCCTATTCCCCTTTCACTAATAAAGCATATAGTCTCCAATAGGGTATATCCTCAAATAAGATATGTATTTAAAAAATTTATACTTTATATATACTCTAATGCAAAATGCATTCAAATAATAATCAATCCAACCACTAAATTCCTTCCCACTGATTGTTCCAACTATTACTTGATATGTTCCTCATAATCATACTTATGTGCCCCTCTAAAAATTTATGTATAGTAATCATCTAATGATATGGTAACAATTCAAAACAATATGCCAAGTAGTTTGACATCAATGAAAAATAAAATAACTAATTATCATGCAATCAATTAGTTCTACTCTCCATCAGCAACTCGTCAAACCAATCATGCCAACAATCTCCCACTTTAGCATTGATGGAGAATTGTTAAGATAAGAAATATAATTAGTTTCTTTTATTGATCTCCCTCATTCAGTGTGGTCTTCTTGTATGTTATTCTTTTATGCTTCTTCATTATATTTTCTTCTTTCTTATCTTTACTTCTCCCCTTTTGACAACAATGTCAAAGGTGTCAAACCTATAGTACATTGTCCTCTGGTTGTTTCTTGTGATGTGCTTATGTATTTCCTTGCTAGATCACTCCTCCTTTGACTAGCCCACACTTTCATCAGTCCATGCTAATGATAAGTTGTGAATCTCACAAAGAACTAATGTGACATGCATCTCTTCTTGTCATTTTTTTATAAGGGTAGGACCCCCAATTTACCTCTTAAGTATTCAAAACTTTCACTAGATAATGGTTCAGTAAATATATTAGAAACTTTTTCCTTTGTAGGAATGTATTATAATATAACCTCTTTGTCCTATACCTATTCTCTTAGAAAATGATACTTTATTTGTATGTTATTGGTCTTTGAGTTCATTATCGGGTTCTTTGATATATTGATAGCATGTGTGTTGTCACAATGTATAACAATAGGTTTTTCAACTTTTTCTCATATACCTTCTCATGTCTACTTTATCCATGCAAAGTGTTGATGATTAATTACTATTACAACATATTCAGTTTCTAAAGTTGATTGTAAGATATAGTTATGTTTCTTGCTAGCCCATGAAACTAGTTTGTTTCCTAAGAAAATGCTCCTCCACTTGTACTTTTTTCTATCATCAATGTTTCCTATCCAATCTACATCTCTGTAGACGCTGAGATCAAAATCTCTCTTCTTTTTATACCAGAAACTATACTCTTTAGTACCCTTGAGATATCGTAATATTCTTTTAACTATTGTCATATGCGACTCTTTAGGTTGTGATGAGAATCTTGCTACTACACCCATTGCATGAGCAATGCTAGGTCTATTATGAGCAACATACTGCAACTTTCCAATCATTGACATGTATAAGGTTTCAGTTACTTATTTAGATTCATCTTCTTTGAATAACCTACAACCGATAACCATGTGTACTGACAAGTTTTGACTCTTCCATCCCAAATGTCTTTAGTACTTCTTTGATGTGTTTTGACTAAGTTACATAGATTTCATTTGTTTGTTGTTGTACTTGGAGTCCAATAAAGAATTTTATCTCTCCAACCATAAACATCTCAAATTCATTTCTTATTTCCTTGGCAAATGACTTACTTAGTGCATCATCTCCTCCAAAGATTATATCATCCACAAATATTTCAACAATTAACGCTTTACTTTTGTTTTCTATTTTAAGATGTACAAATTGTAGTTGTCACCAACTCTTACAAATCCAATCTTGATTAAGTAAGAGTGCAATATTTCACACCATTTTCTTAGTACTTGTTTCAATCTATATAATTCTTTATGTAATTTGTAGACTAAATCTTTTTCTTGTTCAACAACAAATCCTTTAGACTATTCAATATAAATCTCTTTGTCTAGTATTCCATTTTGAAAATGTTGACTTCATATCTATTTGGTAAATTGTAAAACTTTTAGAAGCTACATATGCTAGTAGTACTCCAACTCCTTCCAAAATAGCAATGGGTGCAAATGTTTTTCCATAGTCTAATCCTTCCTCCTGTGCATAACCCTTACAAACTAATCTTCCCTTGTTTCTAATGACTTCTCCATATTTATTTAACTTGTTTCTAAAAATCCACTTTGTTCCTATAACATTTTTATCAAATATTTCTAGTTCTTCTTTTTGTGCTTGCTTGCAATCATCATCTCTTAATGCATCGTTTACCATATTGGGTTCTATTTTTGATAATAAACATGTAGTATTCCTTTCTCTAAATTGATTGTTGGTTAGTACTCCTTCACGTTTTTCTCTAATTATGTTTGATAAAATATCTGTGAGTCATATATGCCTTGGTCTAACAAGTTACATGTTTGAATTTGTTCCTCATTCATTTTTTCTTGATGTAGTGTTATCGGTTGATGTTTTGTTAGTTGTTGAATATTATCAGTACCTATAGTCAATTTTTCAACTTCTATCTTTCCAAGTTCAAAATATATCAACTCATTCTATTAATTAGGTTTCTTGCTACTATATTCTTCATTTTTGTATGAGAAATCATCTATATTCACAGTATCAATCTCAGTTATCTTATTCGTCTTTAACTTCCAACACTTGTACGCTTTACTCTTGGTTGAGTCTCCTAGAAATATTCATTCCTCGATTTTGTTGTCAAACTTTTCACTTCTTTCATCCTTCTTAATATAACATTTTCTTTAAAAGACTCTAAAATAACTAAAATTGGGTGTTCGTCCATACCAAATTTCATAAGGTTTCTTGTTCACTCATTTTCTTAGTTATACCCAATTAAGCATGTTGATTGTTGTGTCGGTAGCTTCTCTCTAAAATTTGTGTGATAATTTATTTTGACATTAAAAAAATTATTGATCCTTCTATTATTGATCTATTTCTCCTTTCTATGATACCATCCTATTGGGGTGTTCTTGGTGCTATCAACAGTCTCTTGATTCAATTTTCCTCACAGTATTCATTGAACATGTTAGATGTGAATTCACCTCCTCTATATGATCTATGACAATTTAACATTCTTGTTTCTATATCCACTCTTTCCTTATATTTTCTAAACATGTCAAAAGCTTCTAATTTTGTCTTTAATAACATTACAAACATCATCTTTGAATAGTTGTCAACAAATATTATAAATTATTTGTCCTCGTAATAGCTTTCATGACCAGTAGGACCACAAATATTTGTGTGCACTAAATCCAATATGTATTGTGTTGAGTAATATTTACTTGTAAAACTTGAACAAGTCATCGTTCCAAACTAACACTTCTTACAAACAACATTTTCTAGTTTGTTCACTATTGACATTCTCCTAAGAATTTTATTTTTACTAACTTTCTCTACATTATCAAAATTTATATGACATAGTCTCTTATGTCATAACTAGCTTTATTCAATCTTAGTAATTAGATGACGACTTGGTGTAGTGTTTAACTAGAAAAGATTACCTCTTTTCTTTTCACTAATAGCAACCAAATTTCTATTTCTTCTCGATATCTCATACTTTTTATTGCTAAACTCAAATCTAAAACCTTTGTTATTCAACTACAAAACACTCAATATATTATACTACAAACCTTTTGCATAATAAATATCATCACAAGTAATGTCATTAGTTAAAGTGATTGTATCTTTTCCTCTGATGACATAAGGTGATCCATTTCCAAACTTGACAAACCCTCCCTCACACTTCTCCATTGTTAGAAATTAATCGATGTCTCTAGTCATATGATGAGAAAAACTATTGTTAATGATCCAATCACTATTCCTATTCATAGTTGATAGTGATTCCTTCTCCTCACCAATATCATTCTTGTCAGTAGAAGACTCTTCCTTTGCAATAACAAAGACTATTTCCTCATCATTGTTATCTCAATCTATATCATATTCATTTTCTTCATCCTCTACTATGTAACATACTTTCTTGACTTTTGTCCAAAGTTTTTGTACTTTTTGCATTTGTCCATTTTATCTCCACTATGGCCTTTCTTTGGTTTGTTGGGAAACCTGTGTGTGAAATGACCAATTTTCCTATAATTGTAGCATGTCATAGGGATCTTTCCTTTATATATACCATTTCCTTTAGGAAACACTTTTGTGATCAAATCTGCCTACTCCTCCAAATCTTTCTCTTTTTATGCTAAGCCTTCATATTCATCATTATCAACATATTTTCCTTTTCTGTGTTTTCCATCACTTATTGAAGATTGAAAGACAATTTTTATATTCAATTGACTATTGTCATGATTACTTAGCTCAAACACTATTAGTCTGTCGATAAGAAATCTAATAGTAACATTTCTTTTTTCCTTAACACTTGTATAGTATAAACTCTAATTACATACATATTAGGTAATGTTCTCATCATTTTACTTACAACTTCACTTTCTTCAATTTTTCTATCTTCTCCTTTGATAACTGCAACAGCCTCTTTGACTCTTGTCCCATTTTGACAAATGGTCTCATGATCATGCATTCTCTCATTGCTTCTAGCTTTCCTTTCAGTCCTTTGAATTTTTCTTCTAGAAGATGTTCATCTCCATCATGTACTTGTAGCAATTTTTCCCACGTCCACTTGAGTGTAGGTAGAATCTGGATATCAACATACTCAGATTTATTCAAAGTACTAGCCAGTTCTATCATCGCAATTTTATGAATCGATCTTTCCTTTTTGTGTGTCTCATAAAGTGTATTAGTTTTCTCCACATATTCTCTAGTAAGGTATTGATATACTCTCTCTACAAGTCTTAATACGTGCAATTTTATCCTGCTAACTCACATTTTAGAATCATCTTCATACTTATTAAATTTTGGTGCATAGTTCCTATACATTTTGAGATATTTTCCCTAAGAAGTTAAGCTTCTAATTCAGGGACCTAAACTCTAATACCAATTGTAGGTATAAGATTGATTACTAAGAGGGGGGTGAATTAGTAATCATGAGTTAAAATAATATATCAACTTTCAATATTATTATTGATAAGATTCAATTCTACCTATAACAACATAATTGGTTAACTACTCATTAAACATACATCCATAATAGTAAAACATTCACACAATAATAAATCTAGTATTTATCTCATGGAAGCCTGATCTGGGTAAAAACTATGATATGAGATTGGTGCTCACAAATATTTTGTACTCTATTGAAATATGCTCTGTTAGGATCCTATCTAATTAAGAGTTACAAAAACATTATTAGGTGTTACCCTATTAAAGGATTTTCATCTAGACCTATTAGAGTCTTTACTTTGTTAGGAGTGACCTTGTTGAAGGATGACTCTTTAATCTTAGAATTCCACCATATTAAAGGATATGCAATAGACCCATTAGGGCCACCCTTTCAATGGATTTCAACTATCACAATGGTAAGAAAGTAACAAAAATAAACTGATGTGTATTTTGCACCATCTTTCTATATTAGATCCATTAAAGCTCCTTAACAAAATTACATACCATTATCCATCTTTAGTTCTTAAATATGATTGCAACCTAATTACTGTTGTTATACTTTAATAGCCATGTCCACTTATTCTTCGCTTCTTTCGTAGCTATTATAGATTGGATCTATAAAGAAGAAGAGGCATCTGATGAGGTTACACTTACAACTCCTATTTCTCTTAAGAGATATAGAAAAAACTAAGAGTTCCTTAGAAAGATGGGTTATTTAGGTTATGGTCCCTTGATTGATAGTAAATATGCTCTTATTGAACCCATGAGTCACACCAATGGATGCAAAAGCATGGACACTATTGACTTAGGTTATATTGTTAATAACAATCCACATATCTATGATCAAGAACCTTTCACTACTAGTGACTCAGAAGCTAAAATTCAACCTATTGCCACCATTGTTAGCCTTCTTGTATGTTGCTCCATCAAAAGATCGACCTATTAATGTCTAATACAACCACACAACTTATAGAACACAAGAGGGGGTTAATCCACATTGTGAATCTCAAAGGGATATGTTGGATGTTAGTCCAACAATCCCCCCCCTCAACGTTACCTGAGAAGATTCAAACCTGTGACCAAGCTCTGATACCAATAGTTAGAAACTTGAAAGTCGTCATGTTTGTCGTTGCACTAAAAGATCGACCTATTAACATGCGATACAACCACACAACTTATAGAACACAAGAGGAGGTTAATCCATGTTGTGAATCTTGAAAGGAAACTTTGGTTGTTACTCCAACAACAATTACTCTTGAAGATGAGGATTTTGTGTCTTTTACTTCCATTATTTACAGGTGAAGATGAACTAAACAATGATTATAGTGTTGAGGCCTCTACTACTAGATATCAAGAGTTTGATGACTTAGATTTAGAGGATCCTAATAGAGATTGAATCAAAAGGAACATTTTTCGCCTTATAGAATGTGATCAAAGAATTGACTTTGGTGAATATTAATGGGATTCCCTTTCAATTGCATCCAATGAGTTGGAGGTAGATGTTATACATTCTTATGCTAACCAAACCAACATAATTGACGAGTCCTTGATAGGGGTTGACGAGTTGGACTCTCAACTCGCCTTAGTGGACCACACTAATTCTCATACGGCTTACCCTGATTTGGGAACCTTTGAAGAATTCCATATAGATTCTCTCTTGTCAATAGAGATGATTCCTTTCACATTAACAATCTAGAACCATCCACCTTGCTATCACTCAAGCACCATGATCTCGTTACTTGATCTATACAAAATCAAAAATCTATGCTATTATCCTTTCAAAATGGCTATGAGATCACTTGCTATCTTAACCCAATTGAGCTTATAATCTCTTCCACTATTGAACGACTATCAACATGACAGAAATAGATATCAAGTACCTTAGTCACAAAATAAAAATGAAAAAGAGGTGCTCTGATGGCAAAAACCACTTTATGGCGATGTCAGAGCCTAAAAATAGTAAAAATAAAGATGTATCTGAGAGTGAAAACCTCTTTGAGGTGCTTAAGGATGAGGTACTTTGTAGTCTGCCTAGATACTTTCAAGATAGATCATCATTATTGATTGAGCCCATGCAACCCATCAATCTTGGCATAGACAAGTCTCCAAAAATTATACACCTGGCTCAATCTTTGCTAGTTGAAAAAAAGGAATAGTTCACTCAGTTTTTCCATGAGAAGAAGATCAACTTTGCTTGGACCTATGCAAACATTCCCAGTCTTGATACTAAACTTATCATGCATCATCTCTCTATAGCTCATGGTGTCAAACCCGTTAAGAAAAAATTGAGAAAGATGCATCTGCATGTTGCCCTCTTGGTAAACGTTGAATTAGAAAAGCTATTGAGTGTCAAATTCATATAAGCTATAGACTATGCAAAATGGATCTCAAATATCGTATCTATTTTAAAGTATAAAATTCCATTTGAGAATGCATCAAATTTTGAAACCTAAATAAAGCTTGCCCTAAAGATGATTTTCCACTCTCTAATATTGATATGATAGTGGACATGATTGTGGCATATGAGATATACTCCTTAATGGACGTTCTCAAGATATAACCAAATAAAGATAGCTCCAAAAGACCAAGAGAAGACTTCTTTCACTTGTGCATGGAGTATCTTTTGTTGGAATGTCATGCCATTTGGGCTTTAAAATGTTGGTGCTACATGTCAAAGGGCTATGAAAACCATTTTCCATGACATGGTGCATAAAAACATGTAGGACTATGTAGATGACACTTTGGATAAGTGCACTGACTTTCAAGACCTAGATAAAGCTTGCCCTAAAGATGATTTTCCACTCTCTAATTTTGATATGATAGTGGATATGATTGTGGGCTATGACATGTGCTACTTAATGGATGGGTTCTCAGGATATAACCAAATAAAGATAGCTCTTAAAGACCAAAAGAATACAACTTTCATGTATGCATGGGGTGCCTTTTGCTTGAATGTCATGCCATTTGGACTTAAAATCTTTTTGCTACATATCAAAGAGTTATGACAACCATTTTCCATGACATGATGCATAAAAGCATGGAGGACTATGTAGATGACACTTTGGCTAAGTCTAAGAAAAAGAATACTCACTTGGATGATTTGAGTTTGATCTTGGACTGGATGGAACAATTTCATGCTTGGGTTAAGTCCTAAGAAATGTGCCTATGGTGTTAGTTCTAGAAAATTGCTAGGCTACATCATATCTACTAAGGGCATTGAGGTTGATCCTAAAAAAGTACAAGCAATTATAGAAATGTCACCTCCTTGCATTATTAGTTAATTAAGAAGTATTCAAGGACATCTTCAATCCATAACGAGGTTTATTTCTCAGTTGGATGATAGATCACAAGCCTTTAACAAAAAATTGCATAAGGGATCTACATGTGTTTGAAACGAACAATGTGACAAGATCCTTAATCAAATCAAGAAATATTTGGCCAAGCCTCCTATTCTCATGCCTCCTATTCCGAGGAAGCCTATAATTTTGTACATCTTAGTTAAAACTACTTCCCTAGGGGCATTATTAGCACAACATGATGAAAATGGAAACTAGTGATCTATATATTATATCAGAAGAGCTATATTTTCTTATGGGATCAATTGAAACAACATTGAAAATGCTTATCTCATTGTAGTGTTTGCATCCCAAAAGCTTTGACACTATATGCTAGCTCGTACTACACACTTTGTTTGCAAAATTGATCCTCTTAAGTACCTCTTAAGTAAAGTTGCACTCACATGTCAACTTTTTTAATGGATGATGATTCTTTTCTAATTTGACATTTGGTGTGTCAAACATAAGGATATAAAAGGACAAGATATTACAGACCAACTCGTTAATTTCCCACTTCAAGACAATGCTCCTATGAAAACATATTTTCTAGATTCATCTATCATGTATGTCACTAAAAGGACTTGAAAGATGTTCTTTGATGGATCACATACTCAAAAGGTGTTGGTGCTAGCATTTTATTTATTACACCCCATGGATACACTATTCCTACGTCCTACAAGTTATTGTTCCCTTGCACAAATAACATAGCAAAATATGAGGCCCTCACAAATGGGATCAAGTTGGCTATTAAATGGAAAATCACTAAGCTACATATCTTTGAAGACTCATAACTTGTCATAAATCAAATCAACAATGACTATCAAACTAAGGATGACAAGTTGATTCCCTACAAGAACTTGATTGATGCTTTGAAGATTTATTTCATTTTTGTTATCTTTCAACGAATTCCTTGAGCTAAAAATAAGGTTGTTGATGCTATGGCTACCTTGGCATCCATTCTACAATTGCAAGAGCACGAGTTTCGTTTTGAATTTGTGGTAGAAGAGCTACATCACCCTACCTACGATTCCCCTAATAATCAAGTCATTTGTATTATTGTTTTTCATTACTACTCTCATTACACCACTATCTATTCTTATCTACGTGACCAAATTGTTCCCGACAATCTAACACACAATGAGAAACGCCAACTCATTCGTAATGCCTCTTCCTACACCCTCATCTTTGGTGACTTGTATAAGAAGAGTCTAGATGAAATGCTACTTAGGTGCTTATAGAAGAATGAGTCTAAACGAGCATTAGCTGAAATCCATGATGGCATTTCAGGTCTCGCTCTAATGGCCTTGCACTTGCTCGAAAACTGCTTAAGGTTGGTTGCTATTGGCCTATTATACGAGTTGATGCCATGTGATATGCTAAGTCCTACAAGAAGTGTCAACTCCATGGTAAGTTGATTCATGCTTTTGTGCGTGAGTTGATTCCCTCTATCACACATTGGCCTTTTCAGCAATGGGCCTTTGACTTGGTTGGCAAGATAGATACTAGTTCTTCTAGCGGACACAAGATTATCATTACAACTACTAAGTATTTCACTAAATAGGTTGAAGTTATTCCTCTCTATGCTTATATAGGGAATCATGTCTCCCTTCGTCCTAAATCACATCAGTTGTCACTATGGTGTTCCCTCATCTATAGTCATTGATAATGGAGAACAATTCAAGAATAAGGACTTTAGGCAACTCTACGAGAAATTCAAGATAAAACAACATTGGTCCTCTATCTACTACCCCCAAGGGTATAGTCAAGCTAAAGCTTCTAATAAGTCACTGCTCAAAATCTTGCATAAATTGTACATATGTCTAGAAGAGATTGGCATCTACATATTAATCCTATACTATGGGCTTATAGGACTAGCATACACACGTCTATTGGGGCGACTCCTTTTTCTTTAGTCTATGGTTGTAAAGTTGTTCTACCATTAGAGGTTGAGATTCCTTCTTTCGAGTCTCCTTAAAAAGGTTGATTACAAATGAGGATTATAGAGCTATGTGAATACAAGAGCTTGAACTCCTAGATAAATGTTGCAACGTTGTTTTTGACAACATGAGAGCATCTCAGAAACGGATGTCTACTAACTACAATTAGAAGGTTCATCCTAGGGAGTCTCAAGTTGGTGACCTTGTCCTTAGAGATAATCCATAGAATCAGAAAAATAGAGAACATAAGGGCAATTTTTAACCTAACTAGAAGGGTCCCTATATTGTTACTATTGCTTTTAAATCTGATTCTTATCAGCTCTCTACAGCCAAGGGAGAACAACTCCCTGAGCCCATCAACATACTACATCTGAAGAAGTTCTAAGCGCTCTATCTCTGCGAGTCTATACAACTTTGAGACCACACTTTACAACCATCATTCCCCACAAGCCAAGCCCCTGTATAGCTTATCACATCCTACTTCTCACCCTTATCTCCAACTCAAGGTGTGAAGCGATTGTGCAATTTCCCTAACATCATGTACTCCAGAACAATGAGACCCCATAGTGTGCCTCTTTACTAGCAACACTCCTCTCGTAGCACTCAATGATAGTGCAAAGCCCTTGGTCGCCCACATGTGTATCATTCATTGTTGGACTTTGTCTCTTCGAGGAAGGATCCCTAATCCTTTTTAGGGCGGCCCTCGCTCTCTTCTTCATCTTTTGTTTTTGTGTTTGTGTTTGTTCTTTTGTAGACATCATTTGGTGCTCTGGTTGTTTTTTGTCTTCTTGGTTGTAAGCTTTTAGTCACATAGACCTGTGTTGTGATCTTTTGTTGGACACTAATAAATTTATCTTACTTGTTTATGCTTATTACTCTCATTTTTCAGAGCTTGTACATACCTTATGGTCCTGAAAAAAATCCAAGAAAAATCATATATGATGCTGAAAAAATCCTTAAAACAAAAAATGACCTAAAAATGATCATCTTAGCAAAAACCTAGCAATGGGCACTTTGATGCATCACCAAACTAAATTAAATTTCTCAAAAATTCAAAAAACAAATCTTGCCAAGTGGTGAAAACCTAGAAACATGTGCTACTTGAGACCCTTGCACTTGTGTTTATAGGCATCTCGCTTTGCGCTCCAAACCATACATTCATAGTGCTTTGCCTTGCCTAGCTTGGAACTAACTATTGTCTATGTCTAGGGGGCATGAACTGTCTACGCTTATCAAGGTTTCTTAGTTGCATTAGGTTTTCTTTGGCAGCTCTTGACATTGAGTGTTTCTCAACACTTATTGGATATTTTCACTATAGTCTAGCAAATTGTGATATTTCTCACTGGCAAACTTAAGTCCAATGAAGACAATCATATGACTTTCTCACACGCACTCAAACTGAAAATTGGTTGAGAATTGTTGACTTATTTTATTTGAGTGTTGTCTATGATGATTTCTTTGATGAGTGTTCCATCCCTAATAGTCTCTCAAGAATGTTATGAACTAAGAGGACTTGGGGCATGAGGCATATTTTCCTTTGATTTCCATTTGTGGGTGTACTTCGCTAGATTTTAGGTGTCTTGAGCATTTTTCTTGACCCATTTAACACTTAGGATCTACAACGTTATGTTCTTGTCTATTTTTTGCAAGTGTGTGCATATGGTCATCTCAACATTTTGTGTCTCGATGCAAGCATAATTTTGCTACATTAAACCTAGGTAATCTAACTACACTATCATCTTGACCTTTATCTCTTTGATACCTAGGTTGGGTTCCCACACTCCTATCTGATATAGATCATATTAATATCATCATACTTCGCACTAGTGATGATTGTATAATCTTTCAATGTCCCTAACAAGGCTCAATGATGAAAACTAGGACCTACTTAAATAACCCTTGCAATTGCACATTTGCATACTAGCTTGCATTTTAGAGTTCATTCTAGCTTAGCTTAGCATTTTGAGTCTTGAGGATCTTCCTTATCTATCGTGGGTGTGTCAGTCAATTGCATTCATCTCCTTGATTCTTCTCAACCATATATTCATCTCCTTTGATCTTATCATCTCACCATATTTTACTTTCTTGTCTTCAAAAGGGTTAATCTTATCATCACATTTATCTACCATTATGGACACCTTATATATTTTGTTTACCAATTTTGACCTAATTTTTTAACACTTTGGATTTTTGCAAAAATTGCACCTATACCTAATTTCAACATCTTGAATCTATCTTTGGGATGGAAATCAAATTTTGGGTTCGTCTTGCTAGTCAAACTTGTGTTTTAAATTTCTTTCTTCTTTTACACAGTTAACTAATCTTTTGAGACTTAACCTTTCGATCCTTTTAAGGCAATCTTCGTCTTCTTCATTTCTTCATGATTTTTACTCTCACTCTTCTTATTCATTCCATTCCATTTGATTTCACCTAATTCTAATGTTTTACCTTTCTTGGTCAAACTTAGTCAAACTAAAGCATATCGTCATTGCTCTGTGGTCATTCTTTGGTATTAATCTCTTATTTTTCATCATGGACATTGGTTTATCTTGACTTGACCATATCTATCTCATTTTTGCATCTCCTCTACCTCATTTCGATTTCGATCCAAAGGGGGCAAGAATACTCTACCATTGCTTTCACACCATTACAACTTAATTCTGCCATACAACTATTTCTTAGGAGTATATGCTTTGACCTTTCCATTTGCTCTTAACCTGCCTATCTCTCTAGGGCGTACTCTTGACCTTTCCATTTGCTTTTGATTTACCTATCTCTCTAGGGCATATGCTTGACCTTTCCATTTGCTCTGGATCTATCTCTCTCCTTATGTTCAGGTCCCGCTGCTTATTAACTATGCATTCAAGATCAACTATCTCAATGTGCTATGTTCTTTGGAGTCAGACTTCTCTATCATCTTGGCTTATTCATTCTTTGATATAATATGTTCTCATATCAATCACACATAAGTCAAAGAGGGGCAAATGTAATCACCCATAAATAGTCATCTAGAGTATGAGCCCCCTTTTCTAGCATTTTTTGTTTAATTCATCCAATACTTATTTTTTATCAAATCATCACTTGGTTATTTATTCGATTATAACCTATGGTTTGACCACCTTATCCTAAATCTTTTATTTAATCAAAAAAACTTGCTCCCTTTTAATTAAATAAAGTTGCCAAAATTCCACTTATCCTAAGTGTGCACATAAAAAGCATTATTCCTATTTATAAAAGTACAAATAAGAATAGTTTTATCTCATGAGGGGCACACTTTCCAAGGTGGGTGGAATCATTATTCTCCTCCACACATATTTTGCCTCTTAAACATATACGTTGACCTTGCTTAGGTAAGATTCTTGTGCACATGGATCACTCAAGGCTTTTTCTTCACCCTTGATTTTGCCTCTTATTGTCTACTATCCATTTGTCTTTAAAAGGAGGCTCTCTCCTCGCTCTTTCATCTCTTACACTCTTATGCCATTGGTTATGTTGCAAATTTTCTTGGTGATTTTGGAGTACTTCAAGCACTCTTGCATTCTAGCTTAGTCTTCATTTTGCTTGCATCGTGGCATACTTCATAGCTTAGTTTTCCTTTATGCACTATCTTAGATCACATAGCTTAACTAAGGGGGCTATAACTCGTTATACTTAAAAGATTACTCTTGCATTTCATTTAGAATAGCTTGCATTTACATTGCACTTCATTGATTCTTGGATATTGGCACTCTTGCCTCTACTCCTTTAAATCTTTTGTTCTATGGTGCACCTTGCAAAGGTTGTTTTAACTAGCTTCATTTGAGAGCCACCATCTCATAGCCCCTACACATTATAGATAGGAAGCTATAAGCCACTTCTTGAGACTCTCTCTTCCATGGGTTCTCTCAAGTGTAATGGTTTATAGAAGCATACCCTATTTTTGGTATACAAAATGGTGATATCATGACATAATAAGGGTGTGACATGATAACATTCCTCATGTAATTGACAGTATATTCATAGTTTTGTTTGTTAGAGACTTAGTTGAATCTCTCAAAGGTTTAGTAAGGACATTTCACCCAAATATGCTACAAGAAGCCATCACAAGAATTGTTAATTTGGAGGATAGTGGTCAGGGACAACTTTTATTCCAAGAATGCAACATCACCCTCCAAGTGATGTCAATCAAGAATGAGCTATGAGGAAGAGCAACATTTTTCTTGAGAGTCTTTGTAACTAGGACATGGGGTTTGTGTAAAGGACAAGTAAGTTACACAGAGGTAGCTTACAATGCAAATTTAAGAAATGAGGAGGTTGAACTTGAAAAAGAGGTAGAAAAGATGAGCATAAACACAGAGAAAAGGAGCATTTGGAAGGTCTATACTTTCAAGTGCCCCACAATATAATGGTTTTCATGTTAGAGGATCCTTAAGGGGGGAAAGTCAACAATTCTTATTGATAGTTGGGCTATTCATAATACATTAATGAAGAATTGATTAATAGATTGGGATTAGAGGCAGAAGCTTAAGAGGGATTTGATGTTAAATTTGTCAATGAGAAAACTACTCAAATGGAGTCAACAATGGGAGAGTACAAAATGAAGGATGACATATAATATTAATATGGATATTGAAACGCTTCTAGGAATTTTATTTGCTATACTTAATCTATTGAACCATGAAGTTCTCATTCAAACAGAATGGTAAGAACATAGTTCTATATGGCTTGTCTAATAAGGGATCTATACAAATTGCATGGGCAACTAAATGTTTCATTATAGCCACACAACTTAGATATACAAAAAATCAATCTATTTTAACAAGCATGGCAAGATCTTTTGGACTACCACCAAATAGGAGTTGTCAACATATGACTGAGCTAGAGGAAGGCAAAAATCCAAATGTGAATACTCAATATCACCCAAAGGCATAAGGAAGTGATTAAAAAGACAATCAAATAACTATTTGGATATGGGGCATCTAAGGCCTACTTCTAACCCTTTTGTATCATGCTTAGCATAAGTCAAGAAAACAAAAGGGGCCATGACAATGTGTATCAATTATAGAGCATTCAATAAAATGACAATTTTGATACTCCATACAAGAAATTGATAAGTTAATTGATGAGCTTCATTAAGCCAAGTGTTTTTCTAAGACTATCTTTTGTTCAAGGTACCATCAAATTAAGGTAAGCAAATAAGATGTGCACAAAATAAGGCATTGTCCTTATATAAGTTACTAGCCATGCCATATAGCCTATCCAATAGGCCAACAACCTTTCAAATATATGCACAAACAAGTATTCATTCTACAATTGAGAAAAACTTAATAGACTTTCTTTGATGATAGTCTAATTATATAATGGCAAAATCATTTGAAACATTTAGGTGAAGTGCTTGGTATACTAGGGCAACAATCCTTATGTTCAATCTCCAAATGTGAGTTTTGGTTGACTCAAATTTTATACTTCCTATTCAAAGTTAGTACACAATTTTAGCATGGGTGAGGAGAAGACTAAAGCAATACAAGATTCATCTCAACCAAAGAATTTGACACAATTAAGGAGATTTGTGGGACCATCCAGCTATTAGAAAGGCTTTGCAAAGAGATTATCACAACTTGGAGACCTTTAACAAGGATAGAATCATTCTCATTTGGATCCTAAACACCAACAAACTTTTGAGTAGCTTGTTGCAATTCTAGAGTTTTCTTTTTACTTTGTTATAGATGTTTCAAGATAAGGTATTATGGTTGTCTTGATTCAAAATAAACACTCAAAAACATCTAAGAGAAGAAAACTCGAAGTTTAATGAATGTTCTTTTTGTATGGCAAACAAGTATTGGCAATAATGCATATTTCAACAAAATTTTGACAAATTTTGATTTGTGAAAAAATTGTAGATCAAACAAATCACAATAGCATGAAGGTCTTCCTATTGGCAAGAACGACAGGCATATAAAGTTCATGCATGATTTTGATATCAAACATGCAAAGGTAGTTAACAATGTTGTAGCAATTGAAGAATACTTGTTGATTTTCTACTAAGCCTCATGTACATGTTCCTCCATGATTTTGACATCAAATATGTCAAAAAAAAATGTATAACAATGGAATAGTTGATTCATAATCTACAAATCCTCATTGTCAACCATCTATGATTTTGATATCAAATATATAAAGGGGATAATAATGCGGTCATTAATGCACTTATAGAAAACCCCATTTGCATTCTTTCTCTTACCTAAATCCTTTATGAAGAAGAGGATTTTGAGACCATGTCACAACACCCCTTACTAGCATTCAAGCTTGTACTAAGATATAAAACAAGCAAAGGAAAAAAAATTTCACGAAAAAAGTTTAGAGTGTTGTGCTACCATATGTACAAGTGTATGGACTGCCTATAAATCAAAGCATGTTTTCCAATTGCTTAATTGCAACCCTGATTAATCCTCAATAAAAATTGAGCGTATATTGATAGAATTGATTTCATTACAGGAAAAGGTGCAAAGGACTCGTATCTAGTTTTTGATATGATTGTGAAATATATACACATGACTCAATCTGAGAAGGATTAGATCAAACTGAACTTTGATAAGAAGACTATCTACTTTGTTCTTATTGATTTGATCTCCAAAAATTTGACAAGTCATCAATAATTGTATTTGTTGATTTAGTATTCAAATGTTAATTTAATCAAGATTATTTTTTACAACACAATACTAGCAGTTATAACAAGTTGTTATTATTGAAAGGATAATTAAATGAAATATCCACTTTCACTTTCTTTTTACCTGTTAGAATACGTTGGCGAAATGCAAGGTAAGATGTTGTCATGTAGACAAACTTTAGTAAGAAACTGCTGTAAAAAATCAATGTGTTTTTGAAATTTTCGTATGATTTGAGAGAAACGCACACTTCCTCCATCCAATTTTATATTTTTTCATTACAATCATTCCATTTGTAGAATAGATGGAATGGATTAACAATGTACTACAGTATAATACAAAAAAGCATTTATTGCTGCACTCAATACACACGAATCAAATTTATGACAATTTAAAGCATGATAGCCATTGAGTTGGTTGATGTGCAGTAACAGTTGACATGCATATCAAGCAGGTGCAAAGAATGCATTCAAAGCATATAAAAAATTATCAGCATTTCTATGAAAAACAAAATGAGGCGGAGCTAAATGCATTTACTAGTACACAATTCAATCATAACATTTAAGGCTCTGAGCTTTTCCTGGCATCATTTGACTAACAGGTGACATAATTTATTTGATTATTTTTCAAGTCCACATTTAACAGCTTTAAATGATAAATGCAACGGCTAATCCATTTACAAGAAATAGACTATATAGAGTGAACGAAGCATATCACACAGTCAGCGGAAACTACAGATATATGAAAAATCAAAATCATATTTGAAGGACAATAAAAAACTAACAAAATAAGGAAGAAATTATCAGTTGCATCCAATGTCAATTTTATAGATTTGACTGAGAATCAATCCTCAATGTTTTAGATTGCTCTTTTTCGATCTGTTCTTTGACAATAGATAATAGAGTGCGATTGAGTAATTATGTTCACATGAACCGCATAAATTTTATGTATCGCATTATATGATCTGATTATTTAATTTATATTTAAACTCTATCCATCATTTAATTTATCTTAGAATTTCTTGCATTTTATTTAACTTTTAATTCATTATCCATCATTTTATTTATATTTGAATCCTCCATTCTAATAATGAATGACAAAACATTATCCAAAAGATCAATGCAAATTTCAATATTGATAAAAATATATATAAATATTATTCCTTGCAAAAGATCTGATTAAAAATCATATCTAGACCCAAATATATATATATATATATTGCTCAACCCAATAATAGATGATAGAGCATACAAAACTATTTAGATAAAACAATTCTAAAATGAAAAGATCAAAATTATAAACTATTATATTTAACTTTTAATTGATGATCTATCATTTTATTTACATTTGAATCCTCCTTCATTCTAATAATAAATGACAAAATATTATCAAAAAGATCAATCCAAAATTTAATATTGATAAAAATATATAAATATCATTCCATGCTTAAAAACCATATCTAGATCCAAAATATACGTATATATTGTTCAACTCAATAATAAATGATAAAGCATACAAAATCATTTAGATAGAACAATTCTAAAATGAAAGGATCAAAATTATAAATGGACTGATCAAAATTGGATCATATCTTGACCCAAAAAAATATAAATTTTGTTCATCCTGATAATAGATAACAATTCTAAAAACAGATCAGTACAAAATCTACACTTAACACACGAAAATAATAATAGATCAACAGAAAATCAACACTTCACCAGAGAAAATACATGTCATTTAAAATAATCCGGCAAGCGAGATTACAACAAAGTCCAATCTTCACTTTAAAAAAGTCCAATCTCCACTTTAAAAATGATAAATAATAGAACATGATGTAAAACGAAGTATAAAATCAAAATCAGATCTTGATAAAAAGAAATATCATTTATCCGATAGGAGAAAATGATCATAAAGACAGACAAACAAAGCCGAATCTCGACCATTAAACATATCATTCATCCCGATGAGAAACGATGGCACACGATCTGATAAACAAACCAATAAACAGAAATAATATTTAAACATGTTCAAGAGACTTGCCCTCATTAGCATAATAGAACCCCATCGACTAAAAAAACTAAAAATTACCCTACAAGACCTCCAGAACGCATCAGTCAGGATTAATTTAAAAAGGCAATGAAAAGCAACACTGAATAGCACTCGGCAAACTTTAATTCGAAAACTTGAGTAAAACGGCAGATTCTCAAATGGCTTCTAGCAAACTAAAAGCTTTAGGTTATTGAACAAATCATTAAAACCCTCGTCTTCGATCAACAATTATAGAAAGTAACAGTAATAGAACAGATGAGAGAGACTTACAATTAAAACAACTGAGAGAAGGGAGAGGTTAGTGGAAAGGAAGGGGATGCGTAGGGAGGAGGTCAGGTATGGGCGGTTCAGGCAAGAGAAAGGCAAGCAGCCATCTTTTGCCCAGACGCCCACACTTAACAGCCTGCCGCTACGTCACATCGCCTCCTATCCTCTTCTCCACTTCGCTCCATTGCCCGCAGATCCACTGCCTTCACACTCTACCCTTCCACCCAGTTTATATGCAATGAAATTGGTGCAGATCCAAGTAATTTCAGAAAACCCTTTAATAAAGGGACATATCCAGGCAATTTCTGGGAGCCCTAA
Source organism: Cupressus sempervirens (assembly GCA_028749045.1). Taxonomy (NCBI): domain Eukaryota; kingdom Viridiplantae; phylum Streptophyta; class Pinopsida; order Cupressales; family Cupressaceae; genus Cupressus; species Cupressus sempervirens. The sequence continues at coordinate 389,608,434 of CM053784.1, read as the reverse complement.
CACGAATCACCGCCAAGTTTTATTTATTGTAAATTCAATTTAGGGCACATCCGAGTAACTTCTTCCAACACTAAAATGAATGGCCAGAAAGGAATGTTAGTGGAAATTAATAGTTGTTTTTTTGTTATTAATTGCCCCACTTTGAATGACCTAGTCTACACTTTATGATGGTGGTGGGACTCGGGTTCTTAGGCACATCTTCAAGAGTTGATCTTTATAAGGAGGTTAAATTCAAAATCATGATATGAGATGGTGTTTTTCAAAAGTTTTAGAAATAATATAGGTGTTAAGTCATTGCTTTTTGAAAAGGGTTGACTATAAAATAGCAATCAAGTTGATCATTCAATTATCTATGGAGAAACCAACTTCAATTATCAATAATCTTTATGGACTTGGAGCAACTGACAAGGATATCTCAAACCCTTGAACACTTTAAATTCTACAAGGCTAGATATCTCAAACCCTTGAACACTTTAAACTCTACAAGGCTCGAGAGGGTAACCCCCTAATGTATTTACAATCTTTGCACCACATTTGTAAATAATATTCAACTAATTTGAGCATGAGATGACAACAAGATACATAAAATGTAAAGATTATGTGTGATTCAACAATTTTATATCGAGTTGTAGGTAAACTTGAACACAAATTATTAATATTTGAACAAGTACAAGTTATGATTAGTGTCTTATTCCATTAGGAAATTAAATTCATAAGACATAAAATGAATTATGACATAAGATCTAAGATAATGTTGTCTTACAATATTTCTCAGCAACAATTTCCAACCCATACTACTTATCAAAATTCTCGAACAACTTCTGACAATTTGTAATTTTAATTAAGCATTTAATTGACCTATTAGATCAAAGCATAAACAAGAAATTGCATACGCCTTAACAATGCACTGGATAAGAAAAATCCCTAATTCTATTCATCCAAAATATGGTAAATTTTGTACAGTGGAGAGAAGTGAATCCGAATCCTATTATTATTATGCTCAAAGTTATCCTTGTCACAAAATAATTACACTCCATTCATTCAAGCCCAACATAAAACTTGACACTAAACTTCCAATTACTTGCTCTACAACTGACCTTACAATTTGCTCATTTCACCTAGACTTGATACTAGAACCTGATTTTTGGAACCCATTCTCATGGCCTCAAATTCCTTTTTATAAAAACAAGGGAGAAAACAAGTTCCACTCCAGAGAAGACACTTGTTACAATATAAAATAAAAATGTATTTCATTGTAAAACCAAAACATTCTTTACATTCCTTCCACCTAGCATTTGTTGATGAGGGGACTGGTGTGGGCCCATGTTGGTACAAGCTCATTCTCCAAATGATAATCATTGCAGTATACCAAAATGGTTGGCAGGCTATCACATCAAGTAGTTAGTGGGTTAACCATCTATATCCTATGTTCTTCACTTAAGGAAAATTTTTCACCCACAACATATTCCTCATCTAATGACCAATTGAAACTCGTGACCTCATCAACCTTTTATATGTGGGGATTGTACTTGACCACCACTTAGTTTACTTCCCTATTAAAAGATTCAAAAAATATGTTTGTCCTTATGATTTTATCCATGATATTTTCTAGCAACTTTATGTCTAGATCCTTACAAGTTGAGTATCGGATCCACAAGTCGAGGCTTGGACACTTGACACAAAGCAACAAGATAGAAAAATACAACTAACCATCTATTCTGAAATAGTAAAGGAACGTACTAAAAGCAATATCACAATGTACAAAAACAACTGAACTCTTGTGTGATTCCCCCCAACCATAATAGTATCATGAGATCTCGAAGGTCCTAGCCATCCCCTATGTGTTGCATCCCAACCACCAACCTAATAGTTAGAGCTGTCTTATAAGGACGCTACTACTAAAATGTAATAACATCATAAGAACATGAAAGCTAACATGCTAAACCAATAAGCAATAGATACTCCAACTAAGCAAATCACATCATCTAATCATATGCTAAACATCATAATATAGGAATGCACCAAATAAACTAACATCATCTAAACATGATAACTAAGCATTCCAATGAAAACATAAATCACAAGGAAGCATACTCCAAAATCTCGAATATACCAAGTGAACATCAAGCACCGGTTGCATTGGAATAATAGACTAGCTTTGTACACCAGTCCCCAGCAGTGGTATAGGTAGCTACGTCTTCCAACCACGTGGAACCTATAGGTCCACTTTCGCCATGCTGATGGAGACAATGATCCAACCACAAACAGACATAAAGAAAACATCCATGGCTAACACTCATACCAAACAGTAAAGATGACTAAAACCAAGATCATGAGACAATGCAAGTACAACAAGTTTTGGTCAGACACTCAATGGGTTACTTTGTAAGGACTTGCTTGGAGGGCTTGGCATCAGGTAGCCCAAGCTAGCATGGTGTTGAATCAACTTCCCAACCGAAGGCTCACGTACCTTGTCCTCAAACTTAATCGAGTGCTCACACATTTTATTATCTTAAGTTTATTACCCAATAATTTATTTAGTTATTACATGTTAAGCCTTCTTTCCACCAACCTAGGAAAAGTCACCAAGGTTGTAGTAGAAGCCCCTCCATGAAGCTACCCTACCCTACCCATACTCATCCAATGATGAGCACCCATAGGCATTCATATTCCCAACCCAACCCCAAAAGACATAACTCGACCGAATTACCACCAGGAGTTCAGGCCTTGCAAGTCACTCGACAAACACACACGCACATGCTCGTGTGGGGGTGCACCACCGTCACAAAAGTCAAAACACAAGGGTTGGATGAGAACACAAGCAAAAACACACTCAACTGAATACAAGCTTGGGAGTATGGATGTGACACACATCCCAATGCAATCATAAAAGTGCAACAATGGTTTGACTGACATCCTACGAATGATCCAGGTCAAAAACCAACATCATGCCAAGAAAACTTGAGAAAATTGGGTGGCACACAAACCGAGGTAAAAATTCTAGAACTTGAAAACTTTGAAAATAATACCCATTTGGTCTTAGGGCACAAAAGCCACAAAAATCCAATAAATTTTAGGTTCGAACACCATATGTAAAAATGACCAACATAACGATGTGAAACTCCAAAACCTCATCCCAAAAATTAGGAAAACGTTCATACCTATCCAACCAGGCAGAACTAGCAATCAGAAACAGAGGAGAACACTGGTTCTCAACCTCCTAACACAGCTACTAGAAACGAAAGCATAAATGGAGCTAAAACATAAAAATGGGAGAGCCCTACCTAACAGCCAAAAGGGCTAAAATGGGAATCAGACAGATAAAATAAATATCTCGTGGAAGCTACTGAAAGTCATAGTAAAGCAAAGTCTCCTCGAGCTGGATCCAACGAGACCGACCTCGCGAAGATCCCACTCTTGTAGCTCTCAGAACAAATAGAAACGCAATCCTTCAGAAGAGGAATTTGGAAAAAGCTCTCGAATTTGTAATTTCCAAAATTGAGAAGTGAGGAATTAATTTCCTCTTTGGATACTTATTCAATTTTCAAGTGAATAATCGATTAGGGTAAATAACCAGGTAACTTGGTTAAACCCCGAATCAACCCAAACAAAAATAGGCTATTCCAAGTAATTGGAATTCATCTATTGCAAAGCTGCCAGAAATTAGAATCAATAAAAATAAAACCTGAAAATCCAAAATCATAACTTTCATGATAATGGAAACCTTTAAATGCACAAACACGTTCACAGGTCTAATCACATATGCAAAAGAGTTCAGATTTATCAAATCACCAAAAGGTTTAATTAATTAACTAAGATATGTCAACCGCACAGGGACGACATTGGTAACATATGAACAACTAAATCACTAACTCCACATGTCACTGCTAGGGATATAAATCATGCACACTAAAACACATGATCAAATACAATTGCATATAATAACATAGTTGAAGCAATAAATGCATTAAATAACCTAATTTAACCATTTATTAAATTATACCGAAATAATATATTTACATCATTCACATTCACATAAAGCATCACAACGCAAGAATGAAGTAAATCACCATAGTAATAAATCCACATCTAACATAATCAAAGATATGTCCAAATACCAAATAACCAAATATCATCATAAAACATATTGTCATCTCAAAATGGGATCACCAAGCAAATATGATCAATTGAACAACATTGTAGTGTAACATCTATGATATTGAAATCAAAGTATAACATCCAACCCTCAAGTCATCTCAAATGTAAAAATTACATGAGTACAAGTATCTCTCGGATCAAAATAAAACAAGGTACAAATTGCAAACATGAGAGGCACTACAGGAGATGTTACTATTGGGTTTTCCCTCTTTCCTTTTTTTTTTTCTTTATGCTTTTGTCTCCTTAGTTAGACTTAAGGGGGATGTTAGTATAAAAACATTAGCAAGATTTTTTTTATCCCTACTTCAAAGATAGTTGTTTTTGCAACTTGTTATATCCTTGATTTATGGACAAAGTTGTAATTGCTTAGTTCTTAAGCTAAGGAATATCTCTATTTTTCTAGTTTTATTCATGTATTTCCTCCACTTTTTGCTTTGAAGAAGTCTATATATTGTAGATGTATTAATTTGAAATAAATGAGAATTTGTTTTTTCATCTCATTCTTGTTCTATTTTTTTTCCTTATGTATCTACAAATTCCTTTTTTCTAGCATGATACAATTCTTGCAAGTTAGCTAAAATTTTATATGTTATCATAGCACAAAGTTTTACATGGTATCAAAGCTTTAGACCTGCTACTGCATGTTCGTGTTTTGAATATTTTTGCAGCTTTGAAGGTTTGGGTTTGTTTTTTGATCTAGGTAATACCTCTATTATTCACTTTATTTTGAGTGAAAAGTGACCTCAGGGCTGCTTCAAGAGGTCATTTCCACAAATTTGATATTAAATTCAACGTATTTTGGTCATAGAAGTATCTGGGACAAAAATTTGTCCATGTTGTACAAGTACATATGCACAATTTTCAAGGAAATAAAATAAAAAATGAGAAAACTTACTCAATAAAGTTTTTAGAAAAATTTGCAGAGTTTTTTAAAAAGTTTTAAATAAAACTTATCAAAAAAGAGTATGTACTTTTCCAAAGTATGTACAGGAATCATATAGGGAAGCTACTTATGCAAGTAGTGTCATCAAAATACTTCAACTTAAATTTCACAATCATCAAATTGTTAAGCACTTTCATTCTTTTGTCATAAAAAGTGGGTGTTGGATTTTTTTCTCATAACTTGGTCATGCGATCTTGAAACTCAACAGACAAGATATCATAGAAAAACTCATTCTAAGCCAAATCCGTTGAGGCAAGCTATCTTTTCTATTTTTTTTATCTTGTAGAGTTTTATGTAAGTTGAAACTAAAGGTGTTTTTGGCCTTCCTAAGGTCATATATCAAGCATCCAACATCCATTTTTTGAAAACTAGATATCATCATATAGCTTTGAGTGAGATTTTTCAGATATATAGTCTATTTAATCTACTTATTTTATCACGAACTTGGCTTCTTGTAAAAAAATTTCATGCACGTATTGTGGGAGGAGTCAAAATTGGGATGATATTTGTCCCCATTTCTCTCATGCCATTTTTTTTTTCCATGCTTATGGAGTGAGACCAATTACCACTTACACATTTAGTTTTTCCATGCAACAGAATACTATGGTGATTATTCCATCTCCATAGTCACCACCTTTTTGTGATTAGTTTATACCAATATCACTATGTTATTTGTAGAATCTCATGTTTTGAAATTGGATTCCACACTTGAAGACATACATCTTCTCTTTAATGTTAGCTTTGATGAAGTTGCATCTCTATTGTCTTCTACTTTTTTTGCTCATACCTTGCCACATCTAGCATTGGATTCTTTTGGAGAATTAAATTCATCTTGGTCTAGTCATCACCATACATTTATGATCCATGCGACCTAGTTCCAAAATATTCATTATACAACAGCTTTGGCTTGGATATCATTAAGCACTATGAGGAGACAACATGGGGTTCACATTTCTTGGATCCTTCTTATTCAAGTTCATATCTTCTCATATGGGAAGAGATTTTGTGTCTCCAGATGATATTATTTCTTCCTAAAGGGAGAAACATTGTTCACCAATCTTGAATCTACTATGACATCCTTTGTCAGACATCTCTACAACAAGGGTTCTATAATTTTGAGGGGACTTTGGAGTCTCGATCCTCTCTAATGGGGGAGTTGGTTGTACTTGTGATTTTGAGAGTCTCTAGAGACATTACATTTGTATCTGCTTATCCATCTCTTTTTGGAAAAGATTTTTTCCTACATGGCTTTCTCTTTCCTCCACTTCATGGAGATCTGACTGTGATTGGGCACCTAACATGGCTTTCTTGTCTGGACCCAAGTTTCCTTTCTAGCATTGTAGTTGCATTTTACTTTCATGCACTTTGTTTGTAATGTCTCCCTATGTTCATGGGAGTGTTATAGTAAAAGGTATTTCACATAATTGTTTTAGTTAAGTCACCTTTTATTCCATTCTTAAGATTAACTTGGTTAGGTTTTTTAGACATTTAATAATTATTATAACTATTAAATGCATCCCTTTAGGGTTTCTTCAATCTCGGTTATAAGGATTGGTCTTGTTGTATTTTATTAGTTCTCTCTCTGAATAATTAAATCTCTAGTATTTTTAGATTTGTTCTATTTTATGTCTCCATTCTTCTCTTGTGACAAATTTATTGAACGTGGGTGTTCTTGGGATTCTATGAAATTTGTTTTCACAACTTCTACAAATAAGTCCATCATTAGAATGCTAAGTGTTGCACTCACATTTAAGCACAACAAAACTATATTTCTAGCAAGACAGACTACTTCACATGGACTTGATTGTCTAAGAAGGATGCAAAATTGAAACTTTGTTCAATCGAAAATTAAATTTGGTCAATTGAAAATTTTCAAAAAGTTAAAAAATGGAAGGAACTCAAAGAGAGGCTAACTCCATGGATAGGAAAGTCGTGAAGAAGATTAACAAAGGCAATCATGTTTTTTATCCAAACACAAATTTAAAACATGTGATAACGAAAAAGCTATGCCAGCAAAAACTATCACAAATGCAAAAGTTCAACAATAGAAGTAGGTAATTGATGAATATCATTTGAGAACACATGTGAAAGTGAAAAAAAAGCTAAAAGATGTATCATTATTGTAGACCTAGGCTCAAATCACCAAGGCTAAAGGCCATTGCCCAAAAACCAATTTTTTCATCAACTTTCAACCAAGAAAGAAGACAACAAGATGTATCCCCCACTTTACCAATCAAATAAGGAATCTCCTTCCATAAACACTACATTGAGGACACTTGTTGTATCCCTTCGACAAATAAATCATAAGATATATTGGGGAGATACAGACAAAAACATTAGTTTGTGTCTACTTTCTCTTTCCTCTAATATTTGTACTAGGATTTCTCCTTTGTCCTTAGATTCTAGTAGCTCGAAAAAAAGGAACCTTTAATCTGAGTGTCATGTTTTTTAGAGAAATAGTTTTGTTGCTACAAAAAATCTCTGTAGATTCCTTATGCAAGACTTCTGAACCATATCATCTTGAATGTTCACAAAATATTTGAGAGTAGTTAAATACGTCCATGCCCCTTCTCATATGAGCATACCACCACTACCAATATGGATACAAGTACAAGATCCCATAGGGTGGGGTCCCATGGAGGGGGTTTCCTAAAAAAAATTCAGCAGGTTGAGCTGAGATTTTTTAGGGATAATTTAAACTTGTGGCCCCGTGAATTTTGTACGTAGCTCAGCTTAAAAGTTTAAGCTCCAAAATTTCAAGAAGCTTGTAATACAATTAAGATGTGAATTAAAGTTGGAAGTTTGATAGTAAAATAAAATTATAAAAAACATTCAACCATTTAATCAATTGTCATAGATTTTTATGGGTAATTATCAGGTGCAATATCACATTAGTAATAATGACTACTGAATAACCAACCAGAAAACACAAGGGACTAGCCAAATGGAGAGAACATCCCACATTTTAAGCTTTTTATGTGTAACAACATACTTGCTATAGCATATATGGATTTTGGATCACACAAAAAATGGTTGACACTGATAGTATATATATTTTTGATGAGTAAAAAGTAGTTTTTTTGAAAGACTTCAATAAAGAATACAAAACGATAAAATTAAGCAACAACCAGAACCAAACATCATTAGCATAATACTAAGGATCACTAACAAGTGTGTATTATATATTATCTAATATTGACTTCAATCATTTATGTACATGTCTGATTGAATTACCAATTCATGTCACACACCTTTCAATAATAGCCACCTTAATAGTTACCTTGCACCTCATGTTCTCATGATTTCTACTTTCTTCATTTTAAAAACAGATTATAAAGTGTGATCCAAATATTGATGGAAAAAAGTTTACATAGTAATCCACAACATTACAAGCTATTATCATGAATAGTGAAAAATGTATATCTAAAGAACATTTGTATCAAATTACCTACGAGTATGCTTTTCCCAAAGCAATGATAAGAGTTAACAATTTTATTAAACAAAATAAAATTCACAAATATAGTTCTTGAACGCACAAACAAAATTGTTGTGTTCCTACATTCTCTCAATCTGTAGTGCCTGCCCTCGTTCACATCTTTCTGGACATATTATTGTTATTATTATCAGACTATATTAGACTAGCTTTATGTTGATGGATTAGTGGTATTGTTTTGAGACTATCAGACATTATGTTATGGATTCAGTTGGTATATGATGAGATCATTTAGACTTTACATTTCATGTATGCATGATGATCATTACATTGCTTTCAGTTATTAATGATGATTAGTTAGATGGTTTATTATCTCATGTGCTTTATTATGGATACTTACCCCATACTTGCATGTGTATGGTGTGCGTGTTTGTTCATATTGTATGGCGTTTCTAATATGGTTAAGGAAGGGAGTCGTAGTTACTTGCTAGTCGGGATCTACACGATGCACCACTTCCTGCCATTGTCTGTTTAGCTTAGCATTATATATATGTATATATATATATGTATATATATACATATATATGTATATATATATATGTATATATATACATATATGTATATATATTGTATGTACATGCATGATTTTTCTGCAGGTTGCAGGTACCGGGTATCGACTTCCCTGAATTGTCAGGATGAGCGTACCCTATTACACTATCTCAATGATAAGAGAAGGGAGATAAATTCTCAAGTCCAAATCCCAAACCCTTAAACCATTTGTCCTAGTGAGGTAGGACAAGTATCTGGATATTTTACCCACCGAATGTGTCGGATGACATAATTCGTGATTTTTAACCCTTTAGACTGATTTTGTGTGAATTGTTCTATAATAGGTTTTCATATTTTATCTTGGAGGTCTATGGTGAATTTTCTATTAATTAAGTCTTAATAAATAGATTTAATTAATAAATTAATTATTTGGAAAAATTAATATAAAATATCATGATCTTTGATATTTTGATTATAATTAATTAAATGAGAATTAATTGGGGAAAAAGAATTAAATAAAAGAAAATTAGAAATTAAAAATTAATAATAATAATAAAGTAATAAATAAATAATAATAATGAAAGTTATAAAAATTTAAATAGAAGTTATATAAAAATTAAATAGGAGTTATAAGCTTGCCTATGAGTTAACGCATCTTTTTATTTCTCATATGTCAACAACACGGGGGTTAGTGCATCAATTAAGCACATGGTGTCTACAACCTTATGACTCATCTAGAAGGTTGGAAAAGACACATGCTTAGTTGGTGACACCTTCTAGCTATTTCTAGAGACATTCTAGGAGTTTCCTGAGAGCTCTTTATATTCAGGCATTCCTAGAAGCTTAGACATAGCGTTTGGAGAGCGTTTTGGAGCATTGGAGGACTCGAGAACTTTGGAGAAGGGAGGAGCTTGCTCTACGAGTTTCTGAGGAAGAGTGAATTAGCATCAGAATCCGAGTAGATTCTTGTGATTTTACTTATGCTATTTCCGCATCATGCACTTCCTGTCTTCTTCGTGTCTTCCATATGTCTTCTGACGATTTACTTATTTTTGTTATATGCATTCTCAATATGGGTAGTTAAGATTGATTATAAGCATAGATCTGAAAAGAACACGGGGCTAGGGTTAAATTGTAGCCAAATTCATTAGATAATTTATTGAATAAATTTTGAGATCAAATAGTTTATAGAAAAATTTTGAAAATTGAGATCTTTAAATAAATTATGTATATGTTCATTGTAAAATATACATGTTTATATTTTTCACATATATATATATATATATATCCTGTGATACTGGATAAAACTCTGCGTACACACACACACACACACACACACACACACACACACACACACACACACACACCTTTATATATATATATATATATAAATTAAAAGTCGAATGATATCGCACCATGATTGATTGAATACATTTTAAAAACGTTATTCAAAGAAAAACTTTGTTAAAAATCGAAACCGCATATATAAAATGGCGAATGAAATTGTTTATGCGATTTTTAAAAAAAATGTAAATTTAAAAGTGGAGGGGACGAGACCTGCGCCCTGTACCCACTGCAGTCGCAGTGTACTTGCTGTCACAAGTACTGCGATGGTAGGAGTACACTGTACCCATTGACATCGCAGGCCCTGTGACCGTAGGGCCCTGCGTACCGCCAACGGTACACATATATATATGTGTTGGTTTAAGTTTTTATATAACAGTTGTTTCATGTTATATATGAAATCGAATTTTCATTATTAATAAATTTAAATATGTAATTCGATTTTATAAAATGTAATAATAATAATAATTTATATATTTATATATGTATATGTATGTATGTATGTATGTATGTATGTATGTATGTATGTATGTATGTATATGTATATATGTAAGTATGTAAATATGTTATTAATAAATTTAAATTATTATATAATTGATAAATGATTTATATCAAAGGTTCATTTTTATAATGGTGTACTCTTTTATAATATTCAACTATTAAGATTTAATTAATTGTTTTAAATTATAAAATATATATATATACGAAATTTAATTGGTAGTTTGATGGGGAACGTTTTCAACAAAATATTATTAGATCAATTAGAAAATTGAGTCTAATGGTTTTTAGGGAGAAACTTTTATCTATCAAACAAATACATGGGTTAGGTAAAACGTGAGATTTCTCCACTTGATATCTAGATTGAAAAACGTAAACTGAGACCTCCACATTTAAATTCAAGTATGTAAATTTAGCAAAACCAAAACATATGTTTGCATTGTGTATTCTTTATGCTATTTGTTTTGGGTTTTGGGTTGACTAGTGTTGACCAGTTATAGGACATCTACCAGAGGCTTGGGGGTTATGTGATTGTGATGACATGATGATGTTTTAATCTCGATCTTTATAAACTCAACCATGGTTATGTGATGGAATGCTCTATGTAATGTTTGTAATTATTGATTGTTATAGTTGAGATTCTTATTTATGAGACACTTGACCTAATCATTTTTGAGTCATCGATCAGTTATCCTTGGTTTATTTTCTAGTCGCCATGATGGGATTGAAATGTGATTTATGATGTCATGTTGTGACATGTTTGACTCAACCATTTTGGAGTCTTCGATCAATATGATTTGAGATATATTTTGGTTATTAAGAACCAATAGATACTATTGATTATCAGTGATACTTCAGTTGCCAATAGAGAGTTGTTGTGGTCATGATTTTCTATGGATGCTTGCTCATGGAGATTTGATGCTTTTATGCATATTTGATGTTCTTATTATAGATTATCTTTTATGATTTGGAGATTTATGATTCCATGAGCTTAGGGTAGGTTATCTGCTTGTAGTGTCGGGAAGTGGCTTGCAATGGGGGCCAGGGCCCTAAGAGGCTGTTAGGGTAACTCATTATAAGTTGGTTGATAAGTGAAAACATTCACACCTAATACTAACTGAATGAACCTAAAAAGATAATTGTTTTGTTCTTGCCCATGCCTCGAGTGCTTGTACAGACTAGGATGGGAGTAGAGAGAACGCATGGTTGCAACCATGCATTCCATAGTATGCCTTGTCAATATGAGAGGATACTAGTGGCCGCATAAGGATCAGTATGGACCTGTGGAATTTAGCTAACTGCCAGGGTAACTTGTACATGATATATGCGATGACACTTTTCCGATTGCATAGTAGGTTCCTACATGTCTTTGCGTGCCTCTGGGAATTAGATGTTGGTTTTGTGTGATGAAACCTTTGAGTTAGTATACTTTTAGGATTCCTGGACTTATAGAGATTTATGCTATGTGTTTTGGATAGCCTATTTGGGACTTGAGATTATCTCCTCAGCACGGTGGGAGTGGACCACTTCGGTACCACGCGGTCGAGTGGTAGTATTTTTTCACTCTTATCATTTGAGATTCATTGAGACATCGTGGCTGATGCATCCTTCATGATGGTGGATATGTATCCTTTCATTGATGATTAGCATATGTTAGATGATGTTATCTTATGCTTATATTTGCATGTTAGATTACTTTCTGCATATGATATAGTATATGTTAGGAGTGACATTCCTACTATGTTAATACCGATGATCTCTTCGGTGATTTGGAATGTTACGCACAGAGGGATGGCTAGGGCCCATGATGGTCTAATGATGCTATTAACGGTTGGGAGGAACCGTGCACTTAGTTTATTATGTTTGATCTTTATGATGGATGTTTATATCTTCTATGATGATGTATCATATGTATCATGTGATTATCTTTACTTTGATGTATCATGGATTATAATAGGATGATGTACCTTATTCCACATATGTATATTCTTTTAAGCTTTTCATACCATGTGACATGTACAGTGGATGATTGAGCATTTAGAAATGTAATGTATAAACATTGGACTTATCACTATTATTTCATGTGGTTGTTATATTAGATGGATTCAATAATATTAGTTGACTTAGATGTAATTCAACGTTAAGGGACCCTTAAAGAATGTAATCTGTTATGTATGTTATGTTTACTTTTAGATGGACATTGCTATTGCTTCCGTTATGGTGCTTAAGTTATATGTGGTATTTACTTTCATATTTAAAAAATAAATAAAAATGCTACCAAACTTAGTGAAATTCTTGGTTAATTCTTTGGATCCCTTGGCGGAGCATTACATTTCAAACACATATAACAAACACGATGAAGACAGGAAGAGAAATAGTGCAAATAGAATATGTGATTATCACGAGTGCACTTGGACACTAATGCTAATTTTCCATGCCTCAAAAGTCCATAGAAAGTCCCTTCTTCTCATACGCAATTCCTCCAAGATCCAAGCCAACCGAAATTCCCACGTGACTAGAAGTGCTTGAAGAAACATAGAAGCATGTAGAAACATATAAGCATGTAGAAGCATATGAGCTTCTCAAATGCATATAAGCTTTGAAGCTTGTCCAAACACACTAGGAGAGCCTCTATTTAAAGGCCTCTAAGATGCATCTAGAATGTGTCTAGAAACAACTAGAAGATGAGCATGACAACCAAGCATGAGTCTTCTCCAACCTTCTAGATGAGTCATAAAGTTGTAGACACCATATGCTCAAATAAAATGCTAACTCCTAAGTGTAGACAACTAGTGCATACTTAGAGTGCAAACTCCTGTGTTGTCTATATGACAACTCTCGAAAATTTGCAAACTCCTATGTGAGAAAACATTAAAATAATGCACAATCATTAATATAATATTTACTTTACTCTTTTGAATTTAATTTATTTATTATTTAAATCTTATGCACTAACTTTAATAACTCCACTTATTTAACCTTTATATATTATCTAATATTGACTTCAATCATTTATGTACATGTCTGATTGAATTACCAATTCATGTCACACACCTTTCAATAATAGCCACCTTAATATTTACCTTGCACCTCATGTTCTCATGATTTCTACTTTCTTCATTTTAAAAACAAATTATAAAGTGTGATCCAAAGATTGATGGAAAAAAGTTTACATAGTAATCCACAACATTACAAGCTATTATCATGAATAGTGAAAAATGTATATCCAAAGAACATTTGTATCAAATTACCTACAAGTATGCTTTTCCCAAAGCAATCATAAGAGTTAACAATTTTATTAAACAGAATAAAATTCACAAATATAGTTGTTGAACGCACAAACAAAATTGTTGTGTTCCTACATTCTCTCAACCTCTCATCCAAATCCCGCAATAGATTAAATCCCAACATTCTCTAACAAATAGAATTAAATATTTGTTATTATTTTAATCACACCCATCTTCATCATAGAGATTTCTATGTACCAAACAGAAGATGAAATTTCAAAAGCAACATACAAATCTGTTATTTTTGTTAGCAGAAGTTGCAAGCCAGATGAATCAGTAGCAAAACTCCAAAAGCAACATACAAATTTGTTTTTTGGGGGTAGATGTTGTAGTCTTGACCAATCAGCAAAAAAACTTGTAGACAAAACCAGAAAAATTGTAGAGTCGACTCCATTTGTTTTATTTGTTTTCCTTAGAATTTTTAAAATATGGCCTGAACCTAGAAGATTTATGTTTTTAAAATGCTCCCCAAGGACACCTCTCCTATCCAAAATAAGCCCATCTCTTTTTCTTCTCAAAAAAATTATGAAGTATGTTATGGGATGTCCCTAATCTGTCTCAGGCATGGCTACCTGCCTTATTTTTAAAATTAAAAATTAAAAATCTTATAAAATTATGGGTGCTTGTTTGGTTTATGACATACCTGCCTAATTGAGTAATAGACTAATCATGGATCATGGATCACAATCTGAAAATCTACAAACTACATATCTCTCATTGCAATCCTTTACTTTCAAATCTTCCTTGGCAAAGTTGTTTTCCACCCTCGAATTTGAGAGAAAAATCAAGTGAAAAAAGAAAAGAGTTGAAAGTCAATTTCATTGTGCGATTTAATTTCTCGCCCTCCAAGCAAAAAGAAAAACAAGGAAGAAAAATGGGGAAACTATAATCTTCCTTCGAAGAGCTGGTTTTCTACCCTTGAAGAGCAATGTATTGGTGGGAAGTTAGAGTGTTGATGAATTAGATCTTCTTTTTAAGTATTGAATTTGCATCTTTTGAGCATAACTGCAAAATGAATCTTCCTTCTAAGGGTCAAAATTCCATCTTATCATTAAATTTTTAAGTAATGAAGTTGGATGCTTCCTTCTGCATATCATTTTTCCACCTTTTAGTGATTTAAGTGCTAAACCAAGATTTCTTTTGTGGAGATTGATTTTCCATTCTAAAGGGAGATTTGTTAATTCTATGTAACTATGATAACATACTGATCTGAACAGAAGATCGTACAAGATCAAGTAAAGCATGGATATCCTTATGTAAGATTTGCCTATTTATAACCCTATAGAAATAACCTTATAGATGCCAATCTTGGAGGATTATCATATGTTTATGATAAGGGTCAACCTAGAAGTCGTGTACTTTGTAAAGACATGCCTTTTGGGTTCAATATAAACATAGGGTAAGTATGAGGATAGAGTGCACACAATGCAAAATAAAGTCGACTCCTCTACATTACTTCCTTATACGAATTATTGCAGAGTAAGAACATTTCCAAAATTGATATTATACCATTAAAGAAACTTCATATAACTCTGATACATAGAAGACAATATCTAGCAAGTATATTCAAAGCATTGTAAGCGTGGTTGCTCAGAATTTGCAGAAACTTTACATGGTATTAGAGCTCCGATAGTCAAACCTAGGCTCTACAAATTGATAATCAGATTTAAATATCTAGCAACATCCCTCTACATTTAATGGCTAGCACAATCAGACCTGAAGATAGGTTTGATGGAAAGGAACACTATGTTGCTTGGAAGTTAAGAATTATGATGATTCTTGAAGACAATGATGTGAAATAGTTTGTTGATAAAGAATCCAAGCAACCTAATGTTGATCCTTATAAAACTATCTAGAGTAAAGGAAACAAGAAAGCCATGCAAATCATATTATAAGGGAGAATCTATGAACTCGTACTTCCTAAGTGTGGTCAGTCTAAGAGATGAACTTGCAAGTATAGGGACCATAATTGAATACAAGGAACTAATACTTATGGCTATAGATGTGTTACCAGATTCATAGGAAACATTCTCACTAGGAGTAAGTGCTAGAGACAATCTTCTAGACTCTAATAGACTTAAAGGAGATTGCCTGCAAGAAGAATTTAGGAAATTTAAGAAAGGAGAAAAATTGAAAATTGAAGATGAAGAACTTCGTGTTCTCAACACAAATTCCTATAAAGGTAAGAAAAAGAAGGGTAATAAAAAAATGACAAACCTAAGAAAGATTTATCGAAAATAAAATGCTTCAAATGTGAAAAATTTGGACACTATAGATCTAATTGCCTTGAGAATACAAAGCAACAAGTAAATTGTACAAACGTTACCAGGAAAGAAGAAAACTACAATCCTGAGAATCGTGTGTTGTAATCTGTACTATCAAATGAAGTATCAAGCAAAGCATGGGTAATTGATAGTGGATCATCTTGACACATTACAAGATACAGAGAAGTACTAGATTCAATATATGAAGAAGTTGATGGTGAAGTTACCATCAATGATAATTCCTCTAATTCAGTCAAAGGAATTGAGAATTGCACCTTGAAACTGAAGTTAGGTATTTTTCTACATCTCAAAAGAGTACTCTATGTACCAGGAATAAAGAGAAATTTAATTTATGTTACAACACTTGAAGATAATGGACATAATGTTGCATTCATGGATGATAAAGTAATGACCTAGTCTAAGAACTCTTCATTCAAGAAATCAAAGTTGATCGGTCAAAGAAAGGGATTCTTGTATGAATTAAATACAAAACCTAGTCAACCTATTCAAGCCTTAATTTATGAAGCTGTTGATATAAATGAAATATGGCATAGAAGGTTAGGGCATCTAAATTTCAAAACCTTATTGACTATGGAGAAGATGGTAACTAGTTTACCTAAGTTGAATAAAGATCATTCAAGCATATGCAAAGGATGCACTCTGGGTAAGAATACCAAAAGTCCATTTCATGATATTACTAGAAAAACTAACAATGTTTTGGAATTAATCCACTCAGATTTATGTGGACCTATGTCTGTTGATTCTCTTGGAGGATTCTAGTACTATATACTTTTTATAGATGACTTCTCTAGGAAAACATGGATTTACTTCTTAAAATATAAAGAATCAGAAGAAATTCTTAAGAGATTTAAAGAATTCAAAACCTTAATTGAAAACTTATTAGGACACAAAATTAAAACTCTTAAAACTGATAATGGAGGAGAATATACTCCAAACTTGTTTAAAGATTTTTGTAAAGAAGCAAGAATTGAGAGGCAGTATATTGTTCCTTACAACCCTCAACAAAATGGGTTAGCAGAAAGAAAGAACAAAACAATTATAGAAGCGGCAAGAGCTATGATATTTGATCAAAATATAAAAAAATATCTTTGGTCAGAAGCCTCCTATACTTCTGTATATATTCAAAACAGAAGTCCTCACTCTCATCTTAAAGATAAAGCTCTTGAAGAAGTCTTTACTAGGGTTAAACCTAATATAAGCCATCTTAGGATATTTGGGTGTCCAGTATATATACATGTCCCAAAAGAAAAGAGAACTAAGTTAGAACCCTCCAAGAGGAAAGGTATTTTTGTTGGGTATAGTGAAACATCTAAAACATATAAAATTTCAATACCTAGTTAGAAAAAACATTGAACTTAGTAGGGATGTAATTTTTGAAGAAGATTTAGCATTCAAAAGAGCCCTAAGTTCTGAAGATCTCACACATTTACTTAGTTCTGAAGAAAATCATGAATTTGAGTTTTAGAGGGAGAACATTGAAGAAATTGAAGATGAAATTAAAAATCTTAATCTTGAGGAAACTCAAAATTCTAAGAAAAGACCACTTTGGGCCATTAATACTGTAGAGGAAGCACAAGACTTCACTGCACCATCTGGAACCTTCAGAGAAAGCAAAAGACCCAAAAGATTTTCTAGTTATGCAACAAACATAAGTGATTTATCTAAATCAAAACCAACCAATGTTTTACATGCTATTAAACATGCAGGTTGGAAGGATGCTATGACAAGAGAATATCAATCCATTATTAAAAATGATGTTTGGAAAATTGTTCCAAGGCCTGAAGGAAAATCAGTTGGTTCTTCTAAGTGGATATTTAAAATTAAGCATGTTGCTGATGGTAGCATTGAAAAATATAAAGCCAGATTTGTAGCTAGAGGTTTCTCTCAGAAGGAGGGAATTGATTATGAAAAAACTTTTGCTTCAATTGCTAAATACACCTTTATAAGAGTAGACCTAGCTATTGTAGCATCAAAGGGAGTGTAAAAACAACATTTCTAAATGAAAAAATTATGGAAGAGGTATATTTGGAACAACCTGAAGGATTTGAAACTCATAACCCTAAAGTTTTTGTTTGCAGGCTCAAGAAAGCTCTCTATGGGCTTAAACAAACTCCAAAGACATGGTATGAAAGAATTGATAAATATCTCACCAATTTAGGATTCTCCAAGAATGAAGTTGATCCAAATCTATATTATAAAAAGGGTAAAGATGATATGGTAATTTTGATGTTGTATGTTGATGATTTACTAATAACATGTGATGATCATCTTATAGATCAATGCAAGAAAGATCTAATCAGAGAATTTGAGATGAAAGATTTAGGACTTTTTCATTACTTCCTAAGACTAGAAGTATGGCAAAATTCTAACAACATCATACTTAATCAAGGAAAGTATACATTAGACATCTTGAAGAGATTTGGAATGTGGAACTATAGACATATGTCTTCTCCAATGGAGACCAATCTACATAAACTTAAGGAAGCAACTGCAGAATCACCCTCCATAGATTCTACTCTTTACAAACAGATGATTATGTCTCTTATGTACTTGATAAATATAAGACTTGATACATGCTACACTGTTAATGTCTTAAGTCATTTTATGTGTGAGCCAAAGGATATTCACCTAGTTGAGTCAAACACATCATGAGATACTTACAATGCACTCTTAATCTTGGGCTCAAGTATGAGAATGTTGACTTGGATTTACATGGGTATACAGACTCAGATTGGGCTAGAAGTGTTATTGATAGGAAAATCACATTAAGATGTTTTAGTTTAGGCTCAACAATGATATCTTGGATATGCAGAAAGCAGGCATCAGTAGCACAGAGTTCCACAAAAGCTGAATACATTGCCACTACAATGACCTCTCGAGAAGCAGTTTGGCTTAGAAAGTAATTTGTGGGATTATTTGGTCAAGCCGCAAATCCTACTATTATTCATTGTGATAATCAAAGTTCCATCAAGCTTTCTATGAATCCAATTTTTCATGACAGGTCTAAGCATATTGAAATTTCTTACCATTATGTAAGAGATATGGTAGACAGAAATACTATAAAATTATAATACATTTGCACTGCAGATCAGACAACAAATATTCTTACCAAACCTCTCTCTCGAGTGAAGATAGATCACTTCCGGAAAAGACTTGGTATAGTTGAATTATAATACATTTCTATTCTTTAAATTATTAATAAAATATTTTTTGTTAGGTTATTGACTATTATGGGCTTCACCATTTGTATTCATTAGTTAAGAGGTGACGATCTCTGAGATAATGAAAACTTGTATAATAAACATTATGAGAGATGACGATCTCTTAGATAATGTGTTGAATAGTAGAGAACTATTGTCAGATCTAGATGAGTTCAAGATCATATTGTGATGTAGACATTTTTATGCCTATGAGTCACAACTTGGATAAAGGAAGAATTTACTCATTCTCTAGATTTTATCCTATGTCCTGGTAGATCTTAACTTAGGATCATGTTGTGATATAGGACTGCCAGTACCTATGAGTCACAACTTGGATAAATGAAGAATTTAATTATTCTTCGGATTTATCCTATATGTTGCATTCCATGAAATACTGTTATCACTAGTATAAGTGATAAGTCATATCATAAGATAGTAATATGACATAGTATCATGTGTTCTATGATACCACATACTTAAAAGATTCAGATAGATATAGAGTATCAATCTATGCTTATTCATCTTGATTGATGATGCTAGATATGTTATCTCTTAGTATGATTATCAAGTTAAGAGGGAGTGTTAATTCTATGTAAGTACGATAACATACTGATCTGAATAGAAAATTGTACAAGATCAGGTAAAGCATGGATATCCTTATGTAGGATTTGCCTCTTTATAACCCTATATAAATAACCTTATCGGCATCTCATTTAGGAGCATTTAAATAATGTTTAGTTTGCATAGTTCTTAAGTATGTTTACTATCTAATTATACTTTCTAAATAGATGTCGATCTTGGAGGATTATTATATGTTTATAGTAAGAGCCAACCTAGAAGAGTTGTGTCCTTTGTAAGGACATGCCTCTTGGGTTCAATATAAACATAGGGTAAGTAGGAGGATAGAGTGCACACAATACAAAATAAAGTTTGCTCCTCTACATTACTGCCTTACATGAATTATTGCAGAGTAAGAACATTTCCAGAATTGATATTATACCATTAAAGACACTTCATATAACTCTGATATATAGAAGACAATATCTAGCAAGTATATTCAAAGCATTGTAAGCTTGGTTGTTCAAAATTTGCAGAAACTTTACAAAATTTACAAGGTAAAATGAAAGAGATGAGTGGAATTTCCTTATCAACCTAAAAATTCCCCTTTGTTAATACAAAATTTCCTTGTGTGCTTTGATTTTCCACTCTTTGAGCAAAACTTCCTTGTAGGGTGCAAATTTACACACTAGTTGATAATAAATTTCCAAGAGCAAAACCTTCCTTCTATAGGTTGAATTTCCACTAGCTAGGGGGAAAGATAAATAAAGAGAAATTCTATCATAAGTCAGCCCATTTGGAGATATGAATTTGCAAAATCAAATGTTAAGTGCATAAGGAAGTGGATCTAATACACCAAGAGGTGCAAACTTTGGAGGAATTGGTATAAGGAAAGATCTAATGCAACCATTCTGATTGTAATTCAAACACGAATCAATCCAGATCAAGTGCATTTACATAGCAGATAAGGAGGGGTGCCAGCAAGAATCAAGGCAAAAATGCAAAATTGACCAAGGCAGATCCTAGTAGCCAATCCTTAAGAGGTTAAGTTTCAAGCATATCAGAGACAACTTACAGGCAAGATGAATATAAGCATTTATAAGGTGCAATTTCTGAATTTCTAGAAGCAGAATCAAATCCAAAGGATTCTAATTAACATAAGCAGCACTCTGGGCAAATATCAGAATTTTAAAAAGTGAATTCTCATCAATTGAAAGCGAATGGAATCCAAATATTCACCAAACCCTAGCAGTAAACCCTGATTTACAGCAGAGACATGATTTTAAGGAGAAAATCAGAATTTTAAAAGGCATAAAATTAAAATTTTAGAAGGCATAAAAATCAGACCTGTAGATGCAAAAATCAGAAATAAATAAGAATTCCTAAAAATCTATTTTTGCAAGAAAGACTAAATATCATTAAGGAGGGTTTGTGCAATGAGTCTGTAATCATATATCTTGTCTGTGCATTTAGGATTTTATTTACAAATCATGATTTAAGCTATATTTTTATTTTTGTTTTGCAGATGTGATTGGAGGAATGACATTCAAGGAAGAACAAAATCCTTATTTTCAACTAAAAGAACTTAACAAGCTACATAAAGACAAAGATATCAATGGAAGATAACACCATGATCAATCTCAGACAATGGAGAATGAAAGGCGAGCTTGACGGAAAGGAAATCAGGACAAGACTAACAGCATGGGAAATGCAATTCAACTCATGCAAGGAAGGCAAGCTTCTCTATGAACACGATCTCAACCTTGGATTTCCTTTGGAAAATCCAAAATCAACAAGAAGAAAACCCAATTATCACAAGGTCAAGATATCAAGACGAGTGATTCAAAATCATTTGAAGGGAAGATTTCCAAAGAGACGAAGGATGAAATAAAAGACATTCATGAAGATGAAGCCATTTGGAATTCTGAGCCATCACAATGAATCAAAGGCCTAATAATGTTGAATATCATGAAATATTGCTAGAGATACAAAGATTTTCTTATGGTGATGAAGAAGTGGAATTGAAACAAAGATGAAGAAAGAAGAATACTTCAAGGATTGTGTATGCTGAGATAGTGCCTACTCATCTTCATCCAATCAAACAATTCCAAGTCAACATGTCCATGTTTATCGAATCAAATTCATTCACTATTGGACATGTGAGAAGGCATTTAACAAAGTACCGCAATGAATTTTATTATTGATTCATCCTTACAAGGATATGCATTTCAAAGCAATGTAATTTTCCATTGGATGAATTAAATGATCGTAAGAAGTTGTAAGAACCCTAATTAGGGTTTTCATAGAATCATCTCAACCATTGATTCAAATCAATATGGCCCCTTCAATGTAACTGAGAAGCCTATGTAAGGCTTAGCCTTCTCATTTGTAAGGGATGAGAGATTAGAGAGAGTCGATTGGCCATTAGACAACAAGTAGAAGTAGAGTAGGAGACGAGAAATTGTTACCAAACTATTTTGAAGATAAGATACAATTTTCATTGAAGACATAGTGGATCTTTGTGTGTGTTGTTTCAATATTTTGCATGGTTTCTAATCCTCTCTAAGTTTAGTTAAAGTTTGTTGACTGAAATAGAGAAATGTGAAGATGTAAGGTGAATTATGTGTTCATACCTTTCGTTATTTGTTGTTCACAAGTCACAATGTAAGGTTGGTCTGAACTTGATTAAATACTAAGTTTGATTGTGAATATTCATTTGGATTGTGCCACTATTGGGTATTTGGATGAATTTTGCCAATGTGAAAATCATTTGTGTTCCCTTCCAAGATTACATCAACTTTGTGCATTTGTCTCAGTTGGCGAAGCAAAGCTTGGTTATAAGAATTCCCTCATCTAAGCATCATCTATTGATATAATTGTCCTTGACACTTTTACGGAGAAGAATTGATAAAATTTAGGATGAATAGCATAAGTCCCTGTGTGATGACCAGCATATCACATCATTAAACTTGGTTGTATCTAACATGAAGCAACTTGTTCGCATTGTACACCTTGGGGTTGCTTCATTTGATCACACATTTGTTAAAGGAGGATAGTTTACTTAGTATTCTATTCTGCATGTGGGAGTGGTCACAAAAATCACACCAACACCATCCAAAATTAATAAGCATGGAATGCATTAAGTGTTACTAAGAATGATACTGATGAAAGAAGCTAGTTAGGAGCAAATTTTACAACAATTCCTCAAAGGAAAACAAAAGGAGATAACACACATCACATATGCATGGAGAAGGAACGGTATCTTCTCATTTCTGGATTTGAAATAGCAGCTCCACAAAATCGTTGCCCAAGTAAATGTTAGATTGAAAGTTGGACACACATCGGCCAAGGTTTTTCCCCAAGTTTGGTATGCCTCAGATTGGAGATACTAAATGTGTATATATAGCCATAATTTGCCCAAAATTGAATACAGAATTGAAAAGACGGCTGAAATTTTATAATGAATTGTCACTTGTCAAAACATGATTGTTAAAGATAAGTCCAAATAGCTGCAAGGGAATTGGCATTGACTCAGAAAATTAAAAGTGTATATAAAATTCAATTATGCAATTTTAAGCATAAATGCTCTCAAAAAATTTGTTGCTTTTCAATTTAGCACAGCTCAAACAAATTACCCAGCTACAGCCCCAAGTGGGATCCAGGGGCAACACCCCTTGCAAGTTTTGGGGATAGTGCCTCCTACAAAGGCCTTTGAGGCTGTGAGAACCTTCATGGTGTATGCTATTTTTCATAATTAAAATGTTTTATCCAAGCCTCAAATTGTTCAAAATATGCACTTTTAGAGAGTTAATTTTTTTTTAAAACTTCCTGTTGTCCTCCTTGGGTTTGCACAAGAAGCCAATCAAGCCAGGCAATGTAGTACAAGTACATGAGAGGTACCCAAGCTGGATGGCCAGACCCAGGGCCAGATCCTGCCTGGAGCCAAGCTGGATCCAAGATTTGATTAGAACCCAGCCTTGACCAGTCCAAGTTCAGCATGGGCTCCCGGTAAAAACCTAGTAACATATGCCTTGTGTGGTGAACAGGAAAGCTGATCAAAATTCAAATGTTCAAACAAGATTTGTGTTGCTGAGATGACCAGAGTTTTGGCTAAATCAATAGACCACAGAGCTGTTAGGTTCCCAAGTGAAACCTGCAGCCAATACAACTTTAGCCAAGATCTGATAACAGACAACTCTCAAAAAAAGCATTAGAGCACTGTTGAGCACCCGAAGTGATCTCAGGATTACCAAAAAGCCATTCCAGTCTGGCTCTCCAAGAAAACATTTCAGCATATGTTGAACTGGTGCAAACCAAGTGACCAAACTGAAGCAGGTTTTAGAGGGTACAAACCAATTTCTCATTACAAATTGAAAGACAACAAATTGAAAGGCGAAAAGAAGAATTTGAGATTGCCATGAGTACCAAATAACTAATAAGAGAACCAAATGGGCAATTGCCACCCCCAACTTGGAAGTGTAAGGGGAAGTTGCACACCAAAGACAAACTGACAAAGACCTTGACCGACCCAGAAGATTGGACTGTGAAGAACCATGTGAGGATCCAGGTTGCTTGCCCATACTGAGTGCTGAGCAACAAAATAGACAGAAAACATTGTTGGTACTCAAAAAAAAGAATTGCCAAGCAAATGAACCCCAATAATAGCGTCCAAGCAGATACGTAATCAGCAAAACCGCCAAGCTCTTTGGTCTGCAATAGCAAGTAGCAGACCAGCCTAGGTTGGGCCTTGGAGAATCTGTGAGAGAGAACTTTGGATTTTATACTAATATACGAAATACTACTTCTATGTTAACCTAACTCATTCCAACTTTAATATTGACAAAAGCCAAGCCTCACTGTAGCAGCCAAAACTGCCACAAAGAAATCTTCGGGATATTAAAAATTCTATTCTACATTTGTACATCTCCCAATATGATATTGTCATAAACAAAATCTACAGGCAGTCAAAGCATATCTCAATTCAATGCATCATTTTCAGTGAAACAAAAATGAAACGTTACACAACATAAAAGACTTCTTATCTATTATTTTGTCAGAAATACACAACTTTCTAATGCATAATGAGGTGTTTGAATCTCTTCCGAAGTCCAGCACTTCAGATTTAACACTTAGGTTTGTCTCTGCTAACAGTCCCAAATTACAACAAACATATTATATTGACTGGCTCTGGGTAAAATATTTTTGCTATCATCCCCCACAAAAAAGACAAAGAGGGAAGGAAAAGATTATCTCCCCCATTTCCCAAAAATAAAATAAGATCCAAAAATTTCACTCTTAACCATCAGATGTCATATGTGCAGACCAAACTATCAGTCACATTAATCACTTCTTGCAATGAAAAGGAGATCAACTTGAAAGCTCAATTTCTATCATCAGAAAGATATTTCATATTATTAATCAAGGATGGAAAGAACTCCAACAAAGCTTGCTTCTGTATCGAAATTACAGCATTCCAGAGTAAACGTAATCTTGGTAAGAAACTAACCGACAAGGAATCTGGCATTCGCAATGCTTTACATAAATTTAGTAGTTCCATGGTTGCACAAAGAACATAGTTTGAAAATTAATTTCTAGTCTATATGTTGCTGTGGAACATTCTAACTTATTCCTACAATTTATGTCATCAAAATAAAAAACAGAAAATATACTTATAGCAACAAAGAAGTTGTTGAATGCATAAACAAAATAAGAGCAGAAATAAGAAAAGAAAATTTACAGAGATGTTTGTTGAATGTAAAAACAAAATTTATTCTGATCCTACAATCTCTCGGCCGCTCATTCAAATCCCTCAATAGATTAAATCCCAAGATTCTCTAACAAATAGCATCAAATAATTGTTATTATTTTAAATACACCCATCTTCATCGCAGAGATTTCTATGTGCCAAACAGCAGATGAAATTCCAAAAGCAACATAAAAATCTGTTTTACTTTTGGTAGCAGAAGCTGAAGTCCTGATGAATCAGTAGCAAAACTTCAAAAGGAACATACAAATTTTTTTGGGGGGCAGATGTTGCAGTCTTGACGAATCAGCAGCAAAACTTGCACACAAAATCAGACAAGCTGATTGCAGAGTTGACTTCCCATTTGTTTTATTTATTTTCCATGGAATTATTAAAATATAGCCTCCACCCAGAAGATTTATGCTTTTAAAATGCTCCCCAAGGATGCCTCTCCTATCTAAAATGAGCCCGCCTTTTTTTTCTCAAAAAAACTGTCAAGTATGTTATGTTATGGAACGCGTGTGGATGTAAGGACGCCCCCCATCTGTCGCAGGTATGGCTACCTGCCTCCTATCATACCCATGGACATTTTAGATATTTAAAAAAAATCTAATAATCAAATTTGGGATGCTAGTTTGGTTTAAACATGCCCATCTAACTGAATAATAGACCAATGATGGATTACAATCTGAAAATCTACAAAATACATATCCCTCATTGCAAACCTTTGTTTCTTCTCAATGAAAGCCATAACCAAAGATTAGCTTGTTTCATACAGTAGACAACTTGTTTATTATAGGACTGTGATAGACAAAGTTCACATGCTGCAGTCATTATACTGTTGAATACAAGTCATAATTGGCAGAAAATGTCATCTTCATATGCAAAATGTTTCAATTCTACCATCCATAGACAACTCATAGACATGCCCGTTTTGGTTCATGACATGCCCATCTAACTGAGTAATTAACCAATGATAGATTACAATCAGAAAACCTACAAAACGCATATCCCTCATTGCAAACCTTTGCTTCTTCACAATGAAAGCCAAAATCAAGGATTAGCTTGTTTCATATAGTACACAACTTGTCTAGTATAGGACTGTGACAGACAAAGTTCATGTGTAACAGTCATACTACTGCTGAGTACAAGTCATAATTGGCAGAAAATGTCATTTTCATATGAAAAAATGAATCAATTCTGCCCTGCATAGATAACTAATAGAACAATCCCATCTATTAGTATTCTGGATAAGGTCAAATTGGAACATAACCAATTCTCTTTTCACTTAAACATTCCTCTGTTTTGATGAGTTTACCAACTCAGCATGTAGTATTGAAGGCTTTTGGAAAGTTCTAGTAACAAATCACTCACTTGAATATACACACCAGTTAGACATGTCTTTTAACTCTCTTCATATATAAATATAAAGAGCATCGTAACTCCTCTGCAATTACCCACACTCACAAAGATTCTATAATGTCCATGACAAATGCTGTATCAATATTTTTACATGAATATCTAAAATTTCCTCATTTAAAAAACTAATGGTTTTTTTAAAAAGTCATCCCTTATCCTCCCCTGAAAAATGACTCAAAAACTCTCTATATTGAGTAGACAGCCCCTCGTCCCCTACCAGCTCCCTTGGAATTAGGGAAGCATATGATTTTTATTGTTTTACTTTAGAAATTTAAAATTATAATTTTAACTTTTCTGAATTAAGTTCAATTAAAATTCGTTAATGAAAATTTATCTGTTTTGTATCTTTTAAAAAAAAATTGAATTGTTAATATAAAATGTAAACATATAATACATTTAATATATTTATTTATATTACCCATTTATGGGTATTCTGGGCTTCATCCCTCTCCTACCTTGACTCTTGAGGTGATCCAATGCAAAAGGCCCCAAGAAGGGTGGTGGAATTGTAACTTTGATGGTGCCTCTAAAGGGAATTCTAGCCCTTCTAGTGCATGATTCATAAACAAAGATGCAAAAGGGGATCTCATCTCATGTGGAGGCAAACATCTTCAAGATGGAACAAATAATGTGAATGAAGCTGAAGCAGTTCTTTTGGCCACCAAAAACTCAAAAAAATTAGGAGTGACAAAGTTATATGTTGAAGGTGATTCACAAATAATTATTATTGCCATTATTAAAGGTGACATGGAGGACGGTAAATTACATCTCTAGAGTCAATGATGAGTTATCATTCCTGGAGAACTCCAAGATTTCACACATAAAAAGATCTAGGAACAAAGAAGCTGACACAATGTCAAATTGGGCATTAAACCATGACATCCTTGAAATTTTCATGAAGAATTATTCCGATGTCAGATGGGAGGAATGAAGCAACATAACAATTATTCTCCCACTCCCTCATCTCCACCTTTCCCCACCCATTAATGCAACATGCAGCCAATGGTGGTGAGGAGCTGTCATTCCTTATAAGTACTATGATGGATGGGACAAGCTTTAATTGCACTTCGTCGCTAACCATCATTAAAAATAGAAGCAGGTGCCATCAAACTTACAAGCCTTGTAAGTTGAAGAAGATTTGCAGAGTAAAAAATTTGGGTGCTGCGAAAAATGGAAACCAATTTCACCCTCCAGTGTAGGGAGTAATAGAATCCCTTTCATGGTCATAGCAAAAGAATACAGGTGGACAAAATGTTCAAATTCACTCACCACAGACTTGCTGATGCAGTTGATTGTTTACTCGGAGAAATGTTTTACCAAATGGAAAACCGCCATCACACCAACACGGACATTTATTCCATGATTATGGCATGGGCTTTGCAACTTGGCGAAGGTAAGGACATTGTAAGGTTCATGATGATTCAGCTGGTTCCTATGGATGCTTTGTTAGGTTTAGATGAGATTTTAGATGCCTCAATTCCTGGCATTGGCATAAATTTGGATGAGAAACAAACTAGCATTAAAGAGGTTCCAAGTAGAAAATAGAAATACACTCCATTTGTTTGGAGATTTGATGAGAACCTAAGCCACAAACATTTCAAGGAGGCAAGAAAAGCCTATTACACCCTAAATTTACTAGTTATATAACACATAATTGACATGGACATTGCTTAGATGAAAGCTCAGGTAGAGTGGACTGTAGAAGATGAGGAACGTCTAGAAGAGTTGAGGAAAGCTAGGGGTGACAAATAATTTTGAAGAAAATCAACTAAAAGCCAAAATTAATGCTATGCTTAGGGCAAGGATCCAGGGGTTTGTCCCGCCTGCCCTCAAATGAAGCAAGTGTTGATGTTTGATAGCTTCATTCGAATAAACCTATATATATTTATATATGAGATATAATTTATATTTGTGTTCTTTATATTGAGATATAAGGTCATTATTATATGAGAAAAAATAATATTATATATATATGAGATTAATTTAATTATTATTAATTATCTGATTAATGAATAGACATTTCCCATGTCTATTCATGGCCTATTCTCTATATATATAAATCTAAGAGGATGTTGCATTTGGAACACACATACCAACAAATGGCAATGCTTAGTACATTTGCAGTAGATCCAAAAAACCAACATGGTATCAGAGCAGGTTTCTTACTAGCCTATTGTAATGTTCCTATCATAAAATAATTATTTAATCAAACCTTTCTTAATGGGCTAATTGATTTAGTATATCTTGGACCCATTTTTATTTAATTGTTTCCATAGGTAGGTGTGGCCGTCAACTATCTTTGTAAACCCTTAGAAATTTTCTCCGACGGGTATTTAAGCACGACATGTAGGTAGTAGTTGGTATGCGATTTGGATTATTTCTTTGCATTGCGAATTCCTGTTGGAGTTTAATATTGTTTGCTATTTCGGAAGTGAAAGATCTTCCCTACTTGGCTATTTTGGTTTCAGTGGGACTCAACCCTCATCCTATTCCGTTCAAGCTTCCTAGCTTGGATTGGCAAATCAGAGCATCGTTATTGTTTACAAGTAACATTATTTCTAGAATCTATTTGTATTTGCATTACATTTATATCTATCATAGTTCTATATATTGGCAAGATTGCATTCGGATTATTTTTGGCATAGATAGTGGTTAAGCATTCGCACCCCTCGACTATCAAGCAGTCACCATATGACCTCCAAACCATTTCTGTACGGCTACCTCACAGTCACCATACAACATCAATACATGACCGTATGACCACCCCACAACTACTATACGGCTCAAACACACTACCGTACGACCTCCAAGTCATCACTGTACGACCTCAACAACAAACTCCAAGAAGCTATTGTACAGCCAAAATTCCAGCCAAAAGGTCATTCGTACATCACTCTTTCCCAACTGTATAGCCTATTCAGGCTACTCTATACGGCTACTGTGACCTAGTGCACGCTTTGTCTGGAGTTTGATTCTGGCGTTCGCCAAGCTCACACACGAGCAAACCAATTCCTGAAGTTTAATCGAACAACAGAACATTACAATGGTATCAGAGCCAATGATTTTGCCAGCCTGTGGAAGTGAATGCAAGTTCATATCCGAAGGAGAAGGTGAAATAACCTTGTTGGTGGAATGGCAGATCCTTAGGATCCTATGACAGAATTCATGAATCTTTTAAGAGAGATGAGCAGAACTCAAATACAAATCAATGAATCCCAAAGGCTTATGCAAGAAATGCTACAAAAATTAGCCGAGGGAAAGACAATAGGAGAACAAAATGGGCATAGCGACGACTCTGTTTCAAGAAGAACAAATTCTCAACCCTCTCGCTCTCAACCCTCGATACCCATCTTCCTTTCAAGGATGGAAGCACCACGCAAAGAAAGAGAGCCCACTTTTCAAGAAATACAAGAAAACTTTAGGAAGATTGGAGGAACGCGGATATGGAAGGTGATATATCTTACAAAGACTGTTGATCTAAGAATGAGATATTTAGGTGGGGGAAATCATGGTTATTTTAATGATGATCTCAGAAGAAAGATAAAAAAAGTAAACTTATCACTATTTGATGGATCTGGAGCCATCACTGTACAGGCATGGGTTCTGAAGGCAAACACATATTTCCAACTCAACCCGATGCCCGAAGAGGAAGCAATCAAGTTTGCAGCACTCCATCTGGAACGAGTGGCGCAAGAATGGTGGCACCATGGATTAGTTACTCTCGGCCATAACCAAGTAACCTCTTATGTCAAGTTCATTGAGAGACTCATTGACCATTTCGATGGGAAGGACCCTGAGCTAAACTTCAAAGATCTAGCTCAGCTAAAGCAAAAAGGTATGGTAGACAATTACATCATTGAGTTCCAAAGGTTGTCAGTATTAGTCACAAACATCTCTAAAAGAAGTTGAATCGTGTTATTCATGGATGGGCTAAAAAAGCCTTTGAGAGGCTGGATCAAAGGGTTCAACCCGTGCGCACTCAATGAGGCTATTAAGAAGGTGTGTGACATGGCTGCATCTTCCTCCAAAACTCACGTAGCTATGCCAACATTGTCCCAACAAGAAGACAAAGACAAGGAGCCAATTCAGAAAAAACCTCCATTGGATGAAGACTCTAGGCAAGAGCTCCGGAGGGAAAAGCTTTGTTTCACGTGCAAGGAACCATGGGGACTAGGCCATCGCTTCCTTGGGAAGGGAAAGATTCATTACATTGAGGTGTTTCCTCATGACGATGGACAAGTACCTATAGTGACTGGTGAAGAAAGTAACTAGCAGGAGAGAATAAATGCCCTGATACAAAAAGGGGGTCCCATTGCTACCCTCACTACAATGGCTGGAAGTAGTATCTTCAAGGTTCGTGGCACACTTCACGGGAAACAAGTCATAGTCATGATTGATAATCGCACCACACTCAATTTCATCAATTCATCTTTGGTCACTAGTAAAGGCTTGCATGCAGCAGAGCATGGAGGGTTTGAGGTTAAGGTTGCTGGAGGAACCTTTTTACCCTGTACCCATGTGATCCCACGGCTAAAAATTTCCATGGGAAACTATACCTTGACAAATGATTTCTTTGTCATAGATTTGGTTGATACAGATATCATATTGGGCATCCTGTGGATGGAGAGCCTTGACCAGTACACGCAAAGTTTCAAGAGGATGGACTTTTCATTCAAGACGTATGGCAAGAAGGTACTGCTAAGAGGAATGCCAAATAAAGGATCAAGGGAAGTAACAATCAAGAAGATGGAGGCTATTTTTAAACATAACATGATCCCATACGCTGCAAGTAAAAACATGACAGTGAACACTTTACCCCATTCCTTGGATAAGTGGCGGGCCCATCTATTGGTGGAGTACTCCAAGAACACTTATTGCATGTCAATTGATGGATGGCTATATACATGATGAAAGATACCAAGTTATTGATGATATCATTTACTACAGTGATAAGATCTAATTGGTACCTGACTCAAAACTAAAGAAGCTAATTACAAAAGGTTTTCAAGAATCACATTTGCATTTGCTTGAGGACAAGCAAATTTTGGGACGGAGGGGCTGTAATGTTCCCATCATAAAATAAATATTTAATCAAATCTTTGTTAATGGGCCAATCGATTTAGTATATCTTGGACCCATTTTTATTTAATTGTTTTCGTAAGTAGGTGTGGCCGTTGGTTGTCTTTGTAAACCCTCGGAAAATTTCTTCGACAAGTATTTAAGCACGGCATGTAGGTAGTTGGTATGCAATTTGGATTATTTCTTTGTATTGTGAATTCCTGTTGGAGTTCAATATTGTTCACCATTTTAGAAGTGAAAGATCTTTCGTACTTGGCTATTTTGGTTTTGGTGAGACTCAACCCTCACACTATACTGTTCAAGCTTTCTGGCTCAAATCTAGCAAATCGGAGCATAATTATTGTTTACAAGTAAAATTATTTCTAGAATCTATTTGTGTCTGCATTACATTTATATCTATCATAGTTTTGTATATTGGCAAGATTGCATTCAGACTATTTTTGGCATAGATAGTGGTTAAACATTCCCACCCCTTAGCTATCAAGCAATCACCATACGGCTACCTCACTGTCATCGTACAACGTTAATACATGACCGTACGACCACCCCCCAATCACCGTACGACTCAAACACACTATCGTACGACCACCCCATACTAACCGAACGACCTCCAAGCCATCACCATACAGCCTCCACAGCAAACTCCAAGCAGCTACAGTACGACCAGAATTCCAGCTACCATATGGCCAGAATTCCAACCAACAGGTGGTCCGTACATCACTCTTTCCCAAACGTTTGGCTATTCAAGCTACTATGTACGACTACTGTGACCTAGTGCATGCTTTGTCTGGAGTTTGATTCTGGCATTCGCCAGGCTCACACACAGGCAAACCAGTTCTTGAAGGTTAATCGGACAATGGAACATTGCACCTATGAGATGATATATAATATCAAACATGTAATTAGAAATGGAGAGAGATGAGAGAAGACACAACGTCAATAGACAATGAGTACAAAGATGAAATAAGAAATGATAGTGGCACTTGCACATGTAGGGAAATCAAAGAATTATTGTTCAACACACATAGGAGATAGTTGGACCAGTGATATCGAAGGAATACACCTTCCAAATTCAAATAAGATTGTGTACATCATCGGAAAGAGTAAAATAATCGAAACCAAAAAAACACTCAATAGCGATAGACGTGTAGAGGTTTGATCTTTGTAAGCAAAGCAATAGATCATAAACAACATGTGAGACTATATGCGATAGGTAATACACCCTCATAACCTTGATGGGAAGTCAAAGAATTATATATGGTTGGAAGATTAAAAGATCAGAAATGAATCATCTTTCCTAGTGCAAGGGACGTTGAGCAACGAAGGAAATACGTCACAACAAGAATCCTTGCAGCCCAATAAACCCTCTTTTGTCTTCCAAACCAAACCTTGATTTGCAGACCTAAGCACCATCCAAGATCCACAGTCACAGATTCAACTTTGATATTTGCAGCATAGATGCTATAAATGATTTGATTCATTATGGATTTCTATAGTAGTGAATTCGAAAATGCATAGTCAATAGTGAACATTGATGGCAAAATAAGAATGCTCGAAACAAAATTCTCTTCATTTGTGGAGTGATCAAATAGTGGGTGTATTTGAAAAGTTTGGACATACAATGGAATTAATTCAGGATGTGAATGAGGCATATCCTCAAAGTTTTGGAAACAGGTTATAGTCAAAAGTAGAAAACTAAGGGAAGAAACCATGCTTGGTCTACCAGGTCTTCTAAAATATGACAGTGATAAAATGCCCTAAGCCATGTCAAGATTGTAACAACATAAGTTTTGAAACATTATACATCAAAAAGCAGTAACAATATTATTCAAATATAGTATTTATTGTCTACACAAATAATGTGAAAATGTATGTGATGATTCATTAATTTTACCAAGATATTCACTCCATTAAGGTTACGTGGATTAAGAAAAGAGGACCCCACAATACATATGCAAAGGGAACATCAAAATCATAGACTGAGGTAATAAAATAAGAGAAAGGACATGGTGAGTTGACCAGTCACTCGGCGATTGATTCATACAATGGGAGTAAGGGACTTAATAAAGAGAAATGTAAAGAAGGAAATAGTCTACTGCCATTAATACCATAGTGGGTGATGATTTTCCTAAACTATTGCCCATGTCAACCACAACCGGTCCCACCAAGGCAAGTACGTATGGTATATGATTTTAAGTTCATTCTTCATACTGTTATAAAACATATTGTTTAAGCTCCTTCCATTGATATGTTAATAGATATATGGTAAGTATTTAATATATATGAAATGTATATATGTGAAAATCTATGAATTTAATATCTTTTAATTTAATAATTTGACATTATTACAAGTAAAAGAATTAACTAATGTGGAGATAAGTATTTTTCTGAAGTATTATATTTATCTATTTATTGAAGTCTCTCTTATTTTTCAATACATAGCATAAGAATTATTTGCCTTGATCTTCCTCCGAGAATGTTATTGTAGGAAGAGGGAGATTGAGATTCAGAGGGAGCCTGACATTTCATTAGAGGCAACCTTGAAAGAGAGGGAGCAGATAGAGGATATTATCTAGTCAATCTTCGGTGATCTCAATCATATTGATTTAGAGTGAGTAAACCATGTTGAGATGGATTCTCCGATAATTTGGAGCAGTCGAGAGTACTATAATTCATGAATATATCTCGTGACTATGTGATTTAATTGGCCTAAACCCTGTGTGCATCATGAGGAAGTGACAACTTCCAAATGATGTCACTTGTATGCAAAAGTTACTATAAGGTGACGATCTTACAATAACTCGTATTATGAGATCAAACAAATTGAGCGTATGGCGAATGTCTTGCATCTCAACGTTCTAGAAGGCCATTACTCAAAGAGTACTTGGTGAATATCATTGATATTCTGGGAGGCCAATACTCTTGATATCAGATGTGATATCAAAACCTTTTGAGTACTTGGTGAATATAATTGATATTCTGGGAGGCCAATACTCTTGATATCAAATGTGATATCAAAACCTTTCGAGTACTTGGTGAATATCATCGATATTTTGGGAGGCCAATACTTTTGATATCAGATGTGATATCAAACCTTATTTGGGTACTTGATGAATATCATATGTTGATATTCTGGAAGATCAATACTCATGATATCAAATGCAATATCAAATGGTGGAAATCTTTTGAGATATCAAATGAGATATCCTTAAAATAGACAAGGGACACGTCTATTCATGGCCTATTCTCTATATATACAAATCTAAGAGGACATTGCATTTGGAACACACATACCAACAAATGACAGTGCTTAGTACATTTGCAGCAGATCTGAAAAACCAACAGCAAGGTTGTGCTTCCCCTTTCCACTATTGCTCTGGTGATGTTTTATGTGGATTGGTGTTTCTTTTTCAATCTCTCTGTTGCTTTTTGCTATCTTTTACACAAAGTGTCAAATTCTCTAGTGTTTGGGATCTAAAAGATTGCTTGAGTTGTTTTTTGAATTCACTCTTCAGGGCAGTGTATTAAACTGCCAAATTTTGTTTGCAAATGGATAAATGGGTAACGGAATGAGACAATGAACTATCAAAAAGCATCTAGGGTTCCCCTTAATTTTGGTAATGCTTAATGGAAAAGTGATATCAGAAACAAAAGGCAAAAATGATGCCAATCAATGGTCGCCAATTTTGGTTGTCTCTATTACAAAATAGTTTTTGGAAAGCTTCTTTAATGTTTTTACTCCTACTAGCGTCTTGAAGTGTTAAGGCTTCATTGGAAACTTCTTTTGGATCCCACTGTAAAAAAATTAATTCTGTGATTTTGGTAAACCTCTGTAATGACAATGGCAGCTCTCTGTAATTGAGACTGCAATGATGGTTAGAGGTTAGGGCTTTTCCTAGATGGAGGATTTAACACAATGACTTCATTGTCAAATTTTCAAGTTTATTTCAATGTACTCTCTTTATGTAATGCTCTTACTTTATCAATAAAATCAATCTTATTACCAAAAGAACGTGTATATATATATAGTCACCCACGATCATTTTTGGGGGCACAATCCTGAGTCTAAACCTCTTCAATTAAGAGCCAAGGACTAAAAGGTATCCATTTTGTCCAATTTGCCCAAGGCACAATCCCAACCTCAGCCCTTACGATGTTAAATCCTTGCACTCAGCAAGACTTAATCCCTAGTGGGCTCTTTAAGAACGTTTCATGTTCAGCAATAGACCAAGAACTCATTGGCTAATTTATATTTTTTGTTTATCTATAACTTTTACTTCTAAAGTTATTTAAAATTTGTGTTTAAAATTTTGAATTGATTACTTTTTTATAGTATCAGTCTTTTCTTAACAATGTTGAGTACTAATTGAGAGTACTTCTAGAATTAATTAAACCAAATTATAGTATACTAATAATTCTTCGTATTTGTCCCCCTTATTATATAAAATTCTAACTTCAAGAGAAACAACTTCATAGGTGAACTAGGATGCTCTCACTTTTACATACTTACAATTAGTAATGGTATTGGAAATGACCACACTATGTCTCCTTAACTATGTTCCATAGCATTTGAGGGACGAGGACAGGAGGTTGGGCGACAGGGGATGCATTTCCAAGACTTTAACTAAGGAGTGAAAAATAGGGAATGACAGTATACAAATTTTCAATATATGTGTATCTGTGTGTGATATTTTTTCTAAATTAAAATAATTAAGATATTATTGAGAGAGAGTGAAAATGAGAGAAATATGTCAATAATTGATTATTAACAAGACAATATGCAAATAAATCACCAATTCACGAGTTACAATAGTATTATAACAATAATAGCAGAAGTATAAATTAGTGTAACAATATTATAACAAAGTCTCAAACATCAAAGCCATGGTTTATCAATATAAATATCAAAATCAAAATGTCTCAAACGTGTCCAAAAGTCTCGAAAGTCCAACATCAAAATATTAATATATTTTAATATTTATGATTTAATATGTAAAATCTAAACATTAATCACAAAATTTATTGTAGAATGTTTAATCACGAATTTTATTATTGTGGGAATGAATTTGAATGTTGTAAGCACCCCCACATTGTCAATTTTGCAAAAAAAAAATATTAATGTATTGTTAATACCAAAAACTTTTGAATATTTTGGGGACGATTTTTTGTTTTGGGGACATTTCGGCCATCCCCTAGGTGTTTTGAGGATGGATCAGCATCCCTAAATGTTAGGGAATGTTTCCTGCCACTTCTTGTTGTTTTTTAGAATCAGAGATAGCGAGGGGACATCCCCTTTTTGTCCCATTGTTCCCGAAACATTTATGAGTGCCCTAGGAATAGGAAAAGCATTTTTGCGTAACATAGCTCCTTGATGATATTGACTTGGTGGAATCGCTCCTTAGGCGAGGACTAGATATCACCTCAATTGTTCTTCAAGTGAGAATTCTCTTCTCATATGTAGGAATGGTGTATAAATAGGATACTCCTCCCACCATTTCAACCAATTTATTTGCTTGATTCTTAATACAAAGTTGAAAGAAAAGAAACCAGCATTAAGAGAAATCTCAATTATTTGTCTCATATATTCACTTGGTCATTGAGGTCATATTTATGTGCATTTTTCCATAGTAATAAAAGTGAGCTCTACAATGATATGCAGTAACCCCACACCAACCTTTTTTATTTTAATATGGAAAACATAGATGCAAGTCCATTAACTTTTTGATCACCAACTTCCCAATGTCGGCAAGGTGGAAGGCATACAATATTTGGAGAACACTCTATCTAGGTATATGTATGTTGGTTGACAATTTGTCCTTTGTATACTTGGCTTATACCTTGACTCTTTATGTGCCCAATGTGGTGGAAAAACAAGCTATAATCAACAAATGGGCCAATGTATAGGTAATATCACTGCCCTCTGAATTTTTAAGGGTATAGCTCCTCTTTGCAAAGATTTGCAATGAAATCGATCATATTTCTAACTTGGGGTATGCTCTTAACCTAAGAGCACGAGAGGAAATTACTAAGTCACTCAAAGCCTCAAGTAACTTAGGTAGATTGATGTATATGATAGCTCACAACATCCACATCTATGAATGCATGTAAACTGCTTTTCACCTCTATTGCTCTAACTCCTAATATGCAATCTATTTTATCCTCTATATGCTCGATTGTACTTACTGATGCAAACTGCAGGGGAGACAGAAATATAATCAATGATAAGACAACACTCAGATTGCCCAAGTTATTAAGCTTATAGCAACACTCGGATTACTTTTTAACTTAACAACTTTCCATTAACCATATCCCAAATTGTCACACAAAAAAATGACATTGCACATTGATCTAACTTATGCAAGAACAGGGGAAATGAAATATAACTGAAAATGATAGCAATACTCAAATTACAAACTGTTAGGAAGATAACAACACACAAATTATTATTACTTAACAGATTCATCAACAATTCTATTCTATTCCCATGCACATCTAAACTAACATGAACAGAAAAATCTTAGTGTAAACACAGAGTCTCACTCAATAGTCACAACTATAGGGGATTGTTCACACCCAAAACTTTGTCGGTCCTTTATTCATCATTCAAAATTACATTTATAGACCCTCATAGAGATTTGCCCAATTACATTCATGATTACAATTCAGAGCTAGTAAGGTAGCATAGCCCAAAATTAGGATTGACTAATAGTCATCCGTTACAAAAATACATACGAGGAGAATTGCCACAAATGGCTACAACAACAAAGAGAGAGAGACTTTAGACTAGAGAAGCATTATGAGAAGAATTTGTAACACTTCTGGATATATCAGTTCTTCTTCTTGGGCATTATAGACTTGGCCTTATGCACCTTCATAGCATCAATACTTATCCTTAGCTCCTTGACACCTAGGATGAACACGTTGTCAGCTTTGACCACCCAATAGTCATGGTCCTCTATCAGTTATTCTATTGTGGTGACCTTCGACTAGAGCTTACCAGATGCCTTCTTTAGAGTGTCATTAATTGTAGTCAGCTTTG
Organism: Cupressus sempervirens; assembly: GCA_028749045.1. NCBI lineage: Eukaryota > Viridiplantae > Streptophyta > Pinopsida > Cupressales > Cupressaceae > Cupressus > Cupressus sempervirens. The sequence goes on along the minus strand of CM053784.1, from coordinate 389,568,899 downwards.
GAATCTTCAAGTCTTGATAGTTAGCTAGACTAACTGCTTCCTCAATGAATTGTAGGAACTTTGCCTACATGTGTCCTATGTCCACCAATTGCTTGTTTGGAGTTCCTGGGATTCGGTGTGCAGATCCTTTAGGTACATGTAGACTTTCTCCATAATTTTCTTCACATCATCATACACACTCTTCAATTCTTGCTCTAATTTCTCCCAACTCTCTTTCTTGAATTCCACTAATTGCTTCCAGTGGTGTAATGGCTCTTTCCGTGTTCTTAGGATGCCATGACTAATGGCTACATCAATCTTCATGTCTATCACTTCTTGGAGTGGAATCCACTCCTCTGCTAATTGTTGAGCTTCAAAATGAATAGAGGCTTGGTGACTAGTCATTGTCTCTTTTAGTTTGTCCATCACTAGTAATAGGTTGCCAAGGTTCTCAATTAAAGAACCTTGGGTCTTCATATCCTCTATCCATGTGTAGCCTATTTGACCAAAATGTCTCTCCTGTTGTAATTTAACCAATAGGTTCTTTTTCTCATCCACAGTAGGGTCAAAAGTGCTCAAAGTAGCACTGTCTACTAGAATAATTGCAAGGGGTGAGTATAGCTCCTCCTCCAATCTATCCTCAATTTTGACAATGGAGTACTCCTACACATTGAGCATGGTATTTATGCATTGGAGGTCCCATATCATGTGTCTTTACTTAGAAGTCTCCTGGTACTAGCTCTTCAATTCTTCCCTCCTTCTAAGGTTCAACAATTTACATCACCATGTGCCCTATGTTAGCATCAGTACTGAGAGCTACTAATGTCTTCTTCTTTGTAACCTACTGAGATTGGGGTTGTGATTGCATAGCCTGGGCTATGAGATTCTTAGGAGGTGCACTATCCTCCAACCTTCTCTTCTTCCTCTCAATAGTATGCTCCAACCAAGAATCAGTTGTGAGGACATTGATTGTTAACTGTAGCACCGAGGAATCAAACAACTTCCTCGCAACTGGAGGAGTCTCCTTCTTGCTAAAGAAAGGAAACGTTACAGTCTTAGTTACAGAGTGTGCAGGTGGATTACCTTGATCAGTTGCTCCTTCTTCTTCTTCTTCTTGTGGAGTCTCTTGAGCTTGTTGATCTCCATCTAGTCCATCACCTGGCTGGTTGCTATCCCTATCGAGATTTATCACTAGAATTGTTGAGGAGTCTTTGCCAATGAATTGTTCTTTTTCCTTTACTTTCTCTACCTCTGTGTCTCCAACATTTCTCGTGTCAGGCAGAGAACCTCCTCCACAAGTAGGAGGAACTTGAACATTTTTATCATCTAGAGGTTGATCATCACCTCCTCCTACCAACTGTGAAGGTCCCATGGATGTAGAAGCGGTCGTTGCAATGGTAGAAGTGGGCGCGGATGTTGTTTGAGCTCCTCCAAATACACCTGGAGATGAATTGGTAGCTCCTGTCCTCTTTCTTCTAGCTTTTTTCCACTCTAGCCATTTATCAATTCTCTTGATGATGTTGTCCACCAGAATCTCCATTTTATCAACTATGGGGCCTTCAAACGGAGTAGACAGAATAGGTGTGTCTTTTATCTCTTTCTCATATATAGAGGATCTCATATGTGATCCATCATTCTATATATCCTCTACATTGATGTTCACCTTATATAATTTCACTTGCTCAATTGTGAGCCTTGACCAAAACTTTTCCTAGGTTTGAACTTTAGTATAGCAATCAGCCCAGTAATCTTCTATATCGAGCACATGCTTAAAACTGGAGCCAAGTTATAGGTTGTCCTTTACATACCCTACTAGATCAAATTGCGGCCTTATCATTTCATAGTCCTTCATCTTATATTTGTCTTCAAAGGCCTTTAACAAATTCTTTGCATCTGATCTGGATGCACATGAGTATGCTCCTACCACAACTAGGAAAGGAATTCTCACTTTCTTAACTATTGAGCACAAGGTATTAACCTCTAGAACTTGCCTACATAATTCAATAAGAACAATTTTGTCTTCTGGATACCTTGGCAATCTCCATGGGAATGTATCGAATCCTCTAATTCTGATATAAGAGAAGGTTGGGAACTAGATGGAGCGACATCCAAATTAAGTAACAACTGAAATAGCTTCAGGTGAAAATCTTCTTTCTGGACACCCTTGAAGCTCTATGCACAGCCTCATAGTAAAGGCATCATTAACCTTTACAAACTCCTTGTAACTTTCCTCCAACTACAAGCAGCAGTAGAAGTCATAAACCTTTGTGGTCTCATCAAAATCTTCAATACATTGCAAGCCAGACCATAGATGATGTGTTGCTAAGACATATAAGAGATAGGAAGACATATAGAATTGCTTGAATGCCTTGGCTGAGCCCATCCAACTAGTGAACTCATCACAAATAAGTTGAGCCCAATCAATGTATTGGCCATCTGCATAGACTACTTGCACCAGGAAGAAATGGTGATCCATGAAATTCAGAACTTCTTCATAGCCCTTTAATCTCAGCAACAGGGCTAGAATGTCCACGATTTCTTGCTTTAGACTGGTTCCAAATAGGGTCTTTGGAAGCTTACTCTTCTTGCTCTTCAGTGGCTAGAACCATGTTGTCAAAATATCTCCTCACCTTAGAGTCTTCTTTTCACTGAACATAGATGCGAACGAGCCAAAGTCAATATCAACAAAGAACTTTGCATTAGACCTCTGTCAAATGCGAGCAAGACAAAGTTCTCTAGCATCATAATTTGCTTCATTGCTGGATTATATCTGGTTATGCAATCCTTAACGAGCTCTGATGCCTAGACGGCCATTGGAAAACCAACAATCTCCACTAGCCCACTCTCTTTGAGCTTCAAAGTAATAGATGAATAGGCTGGGCATTAATCCTTCTATGCAAATCTCTTAGATTGTAAAATCTGAAAGACGTGTCTGTATAGTTCTTAAGCTCACTCTCTAATCCAAGCAATCTATCAATACCACCAATTCTCCGAGCCATTCACTTTATAACAAACAAAGCAAGAGAAAATTACACTTAACGTGAAATTGTGCCTGTTGCAAGATGAAGAAGTGAACCTACCAATAATCCGATCTTATTGAATTCAAATTTGAACATCGAGCAGTGGATTTCCCACATCACACGAGTGAAGAACAACCTATTAACTCAGAGTTCTCCTTTAATGGTGCAATGATCAGATTTGCATTTAATTATGTTGGTTAATGGCTCCATTAGATGTAATTCAAATCATATCTAACTTTAATGGGGAACTATATAATGAACTTTGAAAGATTTAGCCTTTATGCTCTAGTGTAGTCGAAAATGGTCTTTTTTGACTCCTCTTTATACATAGGCTTTCAAAAGAGAAGCCTTTGATGTGAGAATCCGACCTGGAGAGGAATACACTTTACTTGCTTGTATAGGAGGAGTAACTCATCCTTCAATTCTTTTAGTTATTTCAGAGTAGCTGATTTATTGCTTTCCGGACAAGCTTAAATCTTGACCATTTTGCTTTTGTCGGAATGGTGGCCTTCAAGCTTCTTATCTAAGTGTGGAGAACTTCATTTCCATTTTTTCAAAATCCCTCGTACTTAGTAACTTTACTCTCTCGGGCGGCTGAAGAAGCATAATATTGGCATCTTCGACAGCATATTTAATTCTCACTTAAATCGCTGCCTATTAAGTGCATTAAAATTACTTTTTTGGAGAAATAGCATCTAGGTTGCGCTCCCGAAAAAGGAGAAGTTTTCATTCTCTACTTTTCCAAAATCCTTTTATACTTCTACTTGGAGAAGCAAGATATGAGCATTACCGAAAGAATATTTACTCTCACTATCAAAAATATACTCTGAGTTTGCTTTGTCAGAGAAAGGCTTATAAGGTGCTCCTCGGACGGAGGAGTAGCTGAAGTAGTGCAACTCCGACACGGCTCAATCTTAATTGAAACTCACTCATCTGAATGCATTTTTGGCTTAATCTTGCTCTAAGCATTTTCAAAGGATGAAATTTTCAGATATAGACCTTATACACTTGATCAAAAGTGTTCTTTCAAAAAAACAAGGTCGTAGGTACTCCGGTGCACTGAAGATGACCAATTTCCGAATTGGTTATTCCTACTTTCAAGACACTCCATAGATTGCTCTTTCTTGCTCAGGATGCCTCCAAGTGTCTCTAGAAGGAAGAACTCCATATGTACAGCTCATAGAATAGGCAGATTCGCACTTTTGGAAAAGTGCCTTCCCAGGTGCTCCACTAGTCGAAGTCGTAGTTGTAGAGGTGGTTCTCCGATAGAGTAACAGTTAGTTACTTTTAGCTTCGAGGGAACTCATAGACTACTCTATTTTGTTCCATACCTTCTTAGGCACTTTGAAATGTGAGCTCCAACCACTGGCTTCATAGAATATGCCCAACTTCGCATTTTCGAAAAATGGTGAAATTGGCGTCACAGCGCCCCTGATATAGCCTTCTCCGATAAAACCATCATTTAGCCATTTCCTCACCTCAAGGACTCCACCTTCTTCGAGAAACCTTATATAGGAACCTGTTGATGCGAGTTTTGTATCACTTACATAACATATTAGGATTTGAATATTCGATATGGGATATCAAACATGCAACTCCTCTCTTGAAAAGTTAATGCTCGTGAGACATGAGTATAACTCCAATGTTCCTTACACCATTGGATACTCGCTTAGTTTTATCGATGTGATTTGCTAGTAATCACATAGGCGGCCTTACGCTATTCATTCAAGGGTGACTTGGACTTTGGTGGAATGATGGTGATGGTGATGGGTTTGTGAAATGTGCGGAGGCAAATAATGTTGATGGTGGCAATGATGGAGGATGTGTCTGCCAATGGTGATGTTGATGGGAAAGCGATGGTGGTGGAAGGTGAATGGATGTGTTCTAATACTTGATCTAATTCCCTAACTTCCTTCTCTAAGCTTCGACTACCCAACTACTTATTATTCTACTCCTACTCCTATGAATGGAAGGTTAGCAAATGGACGGGGACTGAACCTAATGAGAGCTGACCAGTGGCCTCACTTCCACAAGTGCAATGATTCAAAGGAATAATAAACTAGCTTACCACACAAAGCTTCCCAACCAGCCGCTAGGATGCTAGTGGTCTAGTATTGATCCCTATCAAACATTTACCAATGCTACCATACAACTATCCATCTACTTCACTCCTACTTAGCAACTTGAAATGAAACCAACTTTAACAACTTGAAAGGAAATCTAACTAAGTGGAATTAGAAAACATGCAATAATACCCAATGTTCTTAATCAACATGCAAATCGCAACAATGAAAAAGAGAGCAATTTTGGGATTATCTTCACAACAATTTCTCCGACCCTTTACAAATGAGAGCAAATGGCCTTTTATAGGGGCTAGAAATACAACGGACGGTGGAGATCAAAACAAGATCAACGATCCAGATTGGATCCTCAAAACCCTAATTAGGGTTGCCACCCCATCGGCCAATGAGAAGCCGCCACCTCATCAATGGACCAATGAAAAAAGTGCAAAAAATGGCAACCAATGAGAAGGCACCAAAATGGTGGCCAATCAGAAATAGACACTTGTCCTATTCTAGAAGAAAGAGAAATTGCCACTTGGGCTTACATCAAATGATCTTCTAATATAAATCTTCCCTTTTCTTTCATCTTCTTAGCTAAGGCAATGAACTTAGCTAGCCTTTCGTTAACTTCTTCCATAGGAGGACAAGGTATGTGCTTCGCCCTGAGTTCCGCTGACTTTTCCACGCCACTTGCTGCTTGTAGTATCCTTTCGTGATCCTTCTCATATTCTCTCTCAAATCCAATAAAAGCATTGAGAGAGAAAAGGGTGCCCAAATGCTTCTTCTTGATAGCAACCTTCCCCAACACATCCAACCTCGATCCAAAATATTTTTCATTGACATCCTCTTCTCTGATATCCTCAAAATCAAGTGCCACCTCAACGTTGCTCATCATGGTTGAAATGGAAGTGTCGACGCTTGGGTTGTGATGTGCAACTGCTTTTTGTATATCCTTTTATGGTACTGCCATTGGTATTGGTTATTCACCTCATTTTTGAGAAGGGAGTTTTGGGCATCATATCCTCTTTGTCTTTCTTAGTGTTTGCCCGCTTGGGATTCTTACTTGCACTAACATTCTCCATGCTCGTCGCCCTATTACGGGATGGTAGAGTGGTGGACCAGAAGGCAAGGAGAACCAAGAGGAGCAATCCTTAGACTAGAACGAAAGAATGATGTCAGCTTAAGGACCCCTTGCAACTCTAGATGATTTGAAATTACCTCTACCTATAGCCAAGGGGGATTGTCCTTCCTTTAGTCTGTCCTTCATCCGTATCATGTCCACTGTAGCGATATTGGTGTCGGTTATTCTCTTCATTTTCGAGAAGGGAGTTTTGGGCATCATATCCTCTTTGTCTTTCTTAGTGTTTTCCTGCTTGAGATTCTTACTTGCACTAACATCCTCCATGCTCGTCGCCCTATTACGGGATGGTAGAGTGGTGGACAAGAAGGCAAGAAGAACCAAGAGGAGCAATCCTTAGACTAGAACGAAAGAAGGATGTCAGCTTAAGGACCCCTTGCAACTCTAGATGATGAAAATTCACCTCAACCAATAATCTTACAGTGACTTTTCGGAACCTAGGACAAGACCTTAAGAACTTCAAATCCCTTGCAAATCAGAAATTTATCATGCAATTCACCTCCAAATAAAATTACCCAACCTAGGGAAAAAATTGCAACCTTTTGAAAAAATCAGAATTTTATCTTCCACAAATTTCAGATCCCACAAATTTCGCCCTCCACAAAATTCGGCTCCCACAAATTTCGCCAAGCAAGAAGAGTGCAGATCTGCTCTTGCAAAATAACCAACACCTTGAGAAGAAGTGAGAAGTGAGGAAGAAATGGGAGAGAGGTCTCCTCTTATACCCAACTTTCTTCTTGGACCCTAGGAGAAAGAAAAACAAATAATTAATGCAAAATTATGGCCCACAATTAAATACTTAACCAAAATTAAATTTGCCATAATGAAAATTAACTTTCTAAATTGTCAATTAGTTCTGAATTGCAAAAAGAAATTAAATAATGCCTTGAGGGTGTTAAATATTTCCATTTAATGGGGGTTTAGTAATTAATACGCCATTAAATTTGGATTTTGGCTAACGAAAAGCCAGTTTTTCAATATTAAATTACCAATTTCATTAAAGACAAAAAAGTTTTCAAGGCAACTTTAATCTATTAAAATCAATTTTTTTTTGCAATTTCTCTCCAAATCGATTTAGCTAAGCAATTTTAGCTTTTTAACACAAATAAAATTATTTCTCTAGAGCCTAAAATCAATTTTGCAATCTTATTTCACCATCACAAAAATTAATCATTTTCACCAAAAATAATCAAGATTTTCCAAAAGACCAGATTTAACAAAATTTTCATTTTTTGAAAATTATCCAATTTTATACAGCTATATCCAAATTTTCAAAAGAAAATGTCTAAGTACAAAATTTACAATTTTATCTTGCCAAGTGTTGCTCTTTTAAAATTTGTTCAGCCTAAGGATGAAATTGGTGGCTCTAGAAAATCAAGTTGAAACCGGGGGAAAATAAATCTAACCCTCTCCCCACTGGCCCTAAAGGTGTCCAAGACGTGAAATCTTCAAATTTGAAACCTTTGGACTAAAAATTGCTAAGGCAATCGAAAAAAAAGGGGGTCCCCAAAATTTTGGGGCGATGGTGTGAAAACCTCACAACATCTAGCATCAACCCAAAGAAATGTTCCTTAACATTTCAAGAAATAAGTAACTTAGAACAAAAATCTCAGGATGGTTTATCCGAAAACCTACTTAAGGACAAGCACTCAACGAGGGAAAGAACTCTCAAGTTGAACTTAAGCATCCTAACCATAAGTTACTCACGTGTGTGCAAATGATTTATTCCCCACTCGACAAGAACTCAATAATCTCTTAGATCTTTTGAACTAGCTATTATAATATCCTTACCTCAAAAGCAACTTGGATAGAGCCCTGCTGCCAGTCAGGCGTCCATAGCCCCGACGGAGTTATCGCTATGGCACCACAATCATGGTTCTACCTTTAATGATTATTTTTATAGCACCGATAGAGATGATTGCACACCCTTGAACCAAATTTCATCTTTATTTTCACTTTGATATTGCCTTTTTCTCCTTTCACATGATATTTTCTCTTTTTTTCTTTTCTTTTTTCAATCTTTTGTTTGGTTTGCAAGCAATAAAGCTTGCGGAGGGTTTGGAAGACCACAGTGGCGCTGAAGCAGGTGTATGATTTTACTAAGTCCAACTTCTCTTTGAGACATCAAGAACTTAGAGCAATTAAGTGTGAGGAGAATGTTGTAACCATGTCAAAGATAACTTAGGAACCTCTATCGAGTCCAACCCAAATTTAGTACAAGTCCTATCATAGATCAATGACTAAGCACATCCTTAAATCTCTTAACCTTGTCAAATATACTCAAGAAATGAACAAGACAGACTCTGTTTTGTCACTAAAAATGTAAAATCTACACACCTCGCCCATGAGTGATGACATGGTCCCCCTTTTGCGCTTGCAAAGGCCCAAAACCAAAATTCTCTCTAACTAAGGAAGCTAAAAGATCTCAAGCCAAATGACTTGATGCAAATGAAACTTGAGCTTCCTCGCAACATCTAAACTAAACAACTAAAGAAAACTACCCTAAAGAACTGAAAGCAAACTAAACTACTAACTGCAAGCAAACCTATTCTAACTATGTACAAAAGGGCTCCAGGTGGAGTCCTAGGCTTGGAAATAATGCTTTAGGAATTGCCCATTGACGGGCAATGGGACATCCTCCCCAGTGAGTGTCTTTAGTTTAAACGCATTATCTCCGATGATCTCGAATATTTGGAAAGGACCCTTCCATAGTTTGTCGAATTTGTCATGTTGTCCCTTCTTTTCATGGGCTTTGTCCCAATATAAGACCAAGTCTGAAATCCTAAAGGCCTTATTTTGCGCTCTTCTATCGAACCAACGTTTCACTACCTCTTGATGTTTTGCGAATTTATCTAGGGCTTCATCCCTTTTCTCATCCAATTGCATCAGTTGAGTCAACCTAACTTGAACTCGGTCTTCATTCTCATCATAGTGTTCCTATATGAACCTCAAAGTTGGAATTTTCAATTGGATCGGGAATACAGGATCTTGTCCATAAACCAAATGATATGGTGTGTTTTCTATGGACTCTTTCACTCTAGTTCTATCCGCCCACAAGGCGTATCTCAATTGCGTGTGCCAATCTTTTGGGTTCCTATCTAAGAGTTTTCCAATCACAGTCAAAAGGTTCTTATTTGTAGATTCTACTAGGCCATTACCTTGGGGATAATATCCTGATGAAAATTTTAAAAGAATCCCATGGTCAAATGCCCAAGTATGAAATTTCAAAGAAGTAAAAGCAGAACCATTATTACATACAAAAGCAGAAGGACAACCAAACCTGGTGGTGATCTTTTCCTCTAAGAACTTAATGACAATCTCAGCAGTGCAATTCTTGAAAGCTTGGGCTTTTGACCACCAAGTATAGTAGTCAATTGCGGTTAGAATATACCTGTGTTGTGCTGAGGAAGGTGGATTGATGGGGCCAATGAAGTCAATTCCCCACATTGCGAAAGGTCTCACCTCGATGATTGGCCGCAAAGGCATTGCTGGGTTCCTGTCTCTTCGCCGCAGTTTGGAAAACATGACAAGTCTTCACATGCTGGTGAGTGTCCTTGAACAAAGTTGGCCAATAGTATCTGACTCTTAGTATCCAATGCGCTGTGGCCAAATCTGATCCATGTCCTGTTCCTCGTTTGCCATGAAAATGTTCTAAAATGTTCCTTGCTTCTTCCTTTCCAACGCATTTCAAATATACCCCTTCATGATTCTTCTTGTACAACACTGCTCCTTGTAGCATACATTTTTTGCTCTTAAATCTTAGCGCCCGTTTCTGCATTGGGTTCAAATGTGAAGGACATCGGTGATTTAAAAGATAGTTGATTATGTCTTGGTACCATTCATCGGGATGTACCTCCTCCAACTCATAAACCTGTTGTACAAGTCCAGGCCCTTCTGATGCCATGGTCTGCGCTAATTGTTGTCCTCTGACTAGTTTCATTGGTTGGATCTCTATGTCATATTCCTGAATAGTGGCAACCCACTTGCCTCTTCTTTCTCCAAGTTCGCTTTGCATTAACAAAGTCTTTACTGCTATGTCTGGCACGATTGCGTGTACCTTTCTTCTCAAGGTGTAATGCCTGAATTTCTTTACCGCTTTCACCAAGGCATAGGCCTATTTCTCCACATTTGGGTAGTTCAATTCGGCCTCCCTGAAAGGTGCACTCATGAACGCAATAGGATGCTCTTCACCTTCCTTATTCTTCTGTGTTAGAATGGCCGCACATATGTGATCAGAGGCAAAAGAATATATGTTGAATGGCCTCTCATAATTCGGGCTTACCAGGACTGGTGCATTGATAATAGCATGTTTTATTTCCTCAAATGCCCTTTTCTCTGCTGGAGTCCAATCTACTTTTGCATCCTTCTTCAACATGTCATTTATTGGTTTCACAATCTCAGCAAACGCAGATATGAACTTCCTCACGAAGTTGATCTTTCCAAAGAAAGATTTGAGCTCTTTCTTGCTACCTGGCACGCTAAGTTTGGAAATTACTTCCACCCTCTCTGGATCTATCATTATACCCTTTTCTGAAATCACATGTCCTAGAAGCTTCCCTTCGGTAACTCCAAACATACATTTCTTTGGATTCAAAGAGATCCCAAACCTTTTACATCTTGTGAAAACTTTCCTTAAGTCCATTATATAATCCTCCCTGTTCTTTGAAAATACCGTTATGTCATCCATGTAAATGATAATGCATTTATCTTTTAAGTCCTTGAAGGCATAGTCCTTAGCTCTTTGAAATGTTGCGCCGGCATTGATCAAGCTAAAAGGCATCCTTCTATATGCACATGTTCCCCATTTCGTAGTGAAGGCCGTTTTCAATCTGTCTTCTTCTTCAACTATCACTTGATTGTATCCTAAATATCCATCCATAAATGTGTCATGTCCCCAAATTTCTGGTGACAGTTCGATTTAATTAATTTAATTAATGGTTGTCCAAGGACGACTAATTAATTATTTTAATTAAATAAATAGTTATTAAAAGATAACTTTATATTTAATAAAGTGACTTGGAAAATATTTAATAAAGTCACTTGAGGGATAAGATCAAAATTGTTCTAGAAGTCTCTGGAGAGGATGGGGAAAAAAGAATAAATAGGCACCCCGGGGCTCCATTCGAATGAGGCAGTTGATTATCTCTCTTTGATTTTCAGATTGTGATTTAATCACAAGTGCATTGTGGAACCTAGGGTTTTCGCAATTGTCACAATTGGCCATTGAGAACGATAACTCTCAATTGGTGCGCAATTTTGAGGGTGTGAAATATCATCTGAATTATTGCAGATTGGAGGTGACATTCAGTCATTTCATCAGGGTTATTATTTGCGGCTTAAGGCCAATTTTGCGGGTCTCAATCCAGCACTTCAGTGTATTAATCAAGTCAAAGTCTGGGCCAGAGTTCATTCATTTGGACGGTCGGTGATCTCCATTTGATTAACACCATAAACTGTCATCTTCAAGTTAACACAGCGCCTAATCTGCCATCAACGTGGGTACTCTTGCTGATGATTGCACCCATATCGGTTCAAAGACCTGGCTGGATCGACACTCCAAATTGAAGAGATTCATCTTCACCGCAGGGAAACATTAGTAGGTTATGCAGCCGCTATTCCATGGCCCTTCCAGCGAATATCCAAGGGGTGTTGCGGATGTATTAACCTTTGCAGCGGCTCTATAAACTGGGGCGTCATTTTCCTTCGCGACCACTTCCAGTCAGTTTGTTCACAGATTACATGCTGGGCATCTGCTGATCTCACATTCCAGTTTGATATATTCATCACACGTTTTATTAAAATTCAAAGGAGGTGAATCCGGCAACAGTAACCATTCGATTTACATCGAGCTTGGGAAAATCATTTGATTAAGCTGGTGCAACTTGGTAATCATTCCAGATCCGGCCAGTTTCGTCACCATGGCTGGAGTGGGTGTGCACGGGCCCGAACAGTCATGGTAATTAGTCGGCGACATCAATATTCCTTCCAAATTGTGTAAAGCAGACTTTGGAAGTTCCATGACAATTAAGGGTGACGGCAATTTCAGCCTTGCTGAGAGTTTACATAACTGTGCTGGAGGGACTATCATTATTTGAGAACAATAATTTGCTGGTGAATTTCTTGTACATGTGTCTGAGTTTGGAGAGCTTGTATGTCAGCTAGGGCTGCCATTGTGTCTCTGAGGCAGCGTTTGGTATAATTCTTGCCTGCTGTGACCTGAGAGGGCAGCGTCTTTACAAACTGGAAAGGCTGCGTAGTGTTTGCAGGCACAACGTCTTGGGAAATTGGACATGCGATCCAAGTGCAGGTTTATGTCTTTGCTGGAAGCCTGCGTTCATTCTTTTGGAGGCCTGCGATTACTTTCTGGAGGACTATGTCACTGTAGCAGACATACAATTTATTGCAGGGAGCCTACTTTCTATATTTGAGACCCACTTTTTGTTTTCTAAGGCCCACATTGCCTGTTGTGAACTTGTGCACTGGTTAGGAGAATGCTGTGAATTGGAATCAAGATTCTTTCCTGAACAACGTTGGCATTATTGGTGAATTATTAGAGATATTACTCTTTGCATGAAAAATCTCATCTTGCTTGCCAACTGTTTGACGAAATGTCAAACCTTTGAAGTATAAAGAGTTTTTTTGGTGCTTAAAGAGTCGATAATCCGTTGGGGTTATTTCAAAATGACATCATTTTAGCTCGGTTCACAATTTGCAAAACCTCATCTAATGATGGCAATGGCTAATTGTCCTTTTCTGATGCTCCGTTCAGGTTTCTAAAATCCACACACAACCTTATCTCTCTATTCTTCTTCCTGACTGGGACAAGATTGGTGACCCACGTTGAGTGTCTCACTGGGAAGATGATTCGTGCATCGAGCAACTTCTTCACTTCTTGATATATCAATGGTTCTAACAAAGGGTTGACCGGCCTTTGTCGCTACCTGAATGGCTTACTCCCTTCCTTCAGTGGAATCATGTGTGTAATGATGGTGGGGTCATATGTCTTCAAATCCTCATATCCCCATGCAATCACGTCAGGGAATTCCCTCATCAAATTCAATATGTCTGCTTTCTCCTTGGGTGTACAAACTTTTCCAATGTGGACAATCTTGGGACAATCCTTTGTTCCCAAATTAACCTTTTCACACTCATCACCTCCTGTAGGTTGATACTACGTTTTGTGGAATTGGTCCATGTCAAATATTCTTTCCAATTTGATCATTCCTTTTGGAATAGTCTTGGTCTTTAGGCTCATAATTCCTTCTGTGTCAATCTCTGCTTCTTCATCCACTTCCCCATCTATTATATGTGCTGTAAAGATATCTAAATTGGTCAAGAATTTAAGAATATGCCTATCATCTTCGAACACTTGGAAATTCTTGACGTTGTTTGCTACTGATGGAACTGATGCCAATTCCACTCTAAACTTCTTCAAGCCATCCAACTTTATTGGTGCTAGCGAGCTTGCAGTTTGTGTGAGGGCATTTGCCACCTGATTGTTTGCTCTATAGCTGAACTTGATGTTGAAGGCATCAAAGCTTTCTATCAAATCCCAGACTCAGTTTCTATAATTTTTTAACCTTTTGTCATGGCAAGCAAACTTTTGCTTTATCTGTTCAATTATTAGATATGAGTCCCCTAGTACATGAAGTATTTTGGTGCCTTTCTTAATAGCACACAAGCAGCCTAGAATCAATGCTTCATATTCTGCCATGTTGTTGGTGCATGGGAATTGCAATCTATGTGCCTCCAAATATGTTGCCCCTGTTGGGCTGATTAACTCAAACCCGGCTCCGGCTCCTTGCTTGGTTTTGGAGCCATCGAACCTTAGAGTCCATACTCCATTTCTTTCTAAATACTCCATTTGTAAATTCTTTGACTTATCTGATTCATCATCTTCCTTTATTTCTTCATCTGGTGGTGTAATTTGGTTCTTTGTTTCTCCCATCACGCTACTTTCAGCTTCCTCAACTTGTTGAATCTCAACTTTCTGTTTGCCATGTTGATTCTCATGTTTTAGGGCCCCTAGGATCCTCTTTTCCACTTGTTCTAAGGCCACTATACACAAAGAGCAAGATAATTCTGAGTAGAATGCATTGTGAATCCTACACCAGTTGGGTAATAATAAGTTCTCTATTGATATTCGGTTACCCGACTCCATCCCTTGTTGTATAGTTCTAGTCACGAAATTCTTGAAGTTTTCAAACATGCCTTCACCCTCATCAGACGAAGCATCTGGATCTAACTCAATCAGGATCTCGATGGAATCCTTTCCTTCGCTTATGATGTTCATAGTCAATAATTCTAATTTCTTTGGTTTGTAGGTGCTCATATTTGTTTCCACGAACAATATTTCATTTGGTTTGTCCTTTTCTGTGATTGTCAATCTCTACCTCGGGGTGCTGTCAGTTCTGATTTGATTGGCTAGTCCCCTCCATGGGAGCCACATGTGAGAGAAGTCTATTGCCATATATCCATTCAATCTTCTAGCCCAATCTCTACCTAGGATCAATCCATAGGTATCGGCCACATCTACCACGAAAATGTCTACCATGTGTTCCATTCTTGGATCAGATGCCAACTGCATATGTATGTTGTGTAGCTCACCTACTGCTGGTACTTCTATTTTATCCAATTGAGTGACTCTTCTTTTGGATCCCAAAGGCATGACTCCTAATCTTCTGCAAATGTTCAAAGGCATGACGTTACTTGATGCTCCTAAATCTATCAAGCAATTGTGAAGCAGCTTCCCGAACATCTTTACGGATAGCAAAAATGGCGCTGGCTCATCCTTCCGTTGATAATACACTACTGGTGTCTTATGCACTTTCTTTGGCTTCACTCTAAAATCTATTGGTTGAGTAACCTCTTCTTTCTTCACTTTTTCTTTATTGTTTATCGAGTCTTGATTCCCTTGAGTTTGTTGTTCTACAGCTGTTGATCCTTGAGCCACATAAACTAGTTGAGGTCCCGGCTGTTTGTTGAATTCACTGATATCACCATATGCAATTCCCTGTGTAGAACTTCCTATTTCTCTGGATGGAATATCTTGAGACGAGTTTGTCATATTCGCCCCTGGAGCGTCTTGGATTACATGTATCGGATTAGGAGACCTTCCTTGAGTTTGTGTTGTCGCACCTTGAGTGCGGAATCCTTGTGATTTATTATCTTTCAAACTATCAAGGAACGTGTCTCTAATCTCCGCTACCTTCAATAATTCAAACAAAGGGAGACTGATTTTAACCTTCTTCATCTCTTCTGTTACGCTTTGCCCTAATCTCTTCAACTCTTCATTATTCACGACATTGTTTCCAGTCCTTCCTTTGCTTGCTTCTTGGGTCGACTAGACATTCTGCATTCTTTGAGTACCTTGATTGTTCTGTTGTGTGTTTTGTTGAAAGCTCGGTTATCCATTCCCACTGCCAATGTTGCCTTGTCTGTATTCAGGTGCATCCCTCGAAGGATTCAGTATATTACTCGCATCTGGGTGTGGAGGCGTATTGAAATTGTTTGGGGGTATGGAAGATGTGAGGGGTCCATCATTTCTCCTGTTGTTCCTCTGATAAAACCTAGCATTGCTAATCGGTTGTTGAAATGTTTGGTTCCCTCCTGTTCCTTGAACTAAAACAGTATCTTCCGAAGGTGGGAAAGAAAAATCCGACCCACTATCATATCCTTTCTGATCTACTACCTCATCAACTGGTCCGTTTGCTGACTCAGGAGGAAATCTCCCTTGGGGTTCTTCATAAGCCTCAAATTCTGGTGGGAATGAAAACTCCTTGAAAGTCAGAAATTGATCATATCCCAAGGAAGGGACAATCTCATACCCTATAACCTTAACATCTTGCTGGTTACTTGATTCATCTATTATGTTTTGGAACAAGTTAGATGCTCTCTTGAATTCTGTACATGCTAACTCCGAATGTTGATCCATCTTATGGAATCTGCAATACTTGGACATGGCGGACTCAGCCAAGAATATTCGGTCCACTGGTCTATTATCTGCTGAAGCTTGATTATCGAGTGTGACACCACATTTCCATTGTTTGGACCTATATTCTAAGTTCTTCTCTGGTTGGACTGATTGTTGTATCCTTGGTGTTGTGACTGGTTATTACCTTGATATTTATTGTTTTGGTAGTTCCTTTGATAGCTACCACCTTGGTTATTCCTTTGGTAATCTCTGTTTTGATAATTTCTTTGATAGCCTCCTTGATAACCTCCACCTTGATTCGGGTAATTATTCCCTTGATAATTTCTTTGGGAACTTTGGAGTTGGTTGTTTTGGTTTCTCAAATGGGTGACTTCCATAGACAGCTTCTTGACTTGGTCAATCAACTCTTTCATCTCATCCTTTTCTTCTTGCATCCTTGTGGAGGAACTTGCTCCTTGTAGATAAACTAGTACCAATGGCGGTGCTTGAGATAATGGAGGCCCCGAGTGTACTACTAATTGATTTGCAGTTGCCTGGTATGCAAGCTGTGGAACCAGATTGTTTGGGTATCTTGCGCCTTGGGGTTCCATTCCTTGTTGGCCTAATTGTCTTCCTATCTCAATTGCTTTAGTGTAGGCCTCAGTTAACGTTGTGGGAGCAGGATTCGCCATTCTCGTGAACATAGCCGTCTGGTTGTCTAAGGCACTATAGTATGCTTCCAATGCACCAGCGTCTGTGATTGTGTAAGGGGCTTGCAATCTCGTGTAAGCCTTATGGAAACGATCATTGAAGGAACTTATCGTCTCCCTATCATGCCTCCTTATGTCCACAAACCTTCTATGTAACTCCAATGGTGTGATGGGCATACCAAACTTTGCAAGAAAGGATTCGTTGAGTTGAACCCATCTTGTTATTGATGATGCTGGTAAATTGACACAGTAATAAGGTTCTTCACTTAGTGAATAAGGAAAAAGCCTACACGCGACATCTTCCTCTTGAATTCTTCTATTGCACAATGCCTCTTGGAATACCTTGATATGCTCGTCCACTGTACAATTAGGATCGTTGACAAAAAACTTGGAGCAGAATACCACTGGATTCTTTGGTAGATCATGGTATTGTTGGAATAAGAGTGGTGAGGCATTGTTTTGGATCCATGTTGGTTGAGCCATTGTTGGTTGATTGATCTGAGCTTGAAATGGCTGATTGACTAGGGTCTGAATTGGTGGATTAACTTGAGCTTGAACCGGTGGATTGCTTGGAGCTTGAACTAGTAGACTACTTGAGGGGCTAGCTAAGTTTGAGGTATCAGCCACCTGATGATTCCTTGGTTTCTTGGGAGATTCTAACACAAGTAAGTCTTCCTCTTGGTGTGGTGTATTTCTCAATATCCTCTGCCTCTTATCAGATATCAGTCTCTCAAATCTTTCGGGGGAAAAGGACCCAATCCTTCTATCCAGCTTGAAAATGATTACAACCTGATTATCTCTAATTCGAGTTCTCTTCAACAATAGCTTGAGCTTGTCTTTGTGCTTCCCTTTCTCTCTCAAGCTTCCTTTCCAATTCTCTTTGACGTTCTAACCTCCTTTGAATTCTCCTTTCAATAGCTCTTGCTTTTCTTTCCTCTTGATTTAGCACGTCAATGGTGTCCAGGTACTCTCTAATGTTCTCACTTTCCTCCCAAGCAGTTGAGCACAAACTTGCTACAATGTGATCTTGAAGTATTCTCCAAGTTGCTCTAGGCTGATTTCATCTAGGGAGCACCATTCTTCTTCATAATTAAATGCCAACAAATCCTCATAATAAAAATTAAGGCCCTCCTTCTAGCGCCAGATAATGTTGATGGTGCAACAATGGAGGGTGAATGCCTCACCAATGCTCCAATTTTCTCAAGAATGAATTTAAGTTAGCCCTCCTTCTAGCGCCAGATAACATTGATGCAAGTTTTGTATCACATACATAACATATTAGGATTTGAATATTCGATACGGGATATCAAACATGCAACTCCTCTCTTGAAAAGTTAATGCTCATGAGACATGAGTATAACTCCAATGTTCCTTACACCGTTGGATACTCGCTCAGTTTTATCGATGTGATTTGCTGGTAATCACATAGGCGGCCTTACACTATTCATTCAAGGGTGACTTGGACTTTGGTGGAATGATGGTGATGGTGATGGGTTTGTGAAATGTGCGGAGGCAGATAATGTTGATGGTGGCGATGATGGAGGATGTGTCTGCCAATGGTGATGATGGGAAAGCGATGGTGGTGGAAGGTGAATGGATGTGTTCTAATACTTGATCTAATTCCCTAACTTCCTTCTCTAAGCTTTGACTACCCAACTACTTAATATTCTACTCCTACTCCTATGAATGGAAGGTTAGCAAATGGATGAGGATCGAACCTAATGAGAGCTGACCAGCGGCCTCACTTCCATAGGTGCAATGATTCAAAGGAATAATAAACTAGCTTACCACACAAAGCTTCCCAACCAGCCACTAGGATGCTAGTGGTCTAGTATTGATCCCTATCAAACATTTACCAATGCTACTATACAACTATCCATCTACTTCACTCCTACTTAGCAACTTGAAATGAAACCAACTTTAACAACTTGAAAGGAAATCTAACTAAGTGGAAGTAGAAAACATGCAATAATACCCAATGTTCTTAATCAACATGCAAATCGCAATAATGAAAAAGAGAGCAATTTTGGTATTATCTTCACAACAATTTCTCCAACCCTTTACAAATGAGAGAAAATGGCCTTTTATAGGGGCCAAAAATACAATGGACGGTGGAGATCAAAACAAGATCAACGATCCAGATTGGATCCTCAAAACCCTAATTAGAGTTGCCACCCCATCGGCCAATGAGAAGCCACCACCTCATCAATGGACCAATGAAATAAGTGCAAAAAGTGGCAACCAATGAGAAGGCACCAAAATGGTGGCCAATTAGAAATAGACACTTGTCCTATTCTAGAAGAAAGGGAAATTGCCACTTGGGCTTACATCAAATGATCTTCTAATATAAATCTTCCCTTTTCTTTCATCTTCTTAGCTAAGGCAATGAACTTAGCTAGCCTTTCGTTAACTTCTTCCATAGGAGGACAAGGTGTGTGCTTCACCCTGAGTTCCGCTGACTTCACCACGCCATTTGCTGCTTGTAGTATCCTTTCATGATCCTTCTCATATTCTTTCTCAAATCCAATAAAAGCATTGAGAGAGAAAAGGGTGCCCAAATGCTTCTTCTTGATAGCAACCTTCCCCAACTCATTCAACCTCGATCCAAAATTTGTTTCATTGACATCCTCTTCTCTGATATCCTCAAAATCAAGTGCCACCTCAACGTTGCTCATCATGGTTGAAATGGAAGTGTCGATGCTTGGGTTGTGATGTGCAACTGCCTTTTGTATATCCTTTTATGGTACCGCCATTGGTATTGGTTATTCGCCTCATTTTTTGAGAAGGGAGTTTTGGGCATCATATCCTCTGTCTTTCTTAGTGTTTGCCCACTTGGGATTCTTACTTGCACTAACATCCTCCATGCTCGTCGCCCTATTACGGGATGGTAGAGTGGTGGACCAGAAGGCAAGAAGAACCAAGAGGAGCAATCCTTAGACTAGAACGAAAGAAGGATGTCAGCTTAAGGACCCCTTGCAACTCTAGATGATTTGAAATTACCTCTACCTATAGCCAAGGGGGATTGTCCTTCCTTTAGTCTGTCCTTCATCCGTATCATGTCCATTGTAGCGATATTGGTGTCACTGTCGGGTATTCTCTTCATTTTCGAGAAGGGAGTTTTGGGCATCATATCCTCTTTGTCTGTCTTAGTGTTTGCCCGCTTGGGATTCTTACTTGCACTAACATCCTCCATGCTCGTCGCCCCATTACAGGATGGTAGAGTGGTGGACCAAAAGGCAAGAAGAACCAAGAGGAGCAATCCTTAGACTAGAACGAAAGAAGGATGTCAACTTAAGGACCCCTTGCAACTCTAGATGATGAAAATTCACCTCAACCAATAATCTTACAACGGCTTTTCAGAACCTAGGATAAGACCTTAAGAACTTCAAATCCCTTGCAAATCAGAAATTTATCATGCAATTCACCTCCAAATAAAATTACCCAACCTAGGGCAAAAATCGCAGCCTCTTGAAAAAATCAGAATTTTATCTTTCACAACTTTCGGCTCCCACAAATTTCGCCCTCCACAAATTTTGGCTCCCACAAATTTTGCCCTCCACAAATTTCGGCTCCCACAAATTTCGCCAAGCAAAAAGAGTGCAGATCTGCTCTTGCAAAATCACCAACACCTTGAGAAGGAGAAGTGAGAAGTGAGGAAGAAATGGGAAAGAGGCCTCCTCTTATACCCGACTTTCTTCTTGGACCCTGGGAGAAAGAAAAACAAATAATTAATGCAAAATTATGGCCCACAATTAAATACTTAACCAAAATTAATTTTTCCATGATGAAAATTAACTTTCTAAATTGCCAATTAGTTCTAAATTGCAAAAAGAAATTAAATAATGTCTTGAGGGTGTTAAATATTTCCATTTAATGGGGGTTTAGTAATTAATACGTCATTAAATTTGGATTTTGGCTAACCAAAAGCCATTTTTTCAATATTAAATTACCAATTTCATTAAAGGCAAAAAAGTTTTCAAGGCAACTTTAATATATTAAAACCAACTTTTTTTTTGCAATTTCTCTCCAAATCGATTTAGCTAAGCAATTTTAGCTTTTTAACACATAAAATTATTTCTCTAGAGCCTAAAATCGATTTTGCAATCTTATTTCACCATCACAAAAATTAATCCTTTTCACCAAAAATAATCAAGATTTTCCAAAAGACCAGATTTAACAAAATTTTCATTTTTTGAAAATTATCCAATTTTATACAGTTATATCCAAATTTTCAAAAGAAAATGTCTAAGTACAAAATTTACAATTTTATCATGCCAAGTGTTGCTCTTTTAAAATTTGTTCGGCCTAAGGATGAAATTGGTGGCTCTGGAAAATCAAGTTGAAACTGAGTGAAAATAAATCTAACCCTCTCCCCACTGGCCCTGAAGGTGTCCAAGACATGAAATCTTCAAATTTGAAACCTCTGGACCGAAAATTGCTAAGGCAATCGAAAAAAATGGGGGTCCCCAAAATTTTGGGGCGATGGTGTGAAAACCTCACAACAGAACCCTATAAGCATGTTCTTCACTTATAACACCCAAAAATGTTCTCCATCTCCCTCTGTTGAAAAACTGGTGTTCGGACTACCCCTACGGGGGAGCAGTCACAGAGGTGCAACTCCGACATAGTCTTAAGACTGTCATTCTTGATTTCTGGGACAAATTAGGGGATCCTTTTGCCTTAGACACATTGCTCTAAATGTTTCCACTTCATATCCCTTGGAACTTTGCTTCTGGATGCCTCTTTCTTCCTGTGTTGAAAACTTACTGCATGAGCTTCACTTCCAGCAGAGGAGTAGACAAACAGGTGAAACTCTGAAAGGAGCATTCTTCTGCAACTTTTGATGATCCAATTCGATTTTCAGCTTTCTTCTCATCAAGGGAAGACGCTCAACAACACTCCCACCCAATCCTAAGTCACCTAAGACC
The DNA here is from genome assembly GCA_028749045.1 of Cupressus sempervirens. NCBI lineage: Eukaryota > Viridiplantae > Streptophyta > Pinopsida > Cupressales > Cupressaceae > Cupressus > Cupressus sempervirens. The sequence goes on along the minus strand of CM053784.1, from coordinate 389,547,148 downwards.
AATAAGCACTTGATTTACATGAATCCCACAATGAAGGGTCGGGTAAGAAGGCAGAGCACTGAAATCCCGAAATCGTGCCAGGGGAGGACAAAGATGAAATTAATGAGAAGAAAGTACCTAAGGCGGGAACCTAGACTTGGACATCAGACATATAGCATTAATTTGACTCCAAGCTGAAAGCTTAATAGGGGGAGACTGAAAGTTTGGCAACAACGTACTATAGGTGCAGGTGGGAAAGATAACCCAAATCAGCCTCTTTGATAGAAATGAATAAGTAGAAAATGCAGAGCCACTGGAAAATTACAATGGAATCCAATCAAAGCCAAAATGGATTAACCAGCAGTGTTCCATTTGGTTTTAAAATATCTTGAATATGAAATGCACAACTCTCAAGAAGCATTACCATTTATGGTGCTGTAAACACACAGACCCTGTTGCAAATGGAGAGCCTCTCTTTTTTACTCTTAGTCTGTTGTAGGTGTTTGTTAGTTTGCCTAGCTTGGCAATGGTTTGGGTCTTTTAGTCTCCTAGCAGTTGAGAAGTATTTTCAAGTCTGGATGGAGTTTTGATTGTCTTTTGGGAAAATGGTAGAAAGCATGAAGTTCCTTTAAATATATCAAGGTGATGTTAAATAACTGGTAAACTTATATCAGACTGTGATATTACTTATTTCTAGATTACTACTCTGTTGTATTTTTTTTGCAGATGAATGCAATTCAGAATGTATATGTACCAAATAAGTATTCAGATTTGACAGATACATCTTAATGATTTTATTACTGGTATGATCTGAAGTATGATCTGCAGAGATAGAACTATTTTTTTATTTCGATAATCTGTCTCTTGTGATCAGTCATCTTATATATTGCAATCATGAGGCATATAAGGGGCGGTTGTGACTATTCATCTACATGTCTCTTTGAAGAGACAAGAAGGCATAAACTTAATTAGCCAACAAACCCAAAGGTTATAACTTATCGGGTATGATTAGTCACCAAAGAAATTATCAAGAGACCCTATGGTTATCGGGCATAATTATTTGCAAAGCCAATTTCAACATTAGAGCCTGTGATCTGAATATAGAGGACCATAACTCGATCGCATATGATTGTCATTCAATCAATCTTGATCAGGGATTTACTGCCTGGTCCAAGACATAGATATAATCTGATTTCTCAGATTTTCATGCTTAGTTTGATAATCAGTTCAATACAAGGATGATCTCAGCAAGGTAATTTTAACGTCTATGCATATGTGTTTGTATGCATGTATATCAGTTCACATGATGAACTGGTATACATACATGCACACACATGTGCATACAGTGGCCATGCTGGTATATCCTTGACTTCGGACTAGACGCTATCATATCTTAACAGGTAAGTCATAGAAATGATAAAGTGGTGAACCAAGTCAAATTGAAACCAAGAGTTGAACGATGAATGTTTGTGGAATTTTTCTTATCATGGTTGATGTTCCACTCTCGAGGAAAATTTATAAGTGAAAAAAGAGAGTGGAATTTCCTTGTCAACCAACATTTGACAAGTTGGAAATCAAAACTTCCTTGGCCCACTCAAATTTCCACTCCTGAAGGTTAAATTTTGATGAAAAATGAAAGAAAAATGAAATCTTCCTTATCAGGATTATTTTTCCACCCTCTGAAATTGAAAGAAAAATCAAGTGAAAAAAGGAAAGAGTTCAAACTGAATTTCCTTCTGTGGTTTGATTTTCCACCCTCCAAGCAAGAAGAAATCTGAAAAACAAGTAAGAAAAATGAGGAAACCATAATCTTCCTTCTAAGGTGTTAATGTTGAGGTAGCTACGAGAGATCTCATTCATACTTATGTTGGTTCTACTATTCATCTTCTAGAATATTTGTGTGGATGGCTCTCTGCTATACATCCTCACAAGCTGCTTGTCCCTCATAGAGACTCCTCCATGTGAATGTACGGGTTTGCTGTTCTCTATCTATTGTAACTTATTGTGAAAGGCTAAATGTTTGCTGGTTAAGGGTAACAGCATCATTTATTATTACCACTCAGCTTCTTTCTAGGTCAAGTCTGTCTTGGCACCATTGAATGACTTGTCATCATTTTTTTGTCTTGCTTGCAGTTCAAAGACACGCTATTGGAAAATAATTAAGAATAATTAAGGAGTCTTTATCATGGAGTAACGGCAATCTTTTGAAATTCCACTAGAGCATCTTCAGCTACTAGAAGCTTTATGTGTCATGAGAGTGAAATAGAAAACTGACGCATGGGATATTATATATACTGGACAATATCATGTGTTTTCTAAAGAGAGGGTGGTTGCTATGGCTGTCAAGCGATTGACATAATATTCATCTGATATTCTAAGAAAAGATCATGAAGAAAAGATAGTGTACATGGTCAATGTACATATATTTAGTAGGACAGAGATAGTTTTGTCTAATGCTTTCGGCGGTATAGCATTCTCTATGTAATTATCGTGTGGTCTATTGTTTGGTGCTATGATAATAGCCTTTGTGAAGAACTCATTCATTAGACTAAACTTGTGAAGCATTGTAGTGTATATTATGATTATCAAAAAAGGATATATCTTGGGTGTGGCTGGGATTTTCCCTCGAAATAATGTCCCCATTTTCATGAGCATCAGAGTTTGAGAGATTAGCCTATTATTGTGACCCTCATAGGCTTAGTTGATGGAGGTTCTTGCCTTCTCGAGAATTCAATATGTGCCAACTTAGTCTTCATTTGACTCAGATTGAACTTTGTTTGGGCTCCGTTTGCTATACTTACTATTTCTAGTGAGTTTAAGGTTGATTGAGAAGGGTCCTTTCTATTTTTAGTAAGGAAGTCATATGGATAGAGGATACAGTAGTTGAGTCACTGGTTCAAACAATTTGTCAAGTTAATCAGTATCTAATGAGCTATTAATATTTTAATAAGCTTTATTAATCTTTAATTATTTGAGTTATATTATAAAGTTATAAATTAACTTTTTAATAAAATGGGGGCCATGTTGAGGATAATGAGTAATTAATATTCATTGATTAAAAGTGTGCTTTATTAATGAAATATTTAGTCAACTCATTATTATAAAAGATATCAAAATCATTACAGAGCCTTGGTAAAGAAGTTTCATAGAGGATTTTTTAAAAAGAGCCTTGGAAAGAGAAAAAAAAAAAAGGAAGCTATTGTGCATTTTCTTTATTGACTTGGTGAAGAGAAGACACAAGGGTTTGAAGAATTTCAGTGTGGTGGAACTGTGAACTCTATACAGGCTTAAGCACTTTGAATGGTGAAACATCCAGGTAATTGTGCAATCCAACGATGGCTTTATACAAAAGCCATGATTGAGAATAATGGTGATGAATTTAAAGATTTTTAATCACAGCTTACATTCAAATTATTTACAGAGAATAGAGAGACAAATAGGAATCATATTGTAGCCTCTAGACCTGTGTTTTGAAGTGAACTTATTGCTGTCGCACTCTCTTTGTGAGTAGCATGGGATTTAGGAAGGTGACGCCAATCATTTGGTTGGCACATTTGTGTTTAGAATAGCAAATTCAGTCGCTAACTTAGCTGCCCAACTAGATTCCTTTAATCATGGCTGAAATATCAATTTGGATGTCAATTTGAATACATTTTGCTACAATGGGTTTCAATAGTTATTTAATTTCTTACTTCATGCATAGCATTTGACATTGTAGACTGTTTGAATTAATAGTGAAGGAATAAGAATGCTCACCAAATATTCGACGTAATGCCATAGCTAAATTGCTCCTAATTAGCTTATTAGATTGCATGCCAAGTTGCCTACCACAAGAAATGTCAACTTCAACCTCTTATCTAGGTATGCTGCCAAATACCCTACACATCTTTAATTTGCCCCATCAAAGGAACATATTTACCATCAATGGAATAACACCTCCCCAAGGTTCTGCTGAGAGTTAGAAACTAATGTTTTTGCTACAAAAGAAGGCATAATGTTATCAAAAGCTCCTGAATCAATTATACAATACTTAGCTTGTAACCATTTTTGAGAGCAAGGATATGTAAAATGGATTGGGCTTTTTCTCAAATGCTTTGGAAGTTTCAGTTCACATTTTAAATGTAGAAATCATATTAAGAATTCAAAAGCACATAAAGGACTGCATTTGCAATTTAGTTCTTTGACTAGATATCTTAGTAATAATTTGCAAGCATTTAAACTTCATTTGAAAATTGAAACCATTTCAAGCAAGCAAAAACAATTTGAAAATAAAAGACAGTGAGATAGAGCTTGCATGCAAAGTGTTTGACAAAATGTTAAATATCTGAAAAGTAAAGAAATTTGGTGTTTGCTAGAGTTAGAACCAGCAGGTGTCTTAAAACGGTATCAAAGCGGTTTTCTGCAATCATGTTGGGTTGGAAACTATAACTTATATTGATCACACATTTGATATTAGAGCAACTAGTTTGTTTCAGTATGGGTTTTGAAGATGATGTTATGGTTGCTTATAGAAAGTAGCTTGCACTTCCACAGAATATTAGAAATGATCTTTACTTTGACTGCTATATGGAGTATCAGGTGGATTGTGGCAAGAACGAGAGAAAATCAAGCAGCCAAGTGTGGAGAGCATCTTCAATAATATCCCGCAAAAACTTATGCTTACACAAGAAAGATTAGCTCGTAGCTTGCAGCAGAATGAGGATTGGATGCAAAGGTTAACCCATAATTATTCTAACTTTTATGACAACAGTCTTCCACTTGAGCATGAAGAAGAATTGAAAGTTATGGTAAGTCCAAAAGGAGCTATGAGGGTGACCTTAGGTATTGGCACTCATGATATTAGTGCCAAGAATGAGGATTGCATGGAAATCTTGTCCCATAGAAGTTCTGATTTCCGTGACAGAAGTAAGGAAATTTTGTATCACGAGACAACAATGTTTACACATGTGCAGGATACTACCAATGAGTTGTCACATTAAAGCACTCGGGATTTGGGTACTATGATGCATTGCCTATTGAAAATTCATGTCTTGATGAGTCTGATTTCTCAAATCAGGCCTCAGGAAATAAGTTAGAAGGTCCATTTGGTGGCATTGAATCTCAGGATTGTGAGTTGGATGGACTAGTAGTACCATTGGGATTGGGAGTGTGTGAAGATACTATTATATCAGCATCTTCCACTTTATCAGATGAGCCATTTGTTGAGGTGCTTAGCAGCAGTATCTCGCTTGTTGACGTGTGTAGAGATAATAACGCGCCTGCTGCTACTTGTAAAGAGGTGAGTGATGTTGAGACAGTTCCGTATCACAATGCGAATTGTGAGTCAGAGTTTACATGGGTGTCAAGGACTTCAAAGACATCATGTGGTCAGGCAACTGAAGCTGAGTGATAATTAGATTGCTACAGCCATTAGGCATTATGACATTGCCCTTCAAACCTTAGCCATATTTGCTTGGAGTGCTCCTATGTCAAATGAGCATGGTGATAGAGACTTTTCCCTGAGAGAGTTCCATTCACTTCAAGAAGCTATTGGTATAATGAAACATAATTACCTGCAATTATTGGCTGACAGAGATTACCTTCTCGACTGGGGTTGCACTTGTTGCGATGCTTTGATAGGAAAAGAGGAGGCAGTTGAGCTCACTCAGGAGCTTGAGGCGATTTCAGAGATATTGGAGGGCACCCATTTTGATCTTCAGAAGTCATAGCTTCAGGTGGATGAGATTAATGTATGTTAAGCCAAGTACAGTCTTCAACAGCTACAGATTCAGTTCAGCTTCAGTGGCAGCTGGTGATGTATTAATATCACAGGTTGTAATGATGATGTGGCTACATCCATCACAGAGTCAAGTACAATAAATTCAAATGAGATGAGTAATTTGGTTGAGAGTTGCAGAGAGCCTCTTGTTATACTAATAGTAAACACATTGTCAAGTGAGGTGGATTTGTCAGTGAGTTGTGTGACGGTTCATGACACTACTCCATCTTCTTCACAGAATATATGCAGAGTATCATTTGGTTGAGAGGTTGATTCTCATGTTGGGTCATTTCCCTCTAGAAAAAATCATATTATTTCATCCATTGCAGTTGATTTTGTTCGACAATTTGTTGAACCTCATAGATGGAGAGACCAGTTGAGGGTTTCAAGAGAGAATGTTGATTCAACCTTATCTCATTTTGACTGCACAAATAGATATGTTGACTACCTACTTTGGAAAACCAAATTTGAGGAGAGACAGTGGGTCAACATTCATACTCATAGTCGTGATTTGAGGTTCATGCAGAGGGCTCTGAGGCACTTAAGTCAAAATGTATCCATTTGTTTCATGATAGAGAGTATGCTATAGGGAATGTCAAGAGGCTTGGGAATGCATCTAATCAATCAGTTGTTCAGGGTCAAAGATTGGAGTCATCTTCTGATACTCGAGTTGCTAGTGATGAGCCACTGACAGAGATCGAAGCCTTTTATCATAATAGTGCTCATTATTTCTCTTTTCATCCACAAGTAGAGGATTTGGTTATGCGTCAATGTGCGTCAATGTGGATGGGCTTTGAGATCATACCATCGTTTATGGGATGGGTATATGCCATCTTCAATTAATGGGGTCGGTGACTACAAGTTAGTGGGAGACTACTTGTAGAGCCAAGTGCGTCCATGACAATTTACCAAAAGATGAACATTACAGTTGTGATACAAAGTTGCAAACACCCTTGGGAGTTCTTATCTTTGTAGTACAATTGGGTCCTACACCCATGGGGGATCCATACAATGTAGAGGGAGATTTGATCTAGCCCATGCGTCCATATATCATTACTTCCTCATGTTGGATGGATGTGGGTTCCGTTTACTTTCGGACCTAGGTGGTGATAGGGTTAGCACTACAAATTGGATGGGTCCCATAGAGTTACTACATTTGCAGCATGGCGGCATTCGGATCAGATTAGTGAGGCCAAAAACTTGTTTGTTCTTTTCATTCGACTTTTCTTTAGGATTTGGGATCCAGGCATATTTGGTTGGACACACTTTAGTGTGCCATGGGGTCCTCCACGTGTATCAAGATTCTAGTCTAGCTTCACTCAAGAGTATTGCAGTGTGTACATGATGTGGATTATTTGCAATTTGATTTATTATTCCCATGTATATCATTGGTTTTAGGTGCACAATTCCATGGCATAGGGATGGGACAGTTGATTTGTTCATTTCTGTGCAGATGTGCTTATGCTGATGCTTCAGCAGTGCTACTGTTATGTGGAATGTTTCATAGTCTTCCTTTGGACTTTCTGTGCAATGGAGTTTCTTTATAGTCGTGATTGCTTGAGGACAAGCAATCTTAGAGAGGGTGGACTATAATGTCCCCATTTTCGTGAGCATCAGAGTTTAAGAGATTAGCCTATCATTGTGACCCTCGTAGGCTAATTACTGTGGAGAGAAGGTCTTTTGAGGCAGAGGCTTGGATAATGGAGGTTCTTACCTTCTCCGAAATTGAATATGTTCCAACTTGGTCTTTGTTTGGCTCAAGTTGGGCTTCATTTGAGTTTTGTTTGTTATACTTAATATTTCTAGTAAGTTTGAGGTTGATAAAAAATGACCCTTTCTATTTTTAGTACAGAAGTCATATGGATAGAGAATGAGCGGTTGACTCCTTGGTTCGGACAGTTTGTCAAGTTAATGAGTATTTAATTGGACATTAATATTTTGATGGCCTTTATTGATATTTAATTATTTGAATTATATTTGAAGTTATAAATTGACTTTATAATAAAATGAGGGTCATCTTGAGGATAACAAGTAATTAATACTCACTGATTAAAAGTGTGCTTTATTAATGATATATTAAAGTCAACTCGTTATTATAAAAGATATCAAAATCATTAAAGAGCCTGGCTAAAGAAGATTCATGGAGAATTATCATAAAAGAGCCTTGGAGAGGGAAAAAAGGAGGCTATTGTGCATTTTCTTTATTGATTTGGTTTAGAGAAGAAACAAGGGTTTGAACAATTCCACCATGGTGTTATTGTGAATTCTATACGGGCTTTAGTGCTTTGAATTGTTGAAACATCCAACTAATTATGCAATCCAGCAATGGCCTAATACAGAAGCCATGATTGAGATTAATAGTGATGAATTTAAGGATTTATTTTTGTCATGAATTTAAGGATTTTTAATCACAGTTTGCATTCAGATTATTTACAAAGAATTGAGAGACAAATAGGAGTCATATCGCATCCTCTAGACCTGTGTTTTGAAGTGAATTAATGGCAGTCGCACTCTCTCTTTGTGAGTAGCATGGGATTTAGGGAGGTGATGCCAATCATCTGGTTGGCACATGAGGTTTTGAACAGCAAATTCTGTCACTTTAACTTAGCCGCCCAGCTGGGTTCCTATTATCACGGCTGCAATATCAATTTGGATGTCAATTTGAATACAAATTTTGCTGCTACACGTTTCAATAGTTATTTTATTTCTTACTTCATGCATAGCATTTGACTTTGTAGATAGTTTGAATTAAATGTGGAGGAATAAGAATGCTCACCAAACATTTGATGTAATGCCATATCTAAATTGCTCATAATCAGCTTATTAGATTGCATGCCAAGTGTTTGTGAATATGTCCATTGGTTGTAGGTGCACATTTTAAAAGTAAAAATCATATGTATGTATTCAAAAGCACATAACGGATTGCATTTGTAATATAGTTCTTTGCCTAGGTATGTTAGTAATCATTTGCAAACATTTAAACTTCATTTGAAACCATTCCAAGCAAGCAAAACCAATCTGAAAATAAAAGACAGTCAGACAGAGCTTGCATGCAAAATGTTTGACAAAATGTCAAACATCTGAAAGTAAAGGAATTTGGTGTTTATTAAGAGTTAGAACCAACACGGGTTCTTGCACCCGAGTAGGAGGATTTTCCCAAGGTCTCTCTAGTATCTTTATGTTTCTTGCTTTATCTATTATTTATTTATGTTATTCTAGTTTTAAAACTTAACATGGCATGAAAGCCAAGTTTAGTAAAGATCCTGAATAAGAATAAGAGAATTAGGAATTTAAGAAATGCAAGAAGTGAGGGATTATTTTGAGATTGTGGAGCTAAAGAAGCCTTGGAGGCAGATGTGTTGGTGTTCTATTTTTACTCTCCACCTGCACTATTATTTTTTGATGGCAAAACGTGACATCCCAAATTTTGGCTTAATTTAAAATTGTTCATATAGTCGCTGAGGTTTCCTATGAAGTCAATTGACAGGTAAAATTAGTTACGATCATGTGAAAGGGTAAGATGGTTAATCGTTGTAATTTCATATGAAGTTGGCATGATAATTAATCCTTATAATGTTATTATATTGTTATCTTGAAATCTTAGAAAGTTGGTTATTCATCATGGGAAGTAGAATGGTGGTTAGCCGTTATGATGGTTTATGAATAATAACTTGTTATGGTAAATATGATATAATCATGGAGAATTCCCTTGCAAGAGCATAGCGATGGGGAGAAGCATTGCCAGAAAAGAATTGGGCATGGGGGACACCACCATAATTGGGCAAAGAGGTACGAGCCCTAAACCACCATGGCTAAGGGTAAATGACTAGGCAAGCAAGAGTGTACGTTGGACAACCATGAGCTAACCTGTTAAGTTACATATCATTTAATAGTGAAAGAGATCACTAAGCATGAATTGAAATTTGAGCAAGTTTGTACCTTTGTAATTGTGTTGTTGGTTAGAGCCTCTTGATGTAAAAACATGTCTTATCATATCGACGTCATGATACCTACATATCTATACATGTACATACATGTATATGTGTACATACGTAAACCAATTTTATATATACAAGGACGTATACGCATACTTGATATTTGACGTATACGTAAGAAATATATGGTTGAGGTTTACACGTACACGTATATGCATACACACATATATAGGTATCTGTAGATTCCATGATGTTATATACTAAGACAATATCATTATTTCTTTCACCTTGGCTATTGGTTTAATATTATCTCATGTGTGGCCACCTTTCATATTTCTATATTTTTCTACCAAGCCATATAGTTTGAGATGGCCATTTTAATATTTGTGTCAATGACTTCTTGTGTACATTGTAACTCCACCACCACCCTCTTCTTGTAATGGAGATAAGGTGCAAGTGATTTATTTATTACTTCCCCGCTTGGGAGGCGACCCTTCTCTTCTTGCAGTTGTTCCAAGCTCATATTTTCTTGCAAGCACTCTTTCTCACGCCCTCAAGCCAAATGCAATCTTCCTTAAAATAGACTATTGCGAATTCTTGCTTATTATAATGGATATCAAAGGCATAGAATCATATCAACAATGTTGCCAATAGGCCAAATAACAATCATCGCATTGCAACGCATTATTCGTGAGCCGAGCTAGACAGAGCACTAGTACAGTTACAGGTCATGTAATTGTTACTTATGATTTATTGCCATATCTTCTCTGTTCTCGAGTGTTGAAGAATCAATGATGTAAAATTAGTTGTTGCATTATCATTATCCATCCTTGATCATGAACGAAGCAACAATGTCATAAATAAGCCACATAATGTTGTTAAAGAAATTAATAGAAATTTCCGCATATCTTTGTTTACCCTACATATCAGGTGTTACTAATAATACAGACCCACAATTATAAATTGTCATCACTTTAAATGATAAGCGATCACATTGCTAATGGAATATTTTGTGTATGATTAATTGAAGCAAGCATTGGTGTATATTACTTTACATAAGGTATTGATCTGATTTGTACAAAGGTATTGACCATATAACTCTAAGACAAGATCAGTTTGAATGGAAACAAATCTGAATTACTAAAACAATACTTGCATTGTACATGGTTCGAAATCTCCTAGGATACACCCAAGGCCGAAAGGATCAAGCATTGATGGGTGGGTAAGAGAAGAAAACCCTGAAGAACAAACATATATCAATATATGAAAGTAATAAAATGATAAAATTGTATATACCAAGTCAGCTCATGGTAGACCAAAGTTTAGATTTTGGTGCCTCATCGAGTGGTAGGATTGATACTCTAGTGCTAAGATGCTCAAGGATGGACAAGGTGTTCCATGTCTATTTCTAAGTAGGGAGGGCCATTCTCGTTAGAGATTGCATGGGGATAAGTAAGGTCCGAGGTTGGGTGGTTAAGCCCCTAATAATGTTTCCCTCTCCACAAGATGTCAAGACATGCACCAAACAAAGATTAGTTATGCATTCAAACATTTGTTGGTAACAGGTATTTTACTTTTATGATGTTTATACAAGTAGAAGAAATAAGGGATTGATTTATATTATCGATTCGGTTATTTCCTTTAATGAAAGCAACTTTTCTCTTCAATGTAATTGGTAGCCAATTAGATCATTTGATCTTCCAATTGAACTTGGAATATATCTATATGCAAGAGATAGGTTTATCTGATGGATTGTTATTTCAATCTTTCATTTATGTGAATAATAAATATGAGCGTATTTTCTAACTAAATGTTATTGTCATAGTTAGCAATGGAAGGAAAAGGGATGATACAGTGGTATTTGATGCCCTAAATGATACAATGGTATTTGATGCCTTAAATGATATAATGGTATTTGATGGTAATTGTCATTTCGATGAAGTGGTATAGCTAATTATTTCTAAGTGGTATTTACAGACTAACCTGGGTTTTGCAGAAGCATCTACGGATTTTGGTTTTGAATACTACAGTATGAAGATTTTAAATTCATTGATGGTGTCTTCAATTGTTAGTTATGAAATTTCTATTTAATTGATTGTAACCATTAATCTCATTCGCATGAACATAACTAATATAATTGTCTTCCTATGAATATGAAGTAATAACTATATTTATTTGATCTGCTAGTTGTTAGTTAAGACCCGGGAAAAGTGGTTGTTACATGAAAGATCTTTGTTGGATTGTGAAGAAATTTAGACAATAAAAAGATACATAGTTTATGATTATATCTTTGAAGATGGATCATAAATTTTATGTAGTTAATATTATGAGAATAATGTATGCTTTTAGCATTGATCTAGACATTTCTCTTATAACAGGTTGACTCTATTCTTTATTGTGATATTGCTATCATGATTTAACTATGTGATTTTGAGTTAAACTCATTGACCCATGTTTCATGATTAGTGATTCAACATGAATCCATCTCTCATGAGAATAAATGGAACACTTAGAACTCATTGGATCTAGGTGATGCTCACAAGGGTGAAGCACCGGGACTTCCCAGGAGGCCACCCATCCCAGTACTACTCTAGCTTGAGCGCACTTAATTACTGAGTTTCCTCCATGGTTAAACCCAAAGCTTGCAACCCCATTTGCAAACCCTTCACCAAGTGTTGTGCCTTATGAACCATTCATTAGAAAGCTCCTTAAGCTCATCAATTGATAAGTAGGAGATAATTTCCACAGCAAGTCAAATTGTGGCATTGCTATCAGGAATTAACTATGTGATTTTATGTCAAACTCATTTCTTTATTGTTAATCTCTCTTAAACAAGATGGATTGAGAAGCACCGAGATGATGAGAGATTGCATGCAAAGTGATGCAAGATTGGACGAGAGAGAGTGACGAAAAATGGAAGTGGAAAAAGAAAAAAAAGAAAGAGTCATTTCATTTTTCAAGGCACATAGGTGGCATAAAAAGAGAAAGCGAAAAAAAAAATTCAATTCATTTTGAGATGTTTAGATGACATTTTAGAAGTTTGTGGAAAGTTCTTTAAAATGCTTTAGGCATTTATTTACATAATGCATTTAATATTTGTAGCTAGGTAGTTACACCTTATTTAGTGGTTACACCTACTTTATTTGCATAAAGGCAATATAATTTTCTAATTGGCCCACATGGTGGTGTTTAATTGTAATTGGGTGGGCATTTTATATTCATATCACGGTAGTTACATATACCTTTTATCCCACATTGGTTGTGCTTCTAATAGCTTGGGTGGTAAGTACTCATAAAAGCAAGGCATATGAACATTTGTAAGCAAGCTCTTGAGGTGAAAGATCTCAATGTGCAAGCTAAGCTCTTGGTGTGCAAGCTCTTGGTGTACAAAGCTCTTAGTGTGGAAGCTCTTAATTTGAAACTCTCTCATTGTAAGCTCTCATATTAGAAGCTCTCTCATATTGTAGGAAGTTGGAATTCTCTCATCTTGGAGAATTTGTAAGGGATTTCAAGTATTAATATATGATTTGTAAGGCATTTTGTCTTTTCTTTATCTCCATATAGTTATGTCTTTGGTTATGAGTTGGTAAGGGTGGTGTGGCCCTTCATCACAAAGTCATGTAGGCTAAAGAAATGAATGAACATGAGGACTTTGTTTACAGTAATGGGACTACATTGATGGCACATAACTTCATTAGAGAGGGAGAACCTTCACAAATTGTATTTGCATTCAAAGGAAGAAATAATCTTTAGAGGGAGCTTGTGTGGTAGAGGGAGAGTGCCGAGTCCCTTGCAGAGGATCAGCAAGCTCATGTAGCAGTATGACTACAAAATCTCGTTGTTGGTCAAACATTATAGTCAATTCATTTATGGTGATAATCAAAGGTGTGAGTATGTTGTCCTTGTTGAGAGGGAGTCTCAACATTTAGATGATCTTTTATGTGCTTTAATCAGTTCTTCTTTGTGAGGGAGAAGTTTTAGGTGCAATTACTTGTTAATGAGTTCTTCTTCGTGAGGGAGAAGTTCGGAGTACAATACCTTATTAATACAAGAAGAAATCTGAAAAACAAGTAAGAAAAATGAGGAAACCATAATCTTCCTTCTAAGGTGTTAATGTTGAGGTAGCTACGAGAGATCTCATTCATACTTATGTTGGTTCTACTATTCATCTTCTAGAATATTTGTGTGGATGGCTCTCTGCTATACATCCTCACAAGCTGCTTGTCCCTCATAGAGACTCCTCCATGTGAATGTACGGTTTTGCTGTTCTCTATCTATTGTAACTTATTGTGAAAGGCTCAAGTTCGCTGGTTAAGGTTAACAGCATCATTTATTATTATTGCTTAGCTTCTTTCCTGGCCAAGTTTCCATTGAAACACTTGGCACCTAGAACTGCTGACTTGGCATCATTTTTTTTCTTGTATGTGGTTCAAAGGCACACGTTATTGGAAAATATTTTTAAAGAGACTTTATCATGGGAGTAATGGCAGTCTTTTGGCATTCTGCTAGAGTATCTTAAGCTACCGAAAGCTCTGTGTCTTGTGAGAGTGAAATAGAAAAGTGTCATACAAGATATCATATGCATAGGACAATATTATGTCTGTTTTTCTGAAGATGGGTGGTTGATATGGCTATCAATAGATTGACATAATATTCTTCAGATATTCTGAGAAAAGATCATGTGCATGGTCAGTGTGCATCTATTTTGTTAGTATGACAGAGATATTTTTGTTTGATGCTTTCAGCGGCATAGCATTCTCTATGTAATTATGGTGTGGTCTATTGTTTGGTGCTATGATAACAGCCTTTGTGAAGAAGTCATTCATCTGACTTAGCTTGTGAAGCACTGTCTTGTATATTATGATTACTAATAAAGGATATATCTTGGGTGTGGTTGGGTTTTCCCCTCAAGTAGAAGGGTTTTCGCAAGTATCTCTAGTGTCGTTGTGTTTCTTGCTTTCTCTATTATTTATTTATGTTATTCTGTGCTTTCTCTGTTATTTATTTATATTATTCTGGTTTGAATACTTAACATAAGGGTTGCTTTTTCACCCTTAAAGAGAAAGGTGTTGATTTGAAGTTAGTGTTGTTGAATTAGATCTTCCTTCGAAGTATCGAATTTTCACCTTTTGGGCAAAACTACAAAGTGAATCTTCCTTCAAACAGTCAAAATCCACTATATCATTGGATTTCAAGTGATGAAGTTTGATGCTTCCTTGCGCATAGCATTTTTCCACCCTTTGGTGATTTTAAATGCTAAACTAAAATTTCCTTTGTGGAGGTCGATTTTTCAGTCTGGAACATTTAAAAGGCAAAATGAAAGAGATGAGTGGAATTTCCTTACCAAATTGAAAATATCACTCTTTGTTGAGACAAAATTTCCTTGTGTGATTTGATTTTCCACTCTTTGAGCAAAACTTCCTTGTAGAGTGCAAATTGCCACTCCTGCGATGATATATATCCAAGAGCAAAACCTTCCTTCTATAGGTTGAATTTCTACACTTTGAGGGAAAAGACGAATGAAGAGAAATTCAATCAAAAGTCGGCGTGTTTGGATACATGAATTTGCAAAATCAAAGAAATGCATAAGAAAGTGGGCCTAATAGACCAAGAGGTGCAACCCTTGGAGGAATTGGTATAGGGAGAGATCAAATGCAACCATTCCAAAATTAATTCAAACACAAATCAATCCAGATTAAGTGCATTTACATAGCAGATAAGGAGGGGTGTGAGCAAGAATCAAGGCAAATTGAAATGTGAAATCAAACAAGGCAGATCCTAGCAGCCAATGCTTAAGAGCAAAGTTTCAAGCATATCAGAGGCAACTTACAGGAAAGATGAAGCATATATAAGGTGCAGATTCCAAATTTCAAGAAGCAAAATCAGATCCAAAAAAATTCCAATTATCATAAGCAGAATCCAGGTGAAAATCAGAATTTTTAAAATGTGAATTCTCATCAAATTGAAGGCAAATTAAATCCAAATATTTCAGCAAACCCTGATTTAAAGCAGAGATACAATTTAAGGAGGAAAACAGAATTTTGAAGGGCAGAAAATCAGACCTTTAGATGCAAAAATGGGGAATGAATCAGAATTCCTAAAAATCTATTTTTGCAAGAAAGACTAAATATTATTAAGGAAGGTTTGTGCAATGAGTCTGGAATCGTATGTTTTGTTTATGCATTTAGGATTTTATATATAAATCATTATTTACGCTATCTTTTATTTTGCAGATGTGATTGGAGGAATGACATTCAAGAAAGAACAAAATCCTTGATTTCAACTTGGAGAACTCAACAAGGAAGGGCACTGATACATAAAACAATGAAGATATCAATGGAAGATTACACCATGATCAAGCTCAGACAATGGAGAATGGAAGGCAACCTTGATGAAAGGAATCGAGGACAAGACTAACAACATGAGAAATTCAATTTAAGATAAATTCCCGCAAGGCAAATTGCTCTATGAACAAGAGGCTATCTCAATCTTGGATTTCCTTTGGAAAATCCAAAATCAATGAGGAAACCCAATTATCACAAGAAGGACAAGATATCAAGACCAGAGTGATTTGAAAAACAATTCAAATGGAAGATTTCCAAAGCGATGAAGGATGAAATAAAAAGACATTCGCAAGGATGGAGTGATTTGGAAATATGGGCCATCGCAATCAATTGAAGGCCTTATAATGTTGAAGATCAACTGATATTGCTAGAGAGGCAAAGACTTCTTCATGGTGATGATGAAGTGGAATTGAAACAAAAATGAAGAAGAAAGAATACTTCAAGGACCGTGCACACCGAGACGATGCCTATTCATTTTCATCCAATCAAATTTCAAGTCAACATGTCCAAACTTATCCAATCAAATTCATTCACAAGTGGATATGTGTAGAAGGCATTAAATGAATTACCACACAAGATTTTCTCATTGATTCATCCTTAGAAGCATATGTATCTCAAAGCGGTGCAATTTTTCATTGGATGAATTAAATGATTGTAACCAGTCATTGTGACTCATAACAACCCTATTTAGGCTTTTCATAGAATCATCTCGACCATTGATTCAAATCAATCTGGGCCCTTCATTGTAACTGAAAGGTCCATATAAGGCTTGGCCTTCTCATTTGTAAGGGATGAGAGATTAGAGATGGAGTGAGTCAGTTGGCCATTAGATAGCAAGTAGAAATAGAATAGGAGACAAAACTGTAACCAAGCTATGTTGAAGATAACATACAGTTTTCATTGAAGACATGGTGGATCTTTGTGTGTTATTTCAATATTTTGCATACTTCTAAGTTTAGTTAGAGTTCGTTGATTGAAATGGAAAAATGTGAAGATGTAAGATAAAATATGTATTCGTACCTTTTTGTTATTTGTTGATTGCAAGTCAAAGTGTAAGGTTGGTCTGAACTGGATTAAATACTAAGTTTGATTGTTAATGTTCATTCGGATTGTGCCAGTATTGGGCACTTGTATGAATGTTGGCAATGTGAAAATCATTTGTGTTCCCTTCAAAGATTAGATCAACTTTGCATATTTGTCTCAGTTGGCAAAGCAAAGCTTGGTTAAAAGAATTCACTCAACTAAGCATCATCATTGATATCATTATCCTTAGGAATAGAGGAGATACCTATAAATCCTTCACCCCTTTTCACTTTAGTTTAAGTCCAATTAGTGTTCCAAGTTCCAGCCACTTTTATTGACAAGAACTGATCAAGTCCATGAAGAACAGAACAAGTCCCTTTGTGATTATTAGCATATCACATCATTATACTGAGTTGTATCCTACATGAAGTGGCTTGGTTGCATTGTAAACATTGGGGTTGCTTGATTTGATCACACATTTGTCACATTGTTTAGCATTTGAAGTTTCCTTGTTCAAGAGAGGATAGATTACTTAGCAGTTAGTATTCTATTCTGCATGTTGGAGTGGTCACAAAACTCACATCAACACCATCCAAAGTTACAATAATATGACCATGGAATGCACTAAGTAGTAAGCACTACTAAGAATGATGCTGATAAAAGAAGCTAGCTGCATACACTAATAATGTTATTCAAAATAATGAACAGATGCCTGCACATACATGAATTAGTCCGTAGAATCATAGGCTGATGTAATACCCTTCAAGTGGACACAATAAACTAAAGTGCATTTCCAAAGAAGACTTAAGGATGATATAAAATGCTGATTGTGGGCCTTCAAACTCACTAAACATTACTTAGAACTGTCATATCAGACTCTTTGAGCCTAAAAACATGAATTCCATCTACCATAATTTAATACTCCAAGCTACTGTATAACCACTATTTTACTGTAGAATAGCAACAACACTATTGTATGGCCCAATATGCAGCAAAAAGTCCTTTGACAATCTCTGAATACTGCTGCGACAAACAGAATAGCATGAAATAAGGAAGTAACAGCCCCACAGCACGTCCCTTTGAATAAACTGCAAATGGCCACACTGCATCTCCTCAATGATATTGACCTGGTGGAATAACTTCTTGGATGATTATTACCTATCACCTTAACTGTTTGTCATATGAGACTTCTCTTGTCATATGTAGTGATGATGTATAATAGAGGACATTCCTCCCAACATTCCATCCAATTTCATTGCTCAATTCTTATTACAAAGTTGGAAGGGCCTACAAGCAACCAGCATAAGAGTATCTCCAGATTCTTCTGTATCTTGATCATTTGCTTGGTTCTGTTAAATATATATCAGCAGGAGAAGTGTTGCATTATCGGATTCTCTCTATTACTTAATACACACTCATATATATATATATATATATATATATATATGTTTGTCTGCATCTTAAGAGAACATTCTTTCGTAGTTTATATCAAATTCTGATATTGACAATTACATATTCACACACACACACACACACACATCTCTGTGTGTGTGTGTGACATATGATCGATATTATTGAAGTTGTCTTCATTGCATTATAACCCCTTTAGTTATCGGGGACTTGATTAGAATGATTTCCGTATGTTATCATTTTCCACAGTTTGTTTGTTTAAACCTTGTGTTAAGAAGAGTATGGCCTGTAGAGCCATGACTCTACCACGTACAGTCATGTCCCTACGGGACATACACCTCTTCCTTTGTTATATATCTCAGGTCGATGGAGAAGTCTAATCACCAATCACAGTGGGAGTGCATTAGTCTTATTCCAGCGACAGTAAATGATTACAGCAGAATATACAATACAGTTTGTCATTCGTTAGTGATTCATATCAGATATTATACCACAGATCAGTTTATCTATCAGAGGTCCTGGAAACAATAACAGGTTCCTACGAAAAATCCCTTTACAATTACTAATGGAAATGGAAACCACCACACTACTCATCAATCATATTGACCTGGTGGATTTGTTCCTCAATCAAGAATTAGATATTGCCTTGATTGTTCTTCAAGTAAGAAATCTCTTGTCATATGTAGAGATGGTGTATAAAAGTAGGACATTCCTCCCACCATTTCATCCAATTTATTTGCTTGATTCTGATTACAATGTTGCAAGGGCCTATAAGTAACCAGCATAAAGAGAATCTTTCCAAATTCTTCTATCTCTTGATCATTCATTTGGTTGCTAAGGTAATATTTCTAAGCATTTTCACATGGCAATACAGTGAATTATGAGTATCCAGCATTAAGAGAATCTTTCCAAATCCTTTCATCTCTTGATCATTCATGGTTGCTAAGGTAATATTTCTATGCACTCTCACATGGCAATACAGTGAGTTTCTGCAATGATATGAAGGAACCCCGCATCAAGTTTTTATTTTATATAATATGGAAAATGCAAATACAAGTTTGTGCACTTTTGATCACCAAGTTTCCAGTGTGGGTGAAAGCATATGGTGTTTGGACAACACACTATTTAACGAATACACTGTTGAAATCTAAAGACAACAAGATAACCAAAGCATGTCAGCAGCGGAGCTGACCAAATCAACACCTCTTTAGCAGGAAAGCATGCATAGAAAATGATGAACCACCGCCAGATTAAAATAGAATCTAATCAAGCCAAAATGGTGATAACATGTAAATCTGATCAATGCCAAAATGGGCTTGAAATGCAGAGTCTAGCAATGAACCAGCCAAAACCGTCAATGATAATTGCATTGACCACCAAATATACAATCCAATTTTACAATATCTCTAACATTAAATACACAGCTCTCTAGCAGTACAACCATTGAATGTTACAACGATATGAGCATGGAATGCACTATGTACAACTAAGAATGATATACACACTAATAACGCTAATCAAAATAATGACCACATTGCTGCACGTGCATAAGTTACTCATAAAATCACAAATTGATGTTATACCATTCATGTCAACTCAATAAACTGAAGTGCACTGCCTAGGAGGACTGAAGGATGATGCAGTTGCGATTGCAGGCCTCTAAACTCACTAAACATTACTCAAAACTATCATATGAGACTGTTTCAGTCAAAAAAATTCCTTTCATCCACCATACTTAATAGCCCAAACCATTGTCTAATCACCATTTAACTGTTGAATAATAGCATTGCTGTGCAACCAAATATGCAGAAGAAAACACCCATTACAATGACATAAATGCTGCTGCAAATGATATATCATGAAATAAGGAAATACAGCCCTCTCATAGATCCAAAAGGCACCCACAAATTCAAGCTAGGATTGAGACAAGAAACATCAAATAAACTTTAAGACCAAATCTCTCAAAACAAATCAAAAATCTCCATTATCAACAACAAATTGGAAATAATTAACATTTGGCACAATGGTGTTTTTAAATAAAATCACTCAACCAGCTAAGAGGGTTTTCATCCTGGAAACTAGATTCACCAAAGCAAATCAAATGAAT
The DNA here is from genome assembly GCA_028749045.1 of Cupressus sempervirens. Classification (NCBI taxonomy): domain Eukaryota; kingdom Viridiplantae; phylum Streptophyta; class Pinopsida; order Cupressales; family Cupressaceae; genus Cupressus; species Cupressus sempervirens. The sequence goes on along the minus strand of CM053784.1, from coordinate 389,526,592 downwards.
AAGAAAAAACCCTCCTCCTCAAGATCCAACCTCATTTTATGTTCTTTATAGAGTTATTTTAGGAAAGAGCACATTTGACTTTTTCATTTCTTTAGAAAAACACTTTTTTGTTTTTTTTCTAAAAATTGTATTTTTCTTTTTTATTGCATTTTCCCCAAAAAACAGATAACCTTTTGTCAAAATACCTCTTTCCAAAAATTATCAGAGAAGGGGGCACTCCATGATAGCCTTAGAGATCAGTCTCAAAGAATAAAATTGTAGTCTTTGAATATGGATAACTTAGAATGTATATAATTATGTACACCAAATTTTGCAAAAGCATGTATAAAATAAAAAGATAGACCAAGGCAGGATGGCCCATGTGGCAGTAACAATAATGCATGTAATGCTTGTAATAATAGACTAATAGGAGTTAGGCTGTCCTATTGTTTGTGGTCTTTGCTGTTTTCCTGAATCTTTTGAACACCTTTTTTTTTTACTGTCCTTCTGCCCGAGGTGTGTGGATTATTTCATTTGGATCTCCCATTATGTGGATGTCAAGCCTGGTCTGTCATGGAGTGAAGTCTTAACTGGGTTTGTAGAGTCTTTTGATCTCAAGGCCAACACTTTTTGGTCTGTTCTTACTTGTGAGGTTTTGTGGTTTCTTTGGAAGGAGAGAAATGGAAAGATTTTCCTAAAGAGGAGGAGGCAGCTTACCGAGTTTGGATGTAAACTCATACATTTCTATATCATGTCACAGGTTGCTGCTGCCTTGGAGATTACCAGGGACAAATTCGTGGTGCTGATGAGAGAAGGACAAATCATGATCCACAAAAAAGACATTGTTTCCTGTCAGTATTTTTCCATCCACGAGGATATGCTCAACCAAAGAGAAATGGACAACCTAAACCAGTTCATTGAAAAGCTTAGCATCGACGACAGATCCAGTGGTGAACCTAAGGTGCATCATGAGCAAGGACTACCAACACATGGAGACAGATGGGACACTGCTGGACGGGACACTGCTGGACATCTCTTTCAGATCATTCTCTTGGTGTCAGGATCACTTTTTTGTATTAACTATACTATATATGAATGCTGAATACTCCGAATGTACAAATACTGAATACTATATATGAATACTGAATACTCCAAATGTACGAATGTAATGATTACTAGCTGCTGCATATGTGCAGGTGTCTATAGTAATTCCTCTTTGAAACTTAAGGCTAGCTATGATTTTGAACTCTTCTGAGGCATTAGTTTTCTGAGAGTTGTAATATTGTAACTCAGGAGTGTCTACTGTTGTTATTCAGCTTTTTTGCTCTCCGTTAATACAAAAAAAATAACAGACTGATAGAGGAAACTAAGAGCAAAAAATGAATCCCAAAGGCCAAAACAAAGTCAAGGGATCACCGTGACTTACACAGACTGAAAAGTCAATGAGATTTTTCAAAGATGCCACATGTTTTGGCTAAATAAATAGTGACTTAGCCAGTGAAAATGAGTCAAACTGTTAGACCCACCGTGCTGCTGGGTTCCCAAGTGACACCTGCAGCCAACAAAACTTTAGCCAAGATCTGATGATAGACAAAACTCTCTAAAAAGCATTAGAACACTGTTGAGTGTTGAGCACCCTAGGTGATCAGAGCATTAACAAGAAGCCATGGCAGTCTGGCTCTACAAAAATATCTCAGCATATGTTGAATTGGTGCAAGCCAAGTGTCCAGAAAACTGAAGCAGGTTTTGTAGGGCACAAACCAATATCTCTTTACTAATTGAAAGACAAGCAAATTGAAAGGCAAATAGAAGAATGCAAGATTGCCATGAGTACCAAATAACTAATAAGAGAACCAAAAGGGCGGTTCCCACCCCCAACTTGGAAGTGTAAGGGGAAGTTCTACAGCAAAGACAAAGACCTTGACCAGCCCAGAAAATTGGACTGTCAAGAACCATGTGAAGGTCCAGGATGCTTGCCCATACTGAGTGCTCAGCAACAAAATAGATAGATCATTGTTGGTACTCAAAAACAAGAATCGCCAAGCAAATGAACCCCAACAATAATTTCCAAGGAGATACGTAATCAACAAAACCACCAAGCTCTTTGTTCTGCAATAGGAAGTAGCAGACCAGCCTAGGTTGGGCCTTGGAGATTCTGTGAGTTGGCTTTTAAACTAAGAAACCAAAAACTACTTCTATGTTAACCTAACTTGTTCCCACTTTAATATTGGTGAAAGGCAAGTCTCGCTAGAGAAGCACCAACTGTCGAGAAGAAATTTTTGGGCTATTAAAAAATCCATTCTACATTTGTATGTCTCCCAATATGATATCATGTAAACAAATTCTACAGGCAGACTAAGCATGTCTCAATTCAATGCATCATTTTCAGTGACAAAGAAAACTGAAATTTTACAGTGATAACACAACATAAAAAACTTTGTATCTATTATTTTGCAAGAAGTACGGAACTTTCTAATGCATAATGAGATGTTTGAATCTCTTCCAAAGTCCAGCACTTCAGATTTGACACTTAGGTTTGTCTCCACTCACAGTCCTAAAATAACAAAACATATTATATGGTTTATTGACTGCCACTTGATAAAATATTTTTGCTACCATCCCACCGGAGAGGACAAAAAGGGCAGGAAAAGATAGTCTCCCTCATTTCAAAATTCAAACAAATAAAATAAGATCCAAAAGTCACTCTTAACATCAAATGTCATATGTGCAGGCCAAACTATCAGTCCCATTCATCACATCTTGCATTGAAAAGGAGATCAACTTGAAAGCATAATTTCTATCAACAGTAGGATGTTATTAATCAATTGAGGATGGTAAGAACTCGAACGAAGCTTGCTTCTCTATCAAAATTACAGCATTACAGAGTAAAAGATTAAAAGTAATATTGGCAAGAAACTAACCGACAAGGGATGTGCCACTTGGAATGGTTTCCATAAATTTTGGGGTTCCATGATTGCAAAAAGAACGTAGTCTGAAAATTATTTCCGAATCTACATGATGCAAAACATTCTAGTCTATTCTTACAATTTCTGCCGTTAATATAAGAATAGAAAATATACTTACAGCAATAAAGATAGAAAAAGTACTTGCGAATGGTAAGCCTTATGTTTTGGATCCCACCAGAGAACATTATTTGAAATATTCAAAACATTACAATGGAATAATAAAAACCCAACTTTTTGGATCCTACTATCATCGTTGAGAAGCTTGTGACATGTTGGCACAACTCTCCATAGGGTCCGAATGCTCCTAAAAAATTACCTATTTCAGATAAGACAAATTCTCCAATCCTAAGACTAATATCTTTCAGAATGCAATCCGATTACGGTAAAGAGAAGCACCACAATGAAATGTTCAATCTGTATATACTTCACCATAAAATACAGGGCCTTACACAAAGATCGTGTATGTATTTTAACAGGGGAAAACAACAAATACACTATTTATCAATTAGAACCCAAAATATTCAGAGCCCAAACAACTATTATTCCCATTACATGCAACTCACAAAACCTCAATAATACTAATAAAACCTTGACCACACACTGGTGAGAAATACACTGATATAGAAACAGGAATATGGAATCAACTGTATAAGGCCTGACCCTACAACAAAATTATCTGAAGCTTATGAATAATAACAAAGCAGGATGAAAATACCATAAATCTATTCAGTTGCACTGTGGCATATCTTGAATAGAGTTAGGTAGACTTGTGGAGGAGGAGAAGGGATGTGTCGTGAGGATTAAAGGAATGGGAGGAGCCGGGAAAACTAAAACCCAGGTGAAAGATGAAAGTAGCCATGAGTTGCTTAGTTTGCCCGTTCCTCTCACTCCAACAGGCCTCAAACTACATGACATCCCTCTGCACTCCTACACCATCAATTTCCTTTCCTTTCCCAGCCCACGCGAATACTGAGCGTGCTTCAATGGAACCCTACAACATGGAAATCTCGCTCCGGCTCAGAGAATCAATTTAAGAAAAAATATCTGCTATCTCTTTTGTGAAGGAATCTCGGCCACAATTTGTCCTTTGTTCTCCCAAATTTGTCCACTCCTCCAAGTTTAGATTTATGGAGTCTCGAAGGATAAAGGAACTGGATGACGTCAACCTTTCGATGCCAGATATAGGATCGTGTGACATAAGGGCATATTTCAAAACTTTTCGTAAAACAATTGTGTGAAGTAAGGATGAAAAATTGAAGTAATTGATAAGTAGGAGACAATTGGGGAGTAATTGTCAAAGAAGGTTATTTCTCCTTAAGTCGCTTAATTCAAGTCATTAATATGATTACAATCAATGAGAGCTTCCTCTTTCTTAGAAGTGTCTTTAACACAAGTTGAAATTGTTGGATCAAGGGTGAAATCTTATTTGATGAAAGGAAATTGGGGGTAATAGAGAAGACTAATACTAACTAATATTATGTCTAAGCCCAAAGGTTAAGAATCATAAGATTGAGAGCTCCTATCAAGTTTGGAAATTGATTATGTTCACATCTACATATTTAAGGAGATGAGGGGTCAAGAGGAAATGTAAGACTAGTATAAGGAGCATTCCTCTAGCACTCCAATGCTCGTAGTGACAAGCAACTTCAATTGCAACTTTATAAGCTTGCACCTAAATACACATAAGACCAATATAATAAATCATACCTTTAGTATTTGTATTGTTTTTAAAAGTAAGCACTTATTCTATGCTCATTTTGGGACCATTTTGAGCCTACTTTAGTGTGTTTCTTATGGTAGGATCTCATATTGCACTTTAAATGCATATTTAATTCAAATAAAGGTCCTCCTCCTCCTTCAATCTTGTCTAAACTTGAGGTTGGCTCTACCTTCTATGCAATATTTCTCATTTTTCGTCCTATTGCATAATTCCTCTTCCACCTAGAGTCTATACATTCATTTTTGGATTTCGGCATTTGCCCTAACGTCCTAGTAGCATATGATTTTTTACCAACACTTTGTATCCCTCTCCCTGACATCCAAACTATTTTTGAGGCAATTTTACCAGGACTAGGTCAACTTTCTATGTGACTAAGTCAATCATGTCAACCTTGTCCTATTTTTTATAGCCTAAAATTGGCAAGAGCCTTGTATGCTCAAAAAGTGGGCACACCTTTATAGACCATTATGCTTGAGAGAACCCATGATAAAGAGCATCCCAAGAGGTAGCCTATAGATTCCTATTTTTGATGTGCAAGGATTCAAGTTAGTATGGTGGCTCTCAAATGAACCTAGTTAAGAAAAACCTTGCAAGGTACACCATAGAATATAGAAGATTCAAAGGAGTAGAGGCAAAAGTGCCAATATCCAAGAATAACAAGCATGCAATGCAAAATGCAAGCTAAAGGTAAGTGAAATATAAGCTAAGAGATGCAAGTGCAACATTACGCTAACAAACATGAAAGAGTTACAAAACCCCTTTTTTAAACTATGTGAGCTAAGCTAATGCATAAAGGAAATCTAAGCTAAGAATGAAAAATAAGCTACAATGCAAGTAAAGCAAAGTGGGTGCAACTATGCTCAAGAGTGTGAGTAAACAAAATGGTAGCATTACATTTGAGTGCAAACTTGAGATATGAGAGAGCAAGGAGAGAGCCTCCTTTCAAAGAGAAATGGATGGTAGGGAATAAGAGGCAAAATCTATTGTGGAGAATCAATCTCAAGTTGACTTTGTGCACAAGAATCTCCAAGAGGCAAGATCAAGGGAAGTGTTTAAGAGGCAAAAGATACGTGGAAGAGAATTCCATAAAAGAAAAGAAAGATTCCATTGCCTTGAAAATTGTGCATTCAATGTGTAGACAAAAATGTCTTTTCTTTTATTTTTAAATTAGGAATAATCATTTTCATGTGCACACATAGGATAAGAGGGACTTTTGGGACTTTTATTTAATTAAAAGGGGACATTATTCTTTTAATTAAATAGGAGCTTTGGATAAGTGGTCAAATATAAAGTGTTTTGAATTAAATCAAAATTTGATCAAAGATGATAGATAAAAGAGATTTGGTCTAGCATTTAGGAATTTAAAAAATGCAAAAAGGGGCCTCATGGTTTACTAGACCATTTTTGGGTGATTACATTTGTCCCTATATGACTAATGTGTTAGCGATCTAGGAACATATTAGGTCAAAGAATGATGATGTCAAGATAGCAACTAAAGATAGGATGAATCAAAACCCATAACGATAAGTGTTAGGATTAAACTCAGATAGAAATAGCAATTACATGCAAATATAAACAATATCAAGAAATAATAATTCGCACAAAGAAGAACACAAGACACTAAGATTTAATGTGGTTCACCTAATCCTTGGGCTACATCCACCAAACAGCAAGTCCAATATTATTACGATCTAGTGATTACAACTTGATTACAATATATAATCCCTTACAACTCAATACCACCACAAGAAGCAATTTTCGCATCACACCTTATGGAAAAATCTCAAAACCTAAGCCCCTTTATACAAGTATTTTTGTCACTTTAGGGTTATAGTTAATTACAATATGTTGGCCCAAAATTACCGATAAAATATTCATGATAAAATAGAACCCAAAAAAAAATTTGAACCTTAAAGAATAATGAAGTATGTACAGTACTTCCCTGATTAGTCACCACAAACTAACAATCTCCCACTTGGGGACTAATCAGACTCCATAGTAGACAACAATAAGATGAGCATTAATATGTCCAAGATAGATTGATAAGTCAAGATGAATTGAAACCCACAACGATGATATGAGAACCAATACATCAAAGTAGATAAGTCAAGAAAAAGTAAGTAGATCAACTCAAGATGAATCGGGACTCATAAAAATAAGATGAGCACTGACAAGTCCCAAATAGATAGATGTAGTAGAATCAGTTTGTAGAATTGTAAATATAATATTCATGACCCCTCAGGATCAAAATTGAAATGAAGTAGAGGAGATGCAAAAATGAGATAGATTAGATCAAATCAAGGTAAGGTAAGGTCTAAGATGATAGATAAAATCTTAAGATCAAAGGTTGACCGCTGAGTGATGATATTATGCCCCAATTTGACTAAGTTTGGTTGGAAAGGTAAATCATGATAATTAGGTCAAAACAAGAAGAAATATGTAGTGAAATTAAATGGAATGAATGAGAAGAGAAGTGAAGAGAGTGTAAATGATGAAAAGAATGATTGCCTCAAAAAGATATATAAATTAAGCCTCAAAAGTCAAAAAACTGCATAGGAGAAGGCAAAATTTTAAATCATGATTTTGACCATCAATGTGAATCTTAATTTTGATTTTGATCCTAAAAATGGATCCAAGACATTGAAATTAGCTAAGGGTGCATTTTTTGTGAAAATCAAAAACTTTTTTAAAAATTAGGTCATAATGCTAGATAAGGGGTCCAAAAGGATAGATAGATATGATGATGAGATTAACCCCTTGTGATGACAGAATAGAAAAGAAATGAATGGAAGACTAGAGGAAGTGACAAGACATAATTGAGAAGAGAATGAGGAGAAGATGATCGAGCGTAGTTGACAATGTGTCCAAGAAAGATGCAAGAGACTCTCTCAAAACTCAACTACAAAACTAAGCTAGAATGAAACCTTAAAATACAAACTAGTATGCAAAGTGCAAGTTGCAAGGGTCAAATAAGTAGGTGCTAATTTTTATCATCAAGCCTTATTAGGGCATTTCCAAATTAGATAATCATCATTGATGATAACTATGAAGATATGATATGATCTATATTGGATAGGATGTGTGAATCCAACCTATGCATCAAAGACATAAAGGTCAAGATGATAGTTCAATTAGATTCCCTAGGGTTAGAGTAGCAAGATTATGCTTACATCAAGACACAAAGTGTCAAGATGGCCAAAAGCATGATCTTGCGAGAGAAAACACAATGTTCAGACAAGGACATACCTTTGAAGGCCTTAAGTGTCGAGGGGGCCAAAGCAAGATGTTGAAGACAACTAAGATCTGCAAAGTGCACCTGCAAACAGAAATCAAAAGAAAACATGCCTATGCTCCTAGTCCTTTAGTCAATGACATCTCAAAGTAACTTATGGAAGATAACTCAACAAAATATCAACAATCAACACACAAAAAATACAAGTCAGGCAAGTCCCAATCATTTCAGTTGAAGTGTTTGTGTGAAGGTCAAGTTACTATCTTCCTAGGATGCATGTCTGCAAGTGATAAATATCACATCATCGTGGACTATAGACAAAGTGTCAACTCAAGGTAAGGCATCTGATAAGTGTTGAAAAACACTCAATGTCAAGGGGAAGTTTTGAAAATAATGTTTAGAGAGTTGCCAAAGAAACACCAACACAACTAAGAGACCCAATAAGCTATACAGTTTGCAATCCCTAAACTTGGACAAGGATCAATTCTAGACCAGGAAAGGAAATGAGATATGAGATGGATTTTGTTTACAGCACAAAGTGACATGCTAACAGATGTAAGTGTGAGGGTCTCAAGTAGCACCTACTTTCATATTTTCACCACTTGGCATGATTTTATTTTTTCTCCAGGGCTTTTATGATTTTTTTGTTTTTGTAGATATTTGATTTTTTCGGTGATTCATAAAAGTTCCTATTGCTAGGTTTTCATGAAGATGGTCATTTTTTCAAGACATCTTATGCTTTTTAGGACCAATAATCATTTTTTTTGGATTTTTTGAAGATCATAAAGTATATACAATGCTCAGAGCATAAAGCATAGAACTTCTTCAAATGCGGGACATTGATGGGCTTAGGGAGTTGTTCTCCCTTAGGTGTAGAAATTTGACAAGCACTAGACTCGAAAGCAGTAGTGATAATATATGGACCCAACCAGTTAGGTTCAATTTTTCTTTTCTATGCTCTATTCTATTGATTCTTTGGATTCACTCTAAGGAATAAATCACCAACCTAAAATTATTTAGAATGAACTTTCTTGTTGTAACTTTAAGACATTCTCTTCAAATAAGCTCTCATGTGATCAAAAGTAGCTTTTCAATGTTAGTCTAGGAATTCTAATTCTTGGATTCTCATAGTTATGTAGTCTTCGTCAATGATCAAACCCTTCAAAGAAACTTGTTAAGAAGGGATCTCAACCTCAAGTGGTAAAAAAACCTTAGATCCATATACTAATACAAAAGGTGTAGCTCTAGTACATGCGCAAATGCTTTTCCTATAAGCCCATATTGCAGGATTAACCTACAAGTGTTAGTCTCTTCCTAATTTATGAATTGTCCCATGCAAGATTTAATGAGTGTTTTGTTAGATGCTTCAGCCTAGCCATTTCCTTGAGGATAATAGATTAAATACCAATGTTGTTTAATCTTAAACTCCTTGCATAACTTCTTTAGATCTTTGTTTTTTAATTGTTTGCCATTATTAGTGACTATAGATGAAGGAATACCATAGTGATAGATTATGATTCGTGGTGAAAAGGGAGATGTGTTTTCTTGCAGCAGTGGAAAGAGGGATGACCTTGACCCACTTCATAAAGTACTCAGTTACTGTGACAATGAACTTATGTATGCTAGAAGAATTAGGATGAATTTGGCCCATTAAGTCAAAACTATACCATTAAAGAGGCCAATGTGTAATGAAAGGTATCAATTCACGTCCAAGTGCATGAATTAAGTTACCATGAAGCTGACATTTCTTGCAGGACTTAGCCTATTGCACAATATCAATCTACAAGTAGGCCAATAGCAACCATTCATATGTAGTTTTTGAGCTAGTGCAAAGCCATTAGAGTGAGACCCGCATATATTGTCGTGGACTTCAGTTAACACTCATTCAAAGTCATTCTTTTCTAAGCATCTAAGAAGTGTTCCATCTAGACCCTTCCTAAACAAGTCACTAGATATGAGGGTATAATGTGAGGCATTGTGGATGAGTTGTCGTTTCTCATTGTGGCTTAAGTTGTTAGGTGTAATTTGGTCACATTAAAAGGAGTAGATAGTAGCATAGCAAGAGGACTCATGACCAATAATATCACAAACGAGTTAGTCATCAAGGGAGTCATAGGTAGGGTAACATAACTCTTCCACCAAGAAATTGAATCTAGATTCATGTTCTTGTAGTTGGAAAATATATGCCAAAGTAGCCATAGTATCTGCAACCTTTTTCTCATCTTTAGGAATCTACTAGAATGTGACAAAAATGAAGTAATTCCTTAAAGCATCAATCAATTTCTTATAAGGGATCAATTTATCATCTTTGGTTTGGTAATCATTATTGATCTAATTGATGTCAAGCTTGAAGTTTCTAAAGATGTGCAACTCTGTGATCCTCCATTCAATAGCTAGTTTAATCCCATTTGTTAAAGCCTCATATTTAGTTGTGTTGTTCGTGCAAGGAAACAACAACTTGTAAGATTTGGGAATAGTGTATCCATGAGGGGTAACAAACAAGATACCACTACCAACATTGTTCTGAGTTTGAGATCCATCAAAGAACATTCTCCAAGTTCTCTAAGTAATGTACATGATAGATGAGTTAGGAAAGTCGATCTGAATAGGAGCATTATCATGTAGTGGAAAATTAACTAGTTGTTCAGCAATGACTTGTCCTTTGATAGCCTTACAATTAATATATTGAATGTCAAATTTTGAAAGAATCATCCATTTACTTAATTGACTAGTAAGAGCAACTTTACTTAAGAGATACTTCAGAGGATCAATTTTAGCAATCAAGTATGTAGTATGCACAAGCATGTAGTGTTAGAGTTTTTGAGATGCGAACACCATATCAAGGCAAGTCTTCTCAATGTTGTTGTACTTGACCTCATAGGCTACTAATGTTCTATTGATGTAGTATTTATCTCTCTCTTTTCCATTCTCATCATCTTCATATATCGGTAATGCCCCCAATGAAGTGGTTGTAGTCAAGATGTATTAAACCAAAGGTTTTCCTAGGATAGAAGGCATCAGAATAGGAGGTTTAGCCAAGTACTCCTTGATCTTATTGAGGTTTTTCTCACACTCTTTATTCCATATGCATGTGGATACCTTGTGTAAGTTCTTATCAAAAGGTTGTGACCTATTATCTAGGTGAGATATAAACCTCCTAATTGATTGAAGACATCCTTGAAGACTCCTTAGTTGCTTAATGTTGAAGTTGATGAAAGATCAACTCCATAGCTCCCAAGAATCACTTGCATGCAAACACCTATCACAGAAAGAGAGAAGCAAAAGCTATAAAGGATAGAATTCCAAGTTCCATAGATGAGACATTCTTGATCAACAAAAAGAGAGATTGCTATTATCAAAAGTGAATGAATAAATTACAAAGAGATCAATCTTTATAAAAGGAGATCAAAACCCTAATAGGTAAAACCTAGGCTGCACAATAATAATTAATAAAATAATTAATTATTATACACCTAAAGTTTAGCTTAAGTAAAATAGAGATAATAAGTGACTTAATAATTAAATCAATATGATTTAATTAATAAGTAAATACTTTATTACTCTAAAACCCCCTCCTCCCCCCCCCCCCTTCCCCTTAAGATAAACTTAGGAAGTAGCTAAAAACCTAGAAACTACTATTGAAAGTAAATTTGGATTCGGCTAAAAGGACCTCATGAGGTACCCAAGCACAAGAACATCTCCGAAAAAAAGGAGAAATAGAGAAAATCATGTGGAAAAAAACCCTACTCCAAAAAGATATGGAAAGAATGTTGAAAAGAACCAGTGAAAGACTAAAAAAGCCTCCAAACTAGGGAATGTACTAGAAGATAGGAACAAAAGATGATCATGAAGAATAGCACTAAAGTATGAAGTTGCAAACACTACCAAACTATTGATTTGAAGAACCTCCACTATATAGAACATGACTAGGTAGAGAAGACTAAGTCTAAAGAGCTCATCAATCAAAGATGGAAGGTATCTTTGTGGCCTCCAAAAATAGGGATGAAAGAATGTCTATATGAGAAATGATCCATCTCACTAAAATGCATAGGTATCCAGCAACTACAATCTCCTAGTACATAGGATCAAATATTGAATACATAGCTCACTCCATCGAACCAACAAAGCAATGGAACCAACATAGCCCCCCTCTAATATTGAGAGTTTAGACATGAACATTGAAATTGAATGCAATATCTCCTATAGAAAGAAGAACTAGGAACATCGAGAGTGCAAAAGAAGTACAAACACCTATAATGGTACATGTCATCGACACATCACACTACTACATTTGGACCTATTTTTCAATGGCAAGTTGTTGCAATTGTGATGTGTATCCATCGGCCTAATGACAAAACCATGAATTGGCTCTCGTCGAACAACCATCAGATTTTTGTTGTTGCAAATTACGACAATAAGGGGATTTGTTGTAATGGCAACGACTGACACTATCATAACTTGGAAGAGGGAGGGATAAGAGTTCATGTTCACAACATTGTAGTTGTGATAGTATGCCTTTGTAATCATGACAATTTAAGCTTTCAGTTAGTTGTTGCAATTGTGATGTGGATACAACAGTTGCATTGTACAAGTGACATTTATCTGTTGGATCTTGTCATTGTAGTTACGACGCTATTGTAATAGATGTATTGTGCAAGTGATGGCTAGCCATTGTAATGGGTCATCACAATTGCAAGGGCTAGTCGAATTATTTTTAAAAATTATTGTTTTTGTGCCATTGCAAGAGCAATGGATAGCCATGACACCAAAAGTTTCTTGTTCTTAGATCATAATTGCTACATGGGAAAGCTTGTGTTTCCTTTAATGTTGTTTATGGTTTATTTTCATGATGCTACTTCATATTCCAATTTGTTCTTTACAGATTGTAGAGTCCCAAGATCAAACGATGTGACACAACGTAGTACAGATATCTTGAAGACTTAGAAAATCTTGCAGCATGCTTAAACCCAACAAAAGCTATATGTTGGCAGGCACTTAGCAAAGAGAATTTTGAAGGTTGCTAACATGGTGTTCTTGAGATTGCACTGCATATAAGATCATCCATGAAAGGGAATCGGTCCAAGTACCCAAAGCTATGATTTAATGGACCCTACAGCGTATTAAGGAGGAGATTGGTGAGGTAGTTTATGACCTTGAACTTCTAGCTAGCAGTAGAATTCATAATAGTCTACATGTTTCCTATTTGAACAAAGCCCTTAAACGGATAAATGCCCCTTCACAAGTGCTTCCATTTGTGGATGGTGAAAGAAAATTGATCTTAGAACTTGGGATGGTGTTGGGTGCAAGGGAAAAGAGGTCGAGGAACAAGATTCTTTTGGAGTATCTTGTGAAATGAAAGAGTCTTTCACTTGAGGATGCAATGTGGGAAGGAGTGGAGGTTTTTTAGCATCCTAGTTTGAAATTCCTCGAGGTCAAGCAATTTGTCTAAGTTGTCAGTTTGGATTTGGATACTTATTTGAGTTAAAGATTCACACAAATTTATTTTGGTTGGGTTCGGATTCATTTTGGGCCTGCCTTGTGTGTGTGCATGTGTGAGTGTGTGCATGTGTGTGTGTGTGTGTGCGCGTGTGTGCGTGCGTGTGTGTGTGTACATAGATGCAACAATACATAAGTTCATACACCACTATGCTAATATTAAAGCAACATAGAAAAATACACCACCATGTCAATGTTTCATTTTAGAAACATTGATAATCAACCATCACTAAAAAAATATCATCATAGACCATCGAGAAAATCATTATTGTCAAGTAACTCAACATTATTTTGTTGTTTTAAATATGTAGTACAAAAAGTATCGTTGTAGAGCCATTTAAGGTAAAGGCTGTGATTGTTACAATATTGTAACCTTTACACATCAATTGTCATACTCAATGATTCAAAGAAAGCAGCTTTGAAACATAAAGGTTGAAATCATATCGTGTTTCAACCAAAATCAGTTAAACAAAATATTCAATTTTTGTGTACCTTTGTGGTTGGTCTATTAAGAATTGCATTCTTTGAGTTTAAGTAGTTCACTATTTCCTATAATGGATTGAAGACTTAATGATATGAACTATTTTTTCGGTCATTTGCATGTTTCATTGTCCTCGTTCAATAATTTAATAAGGAAAAGTCATGAAAACATGAGATGCCTATGAATTCAATGTTAAAATATTATAAAGTTACTTTAGCAATAATGTGAAAATTTTGCAATTTATATGTTTGTACCTCAAAAAACTATTCATATGTCTTTTCTTTGATAAAAATAATCATAAATGGTCATCAAAGTCAATTTGAACCTCCTAAATTGCTAGATTAGTCCTAAACCCTGTAGGTGATAAAGAGGCACCATGGGATCTTCCACACTCACATTAGAACACTCCATGTTCCCTTTATGTTGATAGAACTTCTCACATCATCACTCACAACTATAGTTACTATCCAAAATGTCTTCCTTGACAGGATCAACTATTTAAGACTCCTTCGCTAATCATAACCTCATAAACCCTAGCTTTGATCACAACTTTTGAATTCCAAACAACATCCCTATGTTTTTTAGCTCTAAATTGCATACTCTTGATCACATAATTCACACACCATCTCTTGGCCTCTTCAAAATGAACACAAGCATTAGGAATTATCCAGAAAACCTGTATGTACTCCCATAATAAGCAACCACTCATAACCCCTTCAACAACTCACTAAACATATTCTACTCTTATTACACGGTCTTCACTCCTAATCCCATTCATTGATCATATACATAATCTCTCCTTCAATAGTATCCTATTTCATCAACTATACAAAATCTACCTTGATTTCCTTCATTCTTATTTCCACTCAATAGTCAACCACTCATGAAAAAACTTGGATCCCAACATTTTATTGCAAACATTTCTCATGATTGATTTATAGTCCCAACCTTGAATAATTACAAATCCTCCTTCTAGGACAATACTCTTAACACTTTGTGATCACACTTAACAATCCAACTTACCCTTTGCACACCCAAATCTATATGGTGACATCTTCTATATACTTAAGGATTCAAACCTGCCCCAACTAACAACTCAACATAATCTTCTAAATTAGTGAATTTGAACTATGATTGCCCCACTTATTACTTACCCTTGTCTATATTGAATCTTGTATCTTAAAGCCCTACCTTCCCACAACCATAAAATAATCTTATTGTACCTTCTTTAATAACTAACACATCCAACCAATGTCCACATTACACCTTTAGCAATACACCAAATCAACCTACTATCCATTGTGACAATCATACCTTTTTTTGTTGAGATAGCCACAACTTAAACTCAACCACATTAACCCTTTTCCTAAAAAACATATGGGAACTATTAGAATCCCTTAACACTTTAACATTCCATCATAAACTATAGACTACTTCCTCTAGTTAATCTTACAATTGGATTCATGCCTATGACCCATATGTCTTATTTTGGGATGGTTTAGAAGACCTTTCTTTTATCAAGAACATGTCATTTCCTTTACATAGTTTCCTACACATAACGTGAAGGAATGATATAGACATTTTTTCATCTTTTGACCAATCATGGGGATTCTACATACAAAAAACAAAAGGTTTATAGTTTTTATGAGATTACTAATAACCTTAAGGAGGGCTTGATAGTTCAAACAAAAACTTGAATGCCTTCCTTAAAAACTATATAAAGTTAAATAAAACGATAACCAAAATAAGCACATGTAGACCTTCATTAAATCCTAAAGACAAAAGATGTATCAAAGTGATTCCTTACATTCAAATCTGGCCTATAACAAATAGTTATACTAGACAAAAAAATAATTTATGCAAAGAACTAAAGCTCTATTGATCATAAGCTTGATACATAGACTCTTGCCTTTATTTTTATTTCTCTTATTTAACTTCTTTTATATTCTCTACCATTCATGTGGGTTGTTGACTTGCACCATTCTTTAAAGGTTGGTTTATGCAAGATTGGCTTTTCACTTAGAGTTATTAATTTGCTATCTTTTTAATTTTGATCTCTTATGACAATTAATATTTGTTATTCATTTGGAAAATTATTTTTAATAGAGTGAAGTTCATTGAAAATGCAACTTATTTGTAGGTAGCAGATTTAAAGGACAAGCTACAAAAATAATGGGCTTCATTATAGTGCCCTATAAATAATGGGAAAAAGTGTTGGACTCACGAATAAGAAAGCCATGAAAGTTGTGTCTTTGATCTTAATGAGCATGACTACTTCAACTCTATACTTATATTGGATTGTGAATGTAAATTGGAGATCTTCTTTGGGTTATTTCATTTTACAAGAGGAATAAAGAGGTTTGTTTGAAAGTTGAAACCTAGCTAGATATAGGCATGATTCAAATCTGGTCTAGATTTTGAATCCTATAATCCATCATCAAATTTGTTTTCTAAATTTTAATTTGTTTTAAAATTATGAAAATAAATGATGTGTATCTAGAGATTGTTTGTCTTTCCCATATTCCATCAAATGATGAAATTATACATGAAAAAAAGAAACCAAATAATACAACATTGGTTCTTCTAGAGTGTACATCTCTAAGAATTCCTACATCATCCATGAAATAAATATACTCTAGAACATGTACCTTGTAACACATGTCCTTTGGTGAAGTGAGTTATCTCAGCTATTTAGGGACTGCAAGATCGCCAATGGAAAAATACACCTATTTCAACCTGAAATATGAAGAAAACAATGTTCTTAAATGATATATGTGACAAAATATTCATATTCATGTGGATATATGTGGAAAAATATAACAAAAAAAGGTTCCAAAATTGCAAAAGTGACATCATTTTCCCATCTTCTAGTGCATGTCATTTTTTTGTCACATCCAAAATAAGATTTTGCCACTCTGAATTGAGAATGCACCTGCAGTTGCGTTCTAGATGAATGGACAATAGGTGGAGCTGAAAAAATGCACCATGTTTACATTTATTTAGTAGGTCTATTAAGTTTTTAAAATTATAGACCATCATGAACATTAGGATTCTAGTTGTTATGGTTGAGAGAATGTCCTCAACAAACTAGCACATAGTAATTTTTGATTTTCTTACATGCTAAGGACATTACCCTTTGCCTATAACAGTCAAAGTTACAATGTTCGTGATGGTCTATAGCTTAAAATACCTAATTAAAGACCTCTATAAAAAATGTAAACATGTTGTATTTTTCAGCTCCACCTAATGTCATATGCATATGAATTGAGATTGCATATTGAACTATGGCCTCCTTTTGCATTGCCTGAAACCAAGAGATTCACACAGTTAGTTGTCATGAAATCATAGGTTAATGTTGAACTTCACTTGGTTTTGAGAATAGTTTAATATTCTCTACTAATCAAGGCCAACCACATGAAGGTGGAAGCTCATTTGGCTCGACTCCCCCCCCCCCCCCCCCACCCCAACATCTAAATTCCCTATTAATATCTAAAATTCATTTATTTTATTAATAAAATGTAACATTCACGAATTATCACATGATAACATTCATTAACACGTAAGTTTCATCAGAACATTCACATTAACATTAACACGTAAGATTCATTAGAACATTCAATAGAGCATAATTTAAAAGTCTAGACATAAACATCAGTCATTATCAAATAAGTTACATAAATGAGAATCATTTCTTTTGTCTTTTTCTTTTTTTATCCTTCCCTATATCATTGTAGAGGCATATCCATGTCGTCATCGACATTTCTTCTCACTCGTTGTCCTTTGCAAAGGTGGGTCCTCTACAATAATAAATAAATAGGTTAAATTTTAAAAAATTGAGACTTTAAAGACTTTAAAGAACATTGTAGTGCTCTTTACCTTGTCCAACCACATCATCTTGCCCGATAGCTTGAACCTCAACAAGCTCATCAAGAACAGCCTCTACATCCCCTGCAACTGCAATACAAGATGTTTTCTTAATTCCAACATATTATAGTTAAATTTGTATTACTACAAAAAATTGAATTTAAAATGTTTACTTGTGTTAATAATTCATAAATCAAAATTCAAATAAAATATATATACCTTCAGTACTATAATGCACATTCGAATCGATGCCTCCATGGTGTTCAGATGATGTATCACGATTGGCAGGCTACAATCCAATGTAAATAATTAGTGCATTTATCAATAATATATACATATAAATACAAGAAAAATACTGAGAAATGTTAATCATTCATTTTATAGACATAAATATATTCACTTTAAAGTTTTAAACAAATGTATAATCATTATTTCCTTACTTAATACAAATATAATGACTTATATTTTTGGAAGTTAATATCAAATACAGTAATTACTTAAGTATTCAACTTGAAATAAAAATCAATTGACTTATTTACATCATCGATAGATCTAGCAAAAGAACCTTCTGCACTCATTGCTCGAAGTCATTTAGCCACGATTGTATAGCCTTGTTTGCAGGCTAATTTCTTGTCCTCTTCGAGAGTTGGTTTTTAAAACTCCAAGGCCTACATTTTTGCTTGGTATCATGAATTTTTTTGTAATCAGTTTCATCAAAGACCAATTTTTTTTCAATTATTTGCATACAATTTTTCATTTACTTATACTTACAATTCGTGCAACAAGTTTTGAATATCCACCTGAGCCAAGCTTGTGTTGCTCGTGCTTCTGTTTTCTTACTTTGGTTGCCTTTGATGTGTTAGGCAACCTATGTGAAGTTTGAAATATTTGAGATCACACAAGTATTATGAATAATTAGTACATAATTTCATTCTTAATATAATGACATACCTTCGTTCCTCGAGTGGTACTATTTCTCCACTATGTCTTGCGCTTTTCTCAGTGGCATCATTTTTAAGATTCTCCACTCAATAATAGGAATATAGGGGGGCCACTCATAATAAGGGTTATTTTGAATTTGGATCTCATAGTTGTACCTAATATACTTCAAATCTTGACCCACTTTCTCAAGGAGCCTAAGTCTTTGAAAGACATTGGGTCAAAAAAGTGTTGTCATGGCATCCATTAGTTTATCCTTTAACTCTTTAGTTTGTAAATTACACCTTTTAAGAAAAGAAAAAAATTGTTAGATTCATAAATGAATCAAAACTACCTTTTAATTTACTGAAAGAAATTGATCAAGGAAACCAGATCTGGCACTGAATCAAAATATGATACCCTATGCATATGGTTGGCCCAAATATGTGCAAACATTCATCATTAAGTTTTTCATAAAATAGATTATTCCCTACAAAATAATAATGGGACTAGTAGTTATTACAAGGGACTACATGGGAGGTTAGTATATTTGATTATGAGTATAAGATTGTATAGTAAAAGAAAGGATCAATCTTTAAAGTAGCTGGAAGTTGGGCTACTCTTAGGGGAAGTCCATCTTCATTGCTCACAAGCAACTGATCACAATTCTTTAGTGTTCTCGTGCATCTAACATGGGTGCATCCAGGAATGTCCTCATCGCCTCTTGCATAAAATGAATCCAATATTACAAAATGCCCCTTAAGAAATAATAGTTCAAGTGAAATAAACACATGAAAAATGAGACAAAAAAGAGGAATCTACTTACAAATAGGTGTTACCATCGCATTTGTGGCCATGCTACATATTGTCGACATTGCAGTCGACATTACCTCTTTGGTTTTGTTCCTTGTAGCAGGTGACATAGTGAACATAGGATCAATGCTAGGAGCTGAAAAATGAAATTGTTAGAGCACAAAAAAACAAGATTGTTAGAGCTATTTAAAAAAATTGTTGGAGAAAAACACAAATGTAGGATAGAACATGTGATGTACTTGAACCACTTGAAGTATCATCATGTGGGGCATGTCCCTTTAACCTATTCAACATCCTCTGTAAAAATAACATATATGCATTTTATTTAATGACATAAATAAATTATATTAAAACAAAAACCATGCCCCCCCAATCCATTTTAATTAGCAAAATTTAATTTTCTTGATATTTAATAATGTGATTACATAGTAATCACAAATTACTATTTAATTACATTATTTAATATATATTATTTTAATAAATTTGCAAATATAAACCTGTTATACAAACCCAGATCAAACAGTTAAAATCAATAAAACAAACTTTGTTTTCATTACAAAACCCACATCCTGATTTTACCAATCAGATTGTGAATATCTAAAACTTTCCAAGTAAGGGTTTCAATCCTTACATTCATTTATAGATGTCTTTAAAAATGAAGAATAATAAAACACAAACCAAAGTTTTCTAATTTCCAATTTTGTATACAAATATTTTCGAAAACAATGAACAACCAAATTCACACACAAAGGTTTCAAATCATCAAATTGTTTACAAATTTTCCTAAAATGAGGAACATTAAATATGAAAACAAGGGTTTTAACCCAGAGGAATTTTGAAAACATAAACACAACAGACACAAAGAAGATAGGAATTTGAAGAATGAGCATCAACCACCAACCCCCCACCTCCTTTCATTTTAGCCACAACTGGTGCCATGCATGCAACAAACCTATTGTGGTAGCAACAGGTACAACTGCTAATGCAGCAGACCTGTTGCGATCACGACAGACTGTTATAGCAGTGCAATGGTGGTCAACGTGCCTTAAATGTTTGGGTATGCATTTTTTTGTATTTTTGTTTTAAATTTAATTTATAAAATTTTAATTATATTTGAATTTAGTTTGTTTTAATTTAAAACTATTTAAATTTTATATATTGTTATATAATTTAGTTAATATTAATTATAATTATTAATCAATTTAAATTTATTTATTAATAGTTTTATATATATATATAAGTTGTTATTAATTTTGAAAATGGTAATTGGGGATTGACTGTTTTAGTAAACTCAAAATTGTGGTCTAGTTGGATCAGTGTTATAATTAGAATGAATTCCTATTTCTAGGAACTCTGAATTAATTGTGAACTCAAGAAAACTTGGGTTTTGACTGCCTAATTTTATATCAAAAGGATTTTAATATCAGCGGATTTTATTACATCTTTTGATTAGACTAAAACTATTAACTAGTTGTTTATTGAATGTTGTGTTTTGGTAACAAATTGAACTATGAAACTATGTTTAAACAACTTTATATGATTTGTTAAATTGTCTGGGATTCTAGTGAACTTGGAAAACCTTAATGAATCTAGTAACTAGAGAAATGAAAATTGAAACCCTATTATTGTATATCAAAATCTTGTACCTGAAAATGAAATGGAAACTTGGAAACCTATAGTGAATATTATACCATTGTATTTTCAAAATGTAATGAATTATGAAAATGAATTTTGTATGTACTCTTTATGATGTGTGATTTTTTAGATGTTGAGGTTTAGGGTTGACTTAGCTTTGGCCAGTTAGGATGTCTACCAGAGTGTCATGTGTGTTCTATGAGGAATTTGTTCAGATGGTTATTATTTCTTTCCATTATCTCTTGTATAGAATTGAAGTGAATGGTGTGACTTTTCTAGTATAACCTTTTTAATCTTCGATCAGTTATCTATGATTGTTCCCCAATTGCTTGTATAGGACTGAGGTGATTAAATGATTTGCTTTTGTTGATGTCATGTTATGACATGGAATTGGTTTTTGTGTACTTGATTGATGTGGAGGTACACCTTTCAGACATCTCTTTTGGAATTAAAACTCAAGAGGCTTTAATAATGGACATTTTCAACCAAATTAACGAGATGAAAAACATCAAAATGCTTCACATATTTACTCATAACTTTTGAAATGAAATGATATCGCAAATTTATTTCATGAGATGGATTGTGGATGAGTTAACATTTTCCCCAATTTATAGCTTTATCTAATGTGTAGAATAAAAGTTATTAAACTTTTTCTAAAACAACTACCATGAAAATCAGGTTCAGACTAGTCTACACTAAAATGATCATAACTTCTTCAAATCAAAATTAAATTTGACCGCACCAAAACCAAATGAAAGATAACTCAAACACCTTTCCAAAATATAAGTTTCAGATCTATATCATTTCATATGAATTTTTATGAATAGAAACAACAGTTAGGTTTCGAGAAATTTAAACAATTTTTTTCAGAAATACAAACTTCTCTTTATTTCCCCTATTCTTCCAGCTTCTCCAGCCATTAAATTCTAGAAATCACAACCAATACATGATATTTTAATGTCTTTTCACTTCCTTTAACCTATTCTCTACCTCCTATGACTCTTGACCTCCTTCTTTACATCAACTTTACATATTGTCAACTTTTTATGACAATATTTTATTACATATTTGAAAACTTTTATATTTTCTCATAAATGACCATGAAAATTTATAAAAACCCTACTAATATATCAAAATAGACTATATATGACATTTTTTTGATATTTTACCCTTCTATGGGTTTATTTACATAATTTGACCATGCTAGACAACTTGGATAGTCTATTACAAATGATTTTATTTAGCCTTACACATTGACTCAAATGGATTCCAAAATACAATTAAAAATTAAAGTATTTCATCCTCATGTATCATCTTTTTATTCCTTTTTGATAGGTGCTCCTACACCATACTCCTGGGGACAATAGAATCCAAGTCCCTTGGATTATCCTTCCTCTTTCTTGTCTTCCAATTCCTTGGTATTTGTTGTTTGTACTCTTCCCAAGTACCCAAGTCAATTTTCATATTTTCATAAACCTCTTCCACATAAGAATTCAAATAGAACTTCTATAAACCTTCAATAAATGGATTAGAAAAAATTAATGGGACCTCATCATATATCAATTCATCAATTTGGTTCACTATAGGAACCTTTACATCATTTTTTTCAATCTCTTTATGTTGTAACTTATCCGTGCTTGGAGACAAATTCATGACTATTTGAGCCTTCTCAATCCTCTTAGGTTCATCACAAGTCTTCTTCCTTGCTGCAACTATTATTAATTTGATAGGCCATACCACTTTCTTACTTAACTTCAAATGCCATCTCTTGGTTCCATCACATCCATCTCTTTTCCATATTTTTGGACCTTTTCATCATAAGGCTCATCAAGAACTAGCACTTCCATATCTTTTCTATCTTCAAGAATATTTTTATCATAAGGTTCATCAAAAAATATTTGATGTTCACCTTTTATATCAGCACCAATTTGTTCATCTTGTCCTTCCAATGGACAAGTATTCTCTTCATTGGCAACCAAGTTCTCTATTCCATCTTCACAAGCTCTTGTAATCTCAATTGATTGTTTCTCTAGATCACTATTTTCTTTTTCTATACTTTTCTTCAATTCCTTTTTCAGTCTCTCTAAATTTTCTTCCCCTTTTTAAAGTTCCCTCATTAGGAATCTTATTTTCTCTTCTATCTCTCGATTCATTCTAGCTTCCTCTTCTCTCTCTCTCTCTCTCTCTCTCTCTCTCTCTCTCTCTCTCTCTCTCTCCTCTTCCTCTCTTTTCTTTGACTCTTCCTTTTTCTTGTCCTAAAAATCCCAATATGAAACCCATGCATCTAATAGTATCCTCTTATCATGAGATAAATCTCCTCTTGTGACCATTTTCTTCTATCTTGTTTCTCTCAACTCAACCTAGTCTTTTGGCCACTCTACAGGTTCTCTCCTCAACTTGTCACAAAAAAAAAAACTCACAATTCACCTTTGCCCAGACCTTTTTATAAGCTCTAATATCAAAAATGATGTAGAGGTACACCTTTCAAACATCACTTTTGGGATTAAAACTCGAGAGGCTTTAATAATGGACATTTTCAACCAAATTAATGAGATGGAAAACATCAAAATGCTTCACATATTTACTCATAACTTTTGTAAATAACATGATATCACAAATTCCTTTCATGAGATGGATTTTGGATGAGTTAATTTTTTTTTCCCCAATTAATAGCTTTATCCAATGTGTAGAATAAAGGTTATTAAACGTTTTCTAAAATAACTACCATGAAAATTAGGTTCAGACCAGTCTACACTAAAATGATGATAACTTCTTCAAATCAAAATGAAATTTGACCACACTAAAACCAAAAAAATGATAATTCAAATACCTTTCCAAAAATATAAGTTGCAGATCTGTATCATTTCATATGAATTTTTACCAATAGAAACAACAGTCGAGTTTCTGGAAATTTACACAAAATTTGTCACAAATACAAACTTGTCTTTATTTCTCCTCTTCTTCGAGCTTCTCTAGCCATTACATTCTGAAAATCACGACCAATACATGATATTTTAATGCATTTTCACTTGTTTTAACCTATTCTCTATCTTCTATGATTCTTGACCTTCTTCTTTACATCAATTTTACATATTGTCAACTTTTTATGACAGTATTTTATTACATATTTTTGAAAACTTTTACATTTTCTCATAAATGACCATGAAACTTTATAAAAACCCTACTAATATATATCAAAATAGACTATATATGACATTTTTATGATATTTTACCCTTCTATGGGTTTATTTACATAATTTGACCATGCTAGACAACTTGGACAATCTATTACAAATGGTTTTATTTAGCCTTACATATTGACTCAAATGGATTCCAAAATACAATTAAAAGTTAAAGTATTTCATCCTCATGTATCATCTTTTTATTCCTTTCTAATAGGCGCTCCTGCACTATTGATTTTGGATCAGTCCTTTTAGAATGATTGTATTGGTGGAATATGTGATTATGATCAATAATATTTCAGTACTTTCCAGTTACTTATTTAAGAACTAATGTGTGGTTTATAGTCATTTGAGATCTTTTGTTTTTTCTGAGCTTAGGGTAGGTTTTTGTATGTCATATTGGGAAGTGGCTTGCAATAGAGGCTGAGGCCCTAAAGAGGCTGATGGATAACCTATTGTAGTTATTTTACTAAGTGATAACATTTCATTAAATGGTTTTAAAATGGATTAATAAGATATTGGTACCACAGAAAGTCACTAGGGAGCAAGAGTATTAAAATACTACCAGGGTAACCGTAGAGTTGAGTTGTTAGTATGCCTTGTCTGTATGAAAGGATACTAATGCCGCATAGAGGACACTAGGGGGCTAGAGTATTAAAAGACTGTTGAGTAACCTTAGAGTTGGCTCATGTGATGACTCTTGCCCACTTACATAGTAGATTCCCCACGTGTCTTTGTTGCTTATGGGTTTAGTTGATTTTTGTGTCTTGGTACCCCTTTGAGATAGTTTTCTTTCAGGTGATTCCTTGAACCTAGATGTTGATTTTGACTTTTGAATTTGTTATCCTATTTGGGGCTTGAGTTTATCTCCTTAGCACTATGGGAGTGGACCTTTTTGGGTTTCACAAGGTCAGTTGGTAGTGCATTTTCTTATACCATTGGGATATGATTGTTGGATGTTGTTGTTGGATGTGTTTGTGTAGATGTTCCTTTCCATCTAGTCTTTTATTTCTATGATGGATGGTTATACTCCAAGTGCATTGTATTTGATTTCATAGATCTTACAAGATGATGTAATCTATTTTATGATGTATATTATTTTAGCCTTTCATACCCCGTGACTTGTACAGTGGATGATTATGCATTTTGTTTATTGCCAAGTGACATCTTATATAATTGTATATTGTTTAAATGGATTTGTACTTGTAGTTATTCTTTAATATGGATGTGTTATTGTAAGAATTTGGCTTAGACCAAAATTCACCCAAGAACTAAAGAACTCAACATAAGTACACAGTAGACCAATAGAGAGAGTATGATCAGAATGATGATATTCATTCAATATGCCATATAGCCATTACCAGCCATTACCAAGAGTACACTAGGAGTGCCTGTATATAAAGGCCCCAGGAGAGCTTCTAGAATGCATAGAAGTCGGCATCATGATAAGTCATACAACCAGGCACATGTCCACCAGATATGGGTTATCCTCCATTAAGCACAGAATTAAATGCGATAATGTGAGGATAAGCCTACAATGGTGTAGCACACAAATTAGTGGTGTAGACAACATGTGCTAAATAAGGAGTGTGAATAACTGTGTTGTCAACATGACAACTTAGTGAATGAAGCAAACTCCTGTGTTGTAGACACCATGTGCATAATTAGAGTTGTGCACTTCTGTCAGAGTACACAAACTCCTAAGTGTCTCACCTAAATAAATAATAAAATAATGCATTAACCTAAGTAAACTTAAGTAAGTGTAATAAGTAAATACTTATTTACACCAACACCCCCCCTTAAGTGCAACTTAGGGGAATGCCCTTAAACTTACGAAATATAGGATGAAGTGCAAGATGAGTCCCGACTACTAGGCCATGTTAGGTACCCATGTACATAATGATATGCAATCTCTCATAAAGAAGAGAAAGAGGGAAAACCTCATGGGAAAAACCCTCCCCCAAAAAGAGAGATAAATAGGGATGTATGGATGGATGGAGTAATCAAGACCCCCCCCATTACGACATACATCCAAGATATACATAAGAGAATGATGAGAAAAGGAAGAGAAACAGAATAGGCTCCCCCCCCACCCCACCCAAAGAAGAATGTCGAACAGTGATACCATCACATCTGATACCATGTAAGAATTTGGCTTAGGCCAGAATTCACTCAAGACCAAGGAACTCAAACACAAGCACAATAGTGGATCAAATAGAGAGAGTATGATCAAAATGACGATTTATTCATTCAATAAGCCATACAACCATATCAACCATTACAAGAGTACACTAGGAGTGCCTATATATAAAGGCCTCGGGAGAGCTTTTAGAATGCATAGAAGTCAGCATCATGATAAGTTATACAACCAGACACATGTCCACAGATATGGGTTATCCTCCATTAAGCACAGAATTAAGTGCGATGATGTGAGGATAAGCCTAAAATGGTGTATTAAACAAATCAGTGGTGTAGACAACACGTGCTAAATTAGGAGTGTGAATAACTGTATTGTCAACATGACAACTTAGTGAATGATGCAAACTCCTGTGTTGTAGACACCATGTGCATAATTAGAGTTGCGTAACTCATGAGAGTACACAAACTCCTAAGTGTCTCACCTAAATAAATAATAAAATAATCCAAGATAATTAAATAATGCATTAACCTAAGTAAACTTAAGTAAATTGTAATAAGTAAATACTTATTTACACCAACACCCCCCCTTAAGTGCAACTTAGAGGAATGCCCTTAAGCTTACGACATCTAGGATGCAATGCAAAATGTGTCCTAGCTACTAGGCCATGTTAGGTACCCATGTACATAATGCAAATGCAATCTCTCATAAAGCCTAGAAAAAGGGAAAACCTCATGGGAAAAACCCTCCCCCAAAAAGAGAGATGAAATGATGTATGGATGGATGGAGTAATCAAGACACCCCCATTATGACATACATCCAGTATATACATAAGAGAATGATGAGAAGAGGAAAAGAGACATGATAGGCTCCCCCTCCCCCCCCCCCAAAAGAAGAATGCCTAACAATGACTACTCCAATGAAGAAGCTGATCCAAGACTGCAAAATGGTGTTCCTCCCCTTAGGAAGAAACAATGTGAAGGGTACAAATGAGACGCTTTCACTGTTCGTGGAAAGAATCCCATGGATAAGTGATGTCTCTAAAACCTACTCAACTAGCTGAAGAACATGTCTCAAAGAACTGTTTGTCTCTGCAACTGATGAAGAACCCTACTGCAATTGCTAATCATAAGTATCTACAATCACTTCAGCCTATGATGATCAATCATGTAGAGAATGAACAAAGAGTCATATGGATCCCTCGTGACAACTGAAGAAGGTGTTGCTACATCAAGAAGAAGAGGCAGAACATCAATACTATCCCCCAAATTAGTCACTAAAGCTGGACCTGGAAGACTAGATGTACCCTGTTGTGCTTGACTTGTCATTGTGGTGATGTATGCATGTGGACTGAACTAATGTAGTGACCTCTCACTGTAACTGTTGATAGAACCCCACGTGTCTGAATCTATTAAAGCACTATCGCTGGTGTCACTATCAGTTTTCACATGATAAGATGTGTGGAGAGGATTAGAGGACAAGCTTGGTGAACTCTCCTCAAAGTGTACATCCTTCTCTACAAAAATATGATGTGTCTCTGGATCTAGAAGTCTATATGCCTTCACATTGTTTTCATAACCAATGAAAGTACAAGGTTGAGGTGACTGTGCCTTGCATCCCCTAGAAGATTTGTTTGCCCATGTAGGACATTCAAAGACTCTAAAGTGTGTCACAATAGGCGCTCCATGCCTCAAAAGGAGTCTTGCCATCTAAGGCTAGATGAGGAGAATGATTAAGAATGTGAGTGGCACTAGAGATTGCTTCAACTTCTAATGATGGATATAGAGACTTGGCTTGTATGATGCAACTTTCCATAGATTTGAGAGTGCGGATCCTCAAAGCTGCAACATCTATCTTATGCGGACTGAATGTTGGTGGAGTCTAAAGATCAATTCCCTTGAGTCTGCAAAAGTCTGTAAGTCTTCTATTCACATACATGCTTCCATTATCCATTTAAAGAACTTTGATGGCTTTCCTGGATTTCTGTTCTACATGAGTCTTGAAGGCTAGAAACTTGTCCAACACTTCATTCTTATAATGAAGAAAGTAGACCCAAGTATATCTTGAAAAGTCATCAACAAAGGTAAGTATGTAGCGACCCTAGCTGAATGCAAAAGGACCTACTAATATCATGTGAACCATTTGTAGAACACCTAGTGCTCTTGAAGACTTCTCT
Source organism: Cupressus sempervirens (assembly GCA_028749045.1). Lineage (NCBI taxonomy): Eukaryota > Viridiplantae > Streptophyta > Pinopsida > Cupressales > Cupressaceae > Cupressus > Cupressus sempervirens. Next base: position 389,497,993 of record CM053784.1, on the reverse strand, counting down.
CTCTGTAACTTCCCCTCGGGATGCATATCCATTGAATCTGTTGAACATTCACCCTTAGAAAAGTTGATTCGAGGTAGACCTTTGACCATTCTGTTTGTGCAAAGTTGTTGAAGGTAGCGGAAGTCAAGATGACCATACCACTAATGCCATAATTGCATGTGTGAATTTGATTGTAATAACAAGGCCTTTGAAGGAGACTTGGGCACAAAATGAGAGAAAGAGTATAACCTTTTGTTATGATTTACTTTCCCCATTGCAACCAATGAATTGTCTTTAAGATCGTGCACTTGTACTAAGTCTAGAAGGAACTCAACTCTATGTCCATTTTTGAGGTGAGTGATTTGATAGATTGATAGGAGATTTTAACTTAGGTTTGGAACATAGAGAACATTTTGAAACTCTCCATTTTCCAAGTCCACGTTTCCTTTCCCTTCGACTCCCATTTTGCTATCATCTCCCATGAAGATGTGCGATACCTTTGATTGCTTCATCGAAGAAAAATCCTCTTTTGAAGAACCCATATGATACGAGGCACTTGAGTCAAATATCCATTCCTTTAAAGAATTTGAATTATCCATGAGTGCTTGCCCTTTGCCCTTTGAATATGAAGAAGACCATTTCTCCTTGTAAGCATTAGGCAATGGAACATTATGTTTCTTCATGATGTTGGTCAATTCATCAATATTTTTAAGACAACATTGATGTTCTTCATGACCTGATTTCTTGCAATAGGCACACTTCTTCTCCTTATTATTGTCCCCCTTCTTGTTGGAATTTGAGGACTTGCCTTGTTGATTGGATTGTGGTGTTGTCTTTTCTGGATCCTTTGATTTGTTCTTCCATTTCTTCTTACCCTTTCCTTTACTTGAAGACTGTCCAACTAAATTTTGAGAACCTTCATTGTTGGCCACCAATGCTTTAGACGTAGGTGATTTGAGAATCCCCATTGATTTCAACTTCTTTTCTTCAGTATCCAACGGATCAACATATTCATCAAATGTGACTTTCTTATAGGCAGACCCTAAGGTAGTCTTTGAGGTGTTAAAAGAAGATACAAATGTGGAATACTCTGATGGCATCTTGTTATGTATGAGATAGATCAGTCTGTCATCTTTTATAGAACTCCCACAATCAGTAAGCTTTGTCCTTAGTTCATTCACCTTGATGATGAAATCCTTTATTGAATCATATGACTTAAGATCTAAGGAGACAAGCTCATCTTCAATTTTGAAAACATCCTCTTCAAACACTTTACCATACAGGTTTTCGAGGGTATCCCAAGCTTTCTTGGATGTAGAACACTTCTTGATTTGATACATGATTTTATCATCTACCCACAAACATATATCACCTAGGGCTTTCCTATCCATTGCTACCCAAGTTGAAATATCACTTGCTAAAACATTATCACCTGTTGGTTTAGGAAGAGTACCATCTACATATTGTGAAACTCCATTGTGCATTAAATGATACAACATTTTGATGGACCATTTAGCATGGTTAGGAGGAGTTAATTTTGGAAAATTAAAGTTGCCCACAATGCAAAAAAGAGAGAACATAACACCAAGAACACCCCCCCTTTTCACTAAATCAAGATGCTTTGGGCACTTTATCAATAGTGCAATTACAATGGGCCACTTTCCAATTTTGGCCTTCATGAACTTCTAATTTTTCTTGTTGCAACCTCTTAATGGATTACAAATCTAAAACTTTACAATGTGCTACAATTCTGAAGCATTACAAAGCAAAGAAATGCCCTATTGCTGAAAGTGACGCTTTTGTCAACACAACCCTACAATTTGATAGCAGATATGGAAACTAGACAAAAAATGATGCACTTTCAACAAAAAAATAAAACCTCTTTTCGACTCCAGATGTGCTCATATGGAGTGTTTGGAGTTGCAAAATGTAGGGTTATGCAGGTATAGTCGCCAAAAAATGCAAATTCTGACAAATCCTTGCACCAAAACTAGAAAAGAGCTACACCACTGAAAATTTTAGAAAATTCTACCCAATTTCAAAAAAAATCACATTTGATTTGGAGTCTAGATGTAAGACTCTGAAGTGTGTCATAATTGGTTTTCTACCACATCATGCCTCAAAAGGAGTCTTGCCATCTAAGGCTGGATGAGAAGAATGATGTTAGGAACCTGTGTGTTCCTTCTGTTTATTTTGTTAGAGTAGTGTTGTTGGACGCATATGCTTTGTAAGTCGTCCCGTGAGTATATTTTATTGTCCCACATGCATAGGTAGTATTACTTTTCTAGATCGTACCCAGTATATAAGAAGAGGTTGAGGCCCTTGATGGACACGGACGAATTTATTGTATTGAGCTTGCTCAAAGGAGGTTACCCCCTCGAAGTGGCTTGCGATCAGTAGATTCATTTTGAGTTCTGCTATCACTTTGTATTCTGTTATTTCGAGCATTCTCACGATATTGCTATAAGGAGGTTCTTCACATCTGGTATCAGAGCACTCTCTTGGGCTCGCTGGGTGGAAATTACATCAAATTTTTTTCTGTTGTGGCCTTCAGGTTCCTCTCACTTCTAATATCTCTTGTTATTGCAATAACTCTTTTCAGTTGTTCTGTCTGTGAGTGAATTTTTCTAAGTCGACTGTTCAAAAAAAAAAAAAAAAAAAAAAAAAAGTTGTTCTGTCTGTGAGTGAATTTTTCTAAGTCGACTGTTCAAAAAAAAAAAAAAAAAAAAAAAGAGTAAAAATTTTTCTGTTTTTTAGTCGTAGCTTCCTTGTTTGCTTTCTGTTTCTGCTCATACTTCCGCAGAACGTCTGCAATATCATTTCGCATACTTCCTTCCTTGGCGACCCAACCCCAAATTTTACATATCAAAGCCCTAAATCCCTCATTTATCTCATTTTAGGGTTTGCCCTATCTTTTTCACCTCTCATCCAATCGCCACCAAACTGAGCCACAAGATTTGATTCCTCATTTTGCTCCCTTATCCCTCTTGGACTATTCGCCTCATTTCGCCTCCCTACCCTTGAAACCCTCATTTTTCTTTTTCCCTTGTCCCCAGGTAGTCTCCCACCACCCGTCGAACACCCATTTCCTATATGAGTTTTACCCAAATCCAAGTTTGCCGTAACTAAAAAAGTTTTTGTTTCTCATCTTCTACCCATTCCAAAAAAAAAAAAAAAAAAAAAAAAAAAAAAAAAAAAAAAAAAAGACCTTGTTTTATGGTTGTTACGCGTACAGGAGCAAAAATCATGGAAGAGGAAATTGCATCCCTCAAAACCAAACTTCAAGATCTGGATGACAAAATTCTGGGTCTTAACTTTCAGCAGTCAGCCATGAGCCGAAACCATTCAGGAGATACTGGGTCCTCTTCTGGCAATTTCCGTGGACCAAAGCTTGATTTTCCACGCTTCGATGGTTCTGATCCGACTGGATGGATCTATAGGGCAGAGCAGTATTTCAGCTTGCATAATACTTTGGATAACCACAAAGTCCCCCTTGCATCTTTTCATTTGGAACATGAAGCTCTTCAATGGTTCCGTTGGTACATCAAGGCTAATGTAGGCCCAACGTGGAGCGAATTGTGCACCCTCATTTTGGAGCGCTTTGGCCCTAGTTCCTTTGATGATTTCACAGGAGCACTCACTAAACTGCGTCAAACAGGCACTGTAAGAGAATACCAGACAGAGTTTGAAAAATTAGCTAATCACACAGAGGGCTTGTCTGACGAATTCTTCCGTAGTTGTTTTGTCAGTGGTCTGAAGGATGCACTTCGCTCAGAAGTCAAAATGTTTCGACCTACTACAATGATGGAAGCCCTTGGGTTGGCTAAGTTAGCGGAAGACAAGATTAGTGCTCTACAACGCTCCAGATCTAATTTTGTTCCATTCAGAAATACAGGTTCTCACAACCCTCCAGTCATACCAGCTCCCAGAACTACTCCGATCAAGCACTTGTCTGAAACAGAGATGCGAGTCAGGCGAGACAAAGGGCTTTGTTATAATTGTGATGAGAAATGGTCTCGGGGCCATAGATGTGTTCAGCAAAAGCTCTATCTCTTGGATGTGGATTCTCCACCGGAACTGGAAGAATATGTAGATGCTCAGGAAACAGTGGATGATGAGGTTGAGCCTCACCAGCCTCAACCTCCTTCACCAGAAGCTCCACCAGAGATATCTGTCCATGCTTTGGCAGGAGTCACTACTCCACAAACCATGCGGGTCAAGGGTTTCTTCAAGAAGATCCCTCTTACTATACTCATTGATTCTGGTAGCACTCATAACTTCATTGATCCACGAATAGCCAAACAGGCTGATTGCTTTATCCATCCCTGCTCTAGCTTTGAAGTCATGATTGCCAATGGGGGCACTTTACCTTGTAAAGGGAAATGTCGCAATGTGCGTCTCTCTATTGGAGATTATAACATGCGCTCTGACATGTTTGCCTTCCCCTTAGGTGGCTGTGATGTGGTTTTGGGTGCCCAATGGTTACGCACTCTTGGCCCCATTCTCTGGGATTTTGCTGAACTTTGGATGCAGTTTTCAGCCGAGGGGCACCAACACACTTTGAAAGGCTTACAACCAGGGTCTCTCAGCATCATCAGTTCACACCGTATGGAAAAACTTCTTAAGAAGAATTCACATGGTGTCATCGCTCAGCTCCATTCCATTCAGATGCAGCCATCAGCAGTCTCTAGCACTCCTACCGATCTCCAACACATTTTGGACAAGTATTCTGGTATATTTGCTGAACCTGTGGGATTACCTCCTTCTCGTCCAGAGGACCACCGTATTCAGCTCCTTCCTGGCAGTGTTCCGCCCAACATCAGGCCCTACCGCTACCCATTTCATCAGAAGACCAAAATCGAGATACTTGTCCGTGACTTACTGAAGCAAGGTATTATTCGCCCTAGTACCAGTTCCTTTTCTTCTCCAGTTCTGCTTGTTCGCAAAAAAGATGGGTCATGGCGACTCTGCATTGATTTCCGAGCACTTAATCATCTCACTATAAAGGACAAGTTTCCCATTCCAGTTGTTGATGAACTTCTTGATGAACTTCATGGGGCTCATTTTTTCTCCAAGTTAGATCTTCGTTCTGGGTATCATCAAATTCGGGTTAATGAGGAGGATATACCTAAAACTGCCTTCCGCACACATGATGGTCACTATGAATTTTTAGTCATGCCCTTTGGCCTCACGAATGCTCCTTCAACATTTCAGGCAGTGATGAATAACATATTTCGACCATACCTCCGGAAATTCATTCTGGTCTTCTTTGATGATATCCTCATATATAGCAAAACTTGGGCTGAGCATCTCCATCATCTGGAGCTTGTCTTGCAACTTCTCTCTGATCATCAACTCTGTGCAAAACTATCTAAATGTGTGTTTGGCCAGGAGGAAGTGGAGTATCTCGGGCATATTGTTGCACACCATGGAGTGCGGGTGGATCCTACAAAAATAGATGCCATGAAAACTTGGCCGCATCCTAAAACTCTCAAGAGCCTTCGGGGTTTTTTGGGGTTGACTGGCTACTACCGCAAGTTTGTCAAAGATTACGGGAAAATTGCAGCACCATTGACAGCTCTGTTAAAAAAGGATGCCTTCTCCTGGACCCCTGTTGCTGAGACTGCATTTGAACAACTGAAACAGGCTATGTGCAGTACACCTGTTCTCGCGATGCCAGATTTTTCCAAACCCTTCACTATTGAGAGTGATGCTTGCGGCAATGGATTGGGTGCTGTTCTCCTGCAAGATGACCATCCTATTGCGTTCACTAGCAAAGCCCTCTCTGGTAAGAATCTAGCCCTCTCTACTTATGAAAAAGAAATGATGGCTATTTTGCATGCTGTACAGAAGTGGCGGCCATACCTCTTAGGGAGTCATTTTTGCATCAGAACCGATCACCAAAGTCTGAAATACTTCCTGGAACAACGGGTATCCTCTCCTACACAACAGAAATGGGTCAGCAAACTCATGGGGTATGATTATGAGATCACCTACAAGAAGGGTAAGGAGAATATTGTGGCAGATGCTCTTTCTCGCACATTTGATAATCAAGCTTCCCTTTCCGCTATTTCTATGCCCATTCCCAATTGGTTAGCGTCTGTTCAGCAGGGCTATGACAGTGACTCTTCTTTATCTCAAATCATTCACCAGCTAGCCAATAATCCTTCTGCTATACCACATTACTCTTGGGATGGTGCTTCTCTTCGATACAAGGGTCGGCTAGTGCTTCCTCAGAACCCAGCTCTACATCAGGCTATTTTTTATGAACTCCATGCTTCTCCTTCAGCAGGGCACTCAGGCTTCCTCAAAACTTATGAGCGAGCAAGGAGAAACTTCTTTTGGAAAGGGATGAAACAGACGATTCAACAGATGGTGGCTGAATGTGATACTTGCCAACGCCACAAGGGTGAAACGACCCTCCTTCCTGGCTTGCTCGAACCATTGCCCATCCCTACCCGGATTTGGACTGATATTTCTATGGATTTCATTGAAGGGCTTCCTAAATCCGGTGGCAAGACAGTGATCTTGGTTGTGGTTGATCGTCTCTCAAAATATAGTCATTTTTGTGCCCTCAGCCACCCCTATACTGCCTCCTCTGTTGCACAAATCTTCATGGACCAGATATTTCGTCTTCATGGACTCCCTTCTTCCATTGTCTCTGATCGTGATGCAACTTTTACCAGTCATTTTTGGACTGAACTGTTTCAGAAAACTGGCACCAAACTGAAGATGAGTTCGGGCTATCACCCACAAACTGATGGTCAAACTGAAATTGTCAATAAATGCTTGGAAACTTATCTTCGTTGCTTCACTTCCGAACAGCAACATCAGTGGGCCAAGTGGCTCCCTTTAGCTGAATGGTGGTACAATACCTCTTACCACACTGCCTCTAAAATGACTCCATATGAAGTAGTCTATGGTCAGGCACCTCTAGTGCTCCTTCCCTACACTCCCAACAGCTCACCAGTCCAGGCAGTTGACATAGTTCTCCGCAGCAGGGATCAGATTCTTCGTACCTTACAGGATAATCTTCACATGGCCCGTAATCGGATGAAACAGCAAGCAGATCAACACCGTTCTGAGCGCTCATTTCAAGTTGGGGATATGGTTTTTCTTCGTCTACAGCCATACAAACAATCCTCCCTAAAGCTGAAAGGGCATCATAAGCTGGCCCCAAAATTTTATGGGCCTTATAAGGTTCTGCAGAAGATTGGTTCAGTTGCTTATAAACTGGAACTTCCTCCTTCTTCCCGCATTCATCCAGTCTTTCATGTTTCTTGTCTAAAGAAAGTTCTGGGTACCACTGTCAGAGCACAAACTACTCTCCCTGAAATGGATACGGAAGGATCCATTATCCTGGAGCCGGTGGCAATCATTGACCAGCGCACTCGCCAGCTTCGCTCTCGCTCCATCTCTGAGGTCTTGATTCAGTGGCATGGCATGCAACCAGAGGATGCTACCTGGGAACCCCTTCTTCAGATTCAACACCAATTTCCACACCTTAAGCTTTGAGGACAAATCTTTTTTCTAAGGGAGAGGGGATGTTAGGAACCTGTGTGTTCCTTCTGTTTATTTTGTTAGAGTAGTGTTGTTGGACGCATATGCTTTGTAAGTCGTCCCGTGAGTATATTTTATTGTCCCACATGCATAGGTAGTATTACTTTTCTAGATCGTACCCAGTATATAAGAAGAGGTTGAGGCCCTTGATGGACACGGACGAATTTATTGTATTGAGCTTGCTCAAAGGAGGTTACCCCCTCGAAGTGGCTTGCGATCAGTAGATTCATTTTGAGTTCTGCTATCACTTTGTATTCTGTTATTTCGAGCATTCTCACGATATTGCTATAAGGAGGTTCTTCACAAATGATTAAGAATGTGAGTGGCACTACTGATTGCTTTGACTTCTAATGATGGATCTAGAGACTTGGCTTATATCATGAAACTTTCCATAGACTTAAGAGTTTGGATCCTCAAAGTTGCAACATCTGTCTTATGTGGACTGAATGTTGGCAGAGTCTGAAGATCAATGCCCTCAAGCCTACAAAAGTCCATAAGTCTTCTATTCACATACATGCTGCCATTGTCCATTTAGAGAATTTTGATGGCTTTTCTAGATTTCCTTTCTACATGAGTCTTGAAGGCTAGAAACTTATCCAACACTTCATTCTTACTATAAAGAAAGTAGACCCAAGTGTACCTTGAAAAGTCATCAACAAAAGTTAGTATGTAGCAACCTTGGTTGACTGCAAAAGGAAATGCTAATACCATGTACACCATTTATAGAACACCTTGTGCTCTTGGAGACTTCTCTCTCTGTAACTTCCCCTCTGGATGCATATCCACTGAATCTATTGAACATTCACCCTTAGAAAAGTTGATTTGAGGTAGACCTTTGATATTTCTATTTGTGCAAAGTTGCTGAAGGTAGTGGAAGTCAAGATGACCATACCACTCATGCCATAATTGCATGTTTGAATTTGACTGTGATAAAAAGGCCTTTGAAGGAGACTTGGACACAAAATGGGAGAAAGAGTACAACCTCTTGTTATGATTCACTTTCCCCACTACAGCCAAGGAATCATCTTTAAGACTATGCACCTTTACTGAGTCTGGAAGGAACTCAACTCTATGTCCATCTCCAAGGTGAGTGATTTGGTAGATTGATAGGAGATTTGAACTTAGGTTTGGAACATAGAGAACCTCTTGAAACTCTCCATTTTCCATTTCAACTTCCATTTTTCTATCATCTCCCATTAAGATGTGCAGTGCCTTTGATTGCTTCATTGAAGAAAAATCCTCCTTTGAAGAACCCATGTGATAAGAGGCACCTAAGTCAAATATCCGTTCCTTTGAAGAGTTGGAATTAGCCATGAGTGCTTGCCCTTTTCCCTTTGAATCTAAAGAAGACCCTTTATCCTTAGAGGCATTAGGCAATGGAACATTATGTCTCTTCATGATGTTGGTCAATTCGTCAATCTTCTTAAGATAACACTCATGCTCTTCAAGACTCAATTTCTTGCAATAAGCACACTTCTTCTTCTCTTTATTGTTGTCCCCCTTCTTGTTGGAATTTGAGAAAGACTTGCCTTGTTGATTGGATTGTGGTGTTGTCTTTTCTACATCCTTTGATTTGTCCTTCTTCCATTTCTTCTTACCCTTTCCTTTATTTGAAGACTGTCCAACTGAATTTTGAGAACCCTCATTTTTGGCCATCGATGCTTTAGACTTAGGTGATTTGAGAATCCCCATTGATTTCAACTTCTTTTCTTTAGTATCCAACATATCAACATATTCATCAAAAGTGACTTTCTTATAGGAAAACCCTAAGGTAGTCTTTGAGGTGTTAACAGAAGATACAAATGTGGAATATTCCAATGGCAACTTGTTATGTATGATATAGATCAATTTGTCATCTTTGATTGGACTCCCACAATCAGTAAGCTTTGTCCTTCGTTCATTCACCTTGATGATGAAATCCTGTATTGAATCATATGACTTAGTATCTAAGAAAACAAGCTCATCTTAAATTTTGAATACATCCTCTTCAGACACTTTACCGTATAGGCTTTCAAGGGTATCCCAAGCTTCCTTGGATGTAGAACACTTCTTGATTTGATACATGATCTTATCATCTACCTCCAAACATATATCACCTAGGGCTTTCCTATCCATTGCTACCCAAGCTAAAATATCACTTGCTGAAACTTTATCACTTGATGGTTTAGGAAGAGTACCATCTACATATTGAGAAACTCCATTATGCATTAAGTGATACCACATTTTTATGGACCATGTAGCATAAATATGTGGAGTCAATTTTAGAAACTTAAATTTGCCCATAATGTGGAAAATGAAAGAAAAGTGCAAAAAAGAGAGAACACAACACCAAGAACACCCCCCCTTTCACTAAATCAAGAAACCCCCCCTAAAAGAGATACTTTGGGCACTTTATCAATAATGTGATTACAATGGGCCACTTGCCAATTTTGGCCTTCGTGGACTTCTGATTTTGCTTGTTACAACCTCTAAAATGATTACAAATCTGGTAGTTTACAATGTGCTACAATTTTGAAGCAATACAAAGCAAAGAAAGGCCCTATTGCTGAAAATGACACTTTTGTCCACACAACCCTACAATCTAACTAAGGATCTAGATAGTAGATGAAAAATAACACACTTTCAAAAAAAATGGAACTTGTTTTCGACTCTAGATGTGCCCGTACGAAGCATTTGAAGTTGCAAAATGCAGGATTATACAAGTATAGTCGCCAAAAAACACAAATTCTGACAAATTTGTGTACCAAAACTAGAAAAGAGTTGCACCACTAATTTTTTAAAGAAATTCTACTCAATTTTTTAAAAAATGCACCTAATTTGGAGTCTAGATGTCCAAGTTATGGCCTCCCGAAGTCGGACTGCAAAATTAAAAATCAATTTGGAGAGGGGTTGCATCAGCAAAAGATGAGGTTAAATTTGATGTTCATGCCGCCATCGCAGCAGTTCAAATTTGGCCAATTTTGACAATCAGATGACTGCCAATTTTAAGCTCATGAAATTGGTGACGTTAACAACCTCCTGCCCTAGGATGACATTAGCAACTTATGTGGTGGTATCGTACCATACTGACTGTATGAAATTTGATGATGTGGTAGGGTGCTCAGATGCTGATTGTAGTCTAATTAGGCAATGATGCAGGTAGGTATCTATCCAAGTGGGCAAATTAGGTAGCGACACGTGTCACTGACAGTGCTACCACCATAGAGGGGTCTGGGTCCTTGTGTCTGCAGTAGAGGAGATGGTTGCAGGCATATTGAATCACATCACGTAGTACTGATTTGTAGCTATTGGAGACTATTTTACGGCTGTCAAAAATTATTTCACCATCGCCGGTGATACGCTTAACAGTCGTTGATTATTAACTATGAATACCAAGAAATTGTTTTCCACTTGTCGTGTTTACTTTTCACATGCCAGATTTAGTTTTCAGGTGCTAGTTTGGATTGCATAAATCCCACATGCGTGGGGTAAGTGCCTTATGCGCTTTTTAAATAGAAATGCTCGCAGTCAATAAGTCGCAGGTTATTATGTGGTGCCCCCCTGGATTTGTACCTTGGCCTGGAAAGAGGTGTCGTGCCCAGATTTAATTCTGAAATTTGCATAGTACGGCCATGAATTATTCAGAGATGCTCGATGATAATTGTGAGTCCATCAAATTAATAAGGTACCCTGCAAATAATTAATAATATTCCAAAATTGCAGAGCCAAGATTTGATAGCTCGATTCTGCTAAAAAAATTTCTCTCCCTGGATGCCCAATAATCTGATTTTTATTTTTTCAAAATTGTAGAAACCTAGACACCCAATAATTTGGATTTTTTTTTCAAAATTGCAGAAAAACACTGATCCAAAAATTAATTAATTAGACCAAAAAAGATCATACCTAAACTACAAATCGAGGCCTCTGAGTTCTTATTTGCAAAATAAATTTGCCTCACGGTCGACTTTAGCCCAGCATAGGCAAATTTGTAGTTGATCTTCACCAAATCAATGCTCTGAACACAATGGTGAGGTCAGATCTAGCTCTAGACGCTCCTAATTTTTGTGGATCCTCTGGATTCATATTGAGGTGCTGAAGCATGAACAATCTCGAATGGCTATGTGTAGAGAATCTCCCTTAGCTCTGATACCATGCAAGAATTTGGCTTAGACTAGAATTCACCCAAGAACTAAAGAACTCAACATAAGCGCACAGTAGACCAATAGAGAGAGTATGATCAGAATGATGATATTCATTCAATATGCCATATAGCCATTACCAGCCATTACCAAGAGTACACTAGGAGTGCTTGTATATAAAGGCCTCAGGAGAGCTTCTAGAATGCATAGAAGTCAACATCATGATAAGTCATACAACTAGGCACATGTCCACCAAATATGGGTTATCCTCCATTAAGCACGGAATTAAGTGTGATGATGTGAGGATAAGCCTACAATGGTGTAGCATGCAAATTAGTGGTGTAGAGAACATGTGCTAAATAAGGAGTGTGAATAACTATGTTGTCAACATGACAACTCAATGAATGAAGTGAACTCCTTTGTTGTAGACACTATGTGCATAATTATAGTTGCTCACTTCTGTGAGAGTACACAAACTCCTAAGTGTCTCACCTAAATAAATAATAAAATAATGCAAAATAATAAAATAATGCATTAACCTAAGTAAACTTAAGTAAGTGTAATAAGTAAATACTTATTTACACCAACAATTATATATTGGTTTTAGTATTAATTAAACATAAATGTGATTCAATGTCATGGGAACCTTAGGAGATGTAGTATGTTTATGATGGTGTTGTGTATGTGAGTTATTGCTTCCACTATATTCTATCTATTGTTGTTTATTATCTCTTAAAAATAAATGTTTGACAAACTTATGAAACTTTAGGTTAATTTCTTTTGGGTTCCCTGGCAGGGCATTACATTTGGCATGCAAGTAATGCATCCACACATGCAATTTTATCACCTTGGAAAATTGTATTTGATCTTGCTAGCTAGGAACAGTTGATTATTCATTTTATTGTACCTGATCTAATGACAATTCTACAAGAATTTGTAATCAACCCAACTAATCAACTACTAGACCAATTTATCTGGGTCATGGCTTGGGCATATGCTATTCCCATTTATCATATGGTTGCAATGTTGGAGGCAACATTTTTTCCAAAGTGGTAGCAGGTTTTGTATCATTGGCTTTGTTCAAATTCCAATTTTAATGAAGTAACACAATGGTTTTTAGGGTGGAAAGGACTATTTTACCTTGAACTTCTTGGTAATGAGAGGATAAGAAGTTAGCTAAATGTAGCCCTTGAAATGATTAATCAAGTTGTAGAGGGTATGACTGTGGAACAACCTGGGGCTAGAGAGAATGCAAGCTATCCTAGGGTGATAGAGCAGTGCCAATTTGAGGTACTCTAGTAGCAACAAGTAGAAACAACATATGCTCAATAACAAACCTCGGCTTCCATGTGAAGTGGTATTCACTTGAATAATTCTATGGGTGCACCTTAGTTGATTTTGAAGGAAGTGATTGAAACATATGTACAAGAACATGACACCTAATTTTTCCCTAAAGTGGGATGCACACATGATGGTCTTCAAGTTTATGGCTTTAGAACTATCAATATTCATCTAGATTTTGTAAAAAACAAGTCCTTTCACAATCTAGAGATAGAGGGGTCATTGCATCATTGAAGCAGCTAGTTGAGATGCATCGTAATCAAACTAGAGGAAATCATTAATAAACCAAACATATAATGAAGAGAAAATGTACATTGTCTAAATAAAGCTCAAAAAATATCATATGCGACATTTCAATGGAGCTTAAAATGGATGTCATAGGAATGGTATGTTGCAAAGCTTCTTCCAAATAATGTAAAGATGTACCAAAAATATGTATTCTCAAAAATCAAAATAGTTTATTGCTAATCATTTTTGTTCATCTGTACTTTCTCTATTTTCTATGTTACATGGAAAATCATTTTAAAATCATTCTAAATGAATTCAAAAGCCTTGTTGGTAGGTATATTAGAAAATCAATTTTTTTTTTCATTTCTTGAGAATGACATTCCTTTGAACCCTTGTTAGTCGATAGGTTATATTGCATGGTGTTAAACATGTCTCACCCCTAAAACAAATTCTTGGAAAAAATTGTCCATAATACAAGCTTGGTAAAATATCATGCAACTCCCACATTCCTTACATCAATTCTGATAACAATTCCTTCAATCAAGTCTGATAACCATCATACTTGCAACTGCTCATGTCTAATCATTTTGAATGCTCTAATAATGCAGATTCAATTCAATTTCCAATCTAATAGGATTTCAGAGCCCTAAAATGTTATTTATTGTCTATAGATTAAAGAATTGATTTGTGATTATTTCTTTCTAAAAATATTTGCTATGATGCGTTTTTGTTAAATTTCTTGCTAACTCTATCCATTTTTCCTAGTTTGCATTATTTTGTGTAGGATCTTGCGATAAGTCACTTAGTACGGGTGGAGTGAGTTTTATCTTTTTATTATTTGAGTTCTGAAATATGTAGACAATTGCATCAATTTTCCTGTTGTGCTAAGATGTAATAAGAACCTTTAAAAAGATCTCTCTGTATACATACATACATACATACATAGACACACACATATGTTTGTGTATGTATATATACACATATATACATACATACATATACATACATATATACATACATACACACACACACATAGATACATATATGTGTATGTGTATGTATGTATGTAGGCATGCATGTATGTATTTATATTCAGTTAAATGAAATTAACTTTTAAATCATATTTTTTAAACCCCTTAACATTGATCAAAAATATAAAAGAGTATCGATATTCTACTTTCCTTCTAAAATTTAATCTTTATATGCATTTGTAAAAAAAATTGACTTGACTTTAATTTACATAAGCTTATCCATTCCGTTTTCTCCACAACATAAGTAGAAAGAAGGGAAATCACAACATTCTTGAGAAGGCCCTAATTCATGTTTGAATATGTTCAACCAGCATTCCACCAAAAAAAAGGCCTTCAAAAACTTGAGAAATAAAATAAATGGTAGGATGATTGTCCATGTAATGCAGGAGCATCTCAACTTCCAAGTCATCAATCTTTTGGAGGGAAAAACTCTTAAAATCTAGTCTTGGAATTTATGAGGAATTCTAATTTCTTGATGTAAATAATATGTTTTCTATGTTAATGAATAATTTATAGAGAGGACAAGTCACAGGTCTAGATGGATAGAGTTGGTTGTAATGAATTTATGTTGGTATACACTTGTGAGATTCTAGGACTAAATCATAGTAAGATTTAAATAGGATTAGCTAGAGAGATTTTAGTATCTGAAACAAATATGTTTTGTTTCTAAATTAGTTATATTTAGTCATTTCAAGCCTAAGTAGGAGAGACATAGAGAGGTCGAGTAATAATATGATGCAAAGAGAGTGACAAAAAATGGAAGCGAAAAAAAGAGAAAAGAGCCATTGCGTTTACTAAGATATTATATTGGAAGCTTTCTCATATTGTAAGAAGTTAAAGTTCTCTCATCTTGGATAAATTGTAAGAATTTTCAAGTATTGATGTATTCTTTGTAATATATTTTCTCTTCTTTTTATCTCCACATTGTTATGTTTTTGGTTATGAGTTGGTAAAGGTGGTGTTATCCTTTTTTTATAGGATGCAAGTGACCAAGACAAAATATTATGTATCAAACCGAATATTATTAATGAATGAGAAGTAAGTGCAGTGAAAATATTTTGAAAGAAACACCCTTTATATTTTATCTACTTAATCTATTCTACATGCTCTATCTCCCCATGATTTGATATTAGAGCCAAAATTTTATATTGTTAGAGAAGAGGTGAAAGACACTTATTAGATGCATGAGATGATTGGTATTATTGTTTGTTGATGTGGAGGTAAATTTCCAAGGAAATCACCCTTGGGATATACTTGTGTGATGTTTTTGGTATTGAATGCGTAGGAGATTACTAGTATGTAATCATTTAGAATTTGATAATTTCAAATGTATATTAATGGTTTGATGATACACCCAAATTGGATTCATTATAAAAAGTACCAATTTAAAGTGTTAGTATAAGTATTCACTTAGTACATTGCATCAAGTATTTTCTTAGTACATTGCTACATTGGATGCATGCATTCCAAATGTAGGACAATGTTAAATTTGAAGATCAATTTAAAGTCTAGAGTTTTTTCTTTGAAGAGATAAATTAGTATTCTAAGAGATAATGAAGCTGAATTAGCATCACCATGTGCTAAGGAAAATAGTTGAATTGTAGCTAGAAATCATATTCTATGTTTCAAGAGCTCCAAATTATTGTTATGAATATGCTTTAAGATGAATCATAGATGAAATCCTTTGAAGAAACAATATGCCAATATAAAATTAATTACATAACTCATAAAGTATTTGAGTGAGTTGTATGTGGAGATATATTCTTTTGGGTGTGCCTGTGCAGAAGTAGAATATTCAAAGCATTGATATTTTGATGAGAATAAATCTAAGTCACTAGACTATTGAAAATGAGGTATTTGGGTTTAGTTACAAGTTTTTGAATCATGTGGTTGCACCTTTATTGTGATGATATTAAGATGCTATGGTTTTGGATTAATGAAGTTAGTTTTATTCATAAAAATATTTAGAATCCACCATAACATGTGTTAGCATAAGTAATAAATAGAAGTGCCACTTGTGTTTCAAATACGTAGTTAAGTGTTTTTTTTTTTCTAGAGGGTTGGATCTAATTAAATAAATGTCTAAATGTTTTGGAAGTTATATTTACAATAAATTTGAAATTTGAAATTATTTAAAATGAAGTATAGATTTGGAGGAGATGACTGAATTCTAGTAGCAAGAACAACCCACCTACATTTTGACCCCATCTTTTGGTATTAAAATGGATATTATATTTGGATCAAAATTGTTAGTTGGGTGATTTTTTATACAACTTTTAGCGATTTAGAATCTCAAATATGGAAGGTAAAATATTACTATTCTTGTTATGTCAAGATCTTTACGGAATCAGGCTGACTACCAATGTATTGTAAATTTGTTAAAGAGAAGGATCTTATGCCAAATGAGTTTGGTAGAGCCCCAATACAATGGAGGAAGCGTTACTTTTGTTCATAGCATTCTATGTTACTTAAAGAAACAACAAAAGCAAGAGTGATTTTGCTAAAACAAATTCAATTCTTGGATATTCTTGTATTGGTGTTTCTAATAAGCCAAAACCAAATTTCATCCCAATTATTTCCAAAGACTAACAAATTCCCTTGCCTCTTATTGTAGTGATTATTTGGTTGGTAAAGATATTTGATAGAGATTGCAACAAGCTTAGTAAAACCTTAATTTTATATGATTCAAAGAGGCAATGTTTGATGAAGCTTAATAAATTGACATATAAGAAAATACAATTGGTCACACCTTTTTCTATTACAGTTGTTAGAGATATGTAACACAAACACTATGTTATTGTAGATATATACTTTCTTGTTTCATTGAGGTATCAATAACACTTACTCCTCTTCCACTCCAAGGCAATGCAGAGCAAGGGCACAGAGATCACAAAGCATTACTTTCTTACATGTTTGGTAGCTCCTACTATGAAATATCTAGAGCCTTTGAAGGTAATTGAAACCCTGATCAACAGAAGAACAACCAAACAATCTTGGTGACTCAAGCTTGATGCTATTCATCGAAACTGTACAAATTTAACCCAAAATCCTGTTGTGGATAACTTCATTAACCTCACTTGTCATTTCAATTAATTAATGAATAATTAATACTTAGGGGTTTGAGTAAACAAAACTGAAATCAAAGGTTGAAAACTATCTCTAAACACTAGATTTTTACTTTAAATCAACCAAATAAATGAAACCCTACTAGCACCACAGATTGACGAAAACTTTGCTAGAAAACCTGACAAAGAGCTACAACTAAGGCCTTTGGCATTGATCACATATTTACAATACACATAAAGCCTAAATGATTACATTAATTTTAGAATACAAATCTTTACATTAACAAAACTACAATTGAAAATATTTGCCAACAATCATGAGATTTGTGATGAGAAGTTCACTTTATTCTTTACTATTATGAATTTTGTAGCTAATTATATAAAGTTGGGAATCTTTACTATTGAGAAGTTGATTGAAATTTATAATTTTTCTATTTGCAAAATCTAGAAACCCCAGGTACACTCTTTAAAGAGCTGAGCCACTTAAATTTGTCACAAGATTGTTCAAAGTGTACATCTACAATATTCTTACAATTGCAAATACCTATCATAAACTATTTTAGTGTTTTGCTTAACTATTTTAGCCACACTCATGGTTCTTGGATTTTTTGTGGCTTTAATGTAACATGCTTGTTACGACTATTTGATTTGGAGGCTAAAATAATATTTATGATGTAGGTATTCATGTGGATCTGGTTTATTGTGCTACATTTTTGTGCCATTTCAAGATATGAATATTCCTAAGTGATCTTCTTCAAGATGGTCCCAATGCTCTCCATCTTGAACAATATCAATGACCTCCAAGTATTGAAGATAATTGATACATCCTTGCTTTTCTAGCTAACATAGGGGTGTTTGAATACTATATTAAGATTAGGGTGACACCAAGAAGAATGATGTTGAGGATGGAATTCTCAGTCTCCCTACCAACAACATCCCCAAGGGAATGGTGGCTCTAGAAAAAATCTTTGACTTAGGACCCCAAGTGAAAGAAAAGCTTATCTAATCACCTGCTGGGGGAAATGTAAAGAGATACATGTTTAGAAGGAAAATAAAAGAACATTTACATAGGTACCTCTTCTCTCCTTGAATAAAATCATAGAGCAAGGGCACAAAGATCACAAGGACATGACAATGAAATCCTAGATCCACGGTCTTTTGCAATTGATCTCCACCAATGTTTAGAGCTCTCCAAACTCTTCTATGCACAACTCTCCACAACTGATCAAATGGGGAATGATTAATGTCAATTTTTGTTTTGTTTTGTTTTTGTTTTTTTTCTAATCACATGGACATCACAATTATGATGCCAATGACGATGTCGAGGAAACTTGCAAAAAAAAACATAAAAATCACATTGCCATCACAAATTACCATCGCAATTTGACCCCAAATATTGTAGTGTCATGAGGCTAATATCGTGGAAAGAATATTGGAATACTTTAGAATAAATAAGAGGGGGGTGAATTAGTTATCCAAGGTCCAAATGTAAAAATAAAACTTTTCAGTGCTTAATAGATTCATATTAATAAAACCATATCATGCATGCATCCATTGGAACATCCAATACCTTAACTTAGTAGGTCACTGTCCTCGGTCAAAAAAACTTTGCAGAAATGTAAACATGAAATACCACAAAATCATTCACACAATTTGACACAAGGATTTTATGTGGAAACCTAATTTTAGGAAAATCCACCTCTAACATGCTGCCCATTTTCACTCTTCCGAAGTGATGCCTTGTTAAAGGCTAACCCTATTAAAGGTTACAATACACACTGTTAAATGTGACTTGGCTAAAGTATTTCAATCACCCTATTAGGAGTGAGCCTTGTTAGAGGACTTTAGAACATTCCATTAGAATATTACTTAGTTAAAGGATTTACAAATGACTATTAGGTCAACCTTAATCTAAAGGATTTATTTAGATTGATACAGTTGTTAGAAAGTGACAACAGGATTTGATCTGATAATAAAGCACAACTCACTTGTAGATAACAAATCTTTGGTTCAGTCCTCCATTCCTTTTGGCATTCATACTCTTCATCTCTGATTGTTTTTTCACCCTTCAAGCCTTCTTGCTTTGCATGTCAATTACAGACTCTCTTATTTGGCCATCATATGAAGCAACACCCTAGACTTCTTGTCTTCCTTAGATTCTCGCACATGATAACCCTTCCTTCTGGCCTACTATCTCTATAAATAGAGAATTTAGGTCTTTTTTCATCTAACCACAATCATCCATTTTAGGGTTAGGTAAGATTCAATGAATCTACCCACTTTTCCATTTTAGTCCCTTCTAGAAACCTCTTCTACAATCCTCTTTGAATTCACCAGAAAATGGTTTATCTTGAATTCTGTGTCACTAGCTCATCATAGAAATCTACCACATGCTTCACACAATTCAAGAAATTAACTTTGTTGGCTTAGATTCATCAAATCTTTGATTAGACTCTATTTACTATCACTTGACATTCATACTATTTACTCGACAATAATAGTCTTTTGATGCTCAACCAACACTAGGTTGTTCAACATCAACTAAGTTTTCCTTGCTTGATCACTACTATTATTACCCTAATGCTCAACACGTAATTTTTTTTTCTGATGCTTGGTACATACTAACTTTTTGATGCTCAACACATACTGAATTCTTCTTGGCTTGACCTAAATTTTCTCGGCTTACACTATTTGCTTGGCCAGCCTTGGCAGACACTTTTTATGAAAACTCTTCTTCTATACTTAGCTTAAGTAACCAATTACTTTAACCTTAAGTAGATCAATAATACATGATATCATCAATGTCTTACTTGGTTTTAGTGCTCCTTTTATACACCAAATAACTCAACCTTTCTCTAGGTACTCTTGTTATCTTATTTTATTTAAATTCTCTTCATAAATCAAACAAATGATAGCATTCAGACCAAAAAGCAGTTGTCTCACCAACAAGTAGTAAGTTTGACATCATTGACAAAATAATGATTGTTCCATGATAGGTTCCACACTTCAAACAATCTCTTTTCAATAATCTCCGTCTTTGACATTGATGGAAAACCAATACCAATAACAATACCAAAAAGAAATTTAATACCTTTGAAATCTTTCCCTCTATTAATATATGTGCCTCTTTCTTTTCCTTATTTGATCTTATCTCTCTAATATCTCCCTCAATACATTTTTTAGGTTTTAGGTACAACACTTTGTTATATCTCCCTTAACCTTATATCTCCTTCTTTGAACTCTCTCTACTATGTCCCTCTTTCTTATATCTCCCTCTTTGAGAACGATGCCAAAGACTTGTAATCTATTCATGTAGATATAATCATATCAAGTTCTCCCTCTGTCACCTTGCATATGACTATAAATCTTTTGATTCAACTCCTTCATTACTTTAGACAGCTCCTAAAGTAAGATCCACTGCACCAAATTTTAAAATATTTCATTCAACTTAGTTGACGTAGGGCACTACTCTTGCTTCTTAAGTAGCTATGGATAGGGGTATCACCCCTAGTTTATCTCTAACATATTTATGTGCATCCTTAGGTAAATCCTTTGTGAATATATTAGCTATCTGTTCTTTTGTATTCACATATTCCATTCTTACTTCTTTGGCTTGAGCTAGATCTCTCAAGTAATGATACTTGATTGCAATGTGCTTTGTCTTTGTATAGATCATAGGGTTCCTTGATATGTTTATAGCACTTGTACTATCACAATAAAGTACCACATGTTCAGTAATTTCTTCCTTCATTTCTTTGAGTGGCTATTTGATCTATACCAAATTTGTACAATTCATTGTAGTAGCCACATATTCAGCTTCAACAGTAGATTGTGATATACAATTATGTTTCTTACTAGTCCATGAGACTAATCTTTTTCCTAAGAAAAATGCTCCACCACTTGTACTTTTCTTGTAATCAATATTTCTAGCCCAATTAGCATCTGTACAAGCTCTTAATTCAAACTTATCATTCTTCTTGTAGTATAGACCACAATCTTCTATACCTTTCAAATATCTCATGATCCTTTTAACAACCATCAAATGATTCTTGTTAAGATTTGCAAAAAACCTCGCAACAAATCCCAATAGCTAATGCAATGTCAGGTCTACTGTGAACTACATATTGCAATTTTCCAATCATATACCTATACAATGTTTGATTTACTTCAAAAAAATCATAAGTTTTGGATAATTTGTGTCATGTCACCATAGGAGTACTAATAGGTTTTTAATCCTTCATCCCACAAGTTTTCAATATTTCCTTTATATACTTGGACCAAGTGATGTAAATACCATATTTCATTTGATATACTTGTAATCCAACAAAGAATTTAATCTCTCCAAACATAGACATCTCAAACTCTTTCTTCATTTCATTTGCAAATGTCTTATACAATGCATGTTGTCCTCCAAATTTTATATCATCAACAAATATTTTAGCTACTAAAATCCCTTTACCTCCTTCTATCTTCAAGTATAGATTGTTGCTATCATCAGTCTTCTTGAAACCAATCTTCACAAGATATTTGTGAAGCCTCTCATACCATGCTCTTGGAGCTTGCTTTAAACCATATAAAGCTTTGTGCAATCTACATACCATGTTCTTTTTGTTTGGATCAAAAAATCCTTCAAGTTGTTAAATGTAAGCCTCCTTTTCTAGTATACCATTTAGAAATGTTGACTTCACATCCATTTGATAAACTCTAAAACCTTTGTATGTAGAGTAAGCAAGAAGAGTTCTTACTCCTAATCTTGCAACTGGGGCAAATGTCTCTCCATAGTCAATTCCCTCTTCTTGTTCATATCCCTTGCAAACTAATCTTGACTTATTCATTATGACTTCACCATTCTCATCCAGTTTGTTTCTGTACACCCACTTGGTTCCAATCACATTCTTTTTCTCTGGTCTATGTAATAGAGTCCAAGTTTTGTTCTTCTCAATCTATTCTTTCATGGCTTTACTATAGTCTTCATTCTCTAATGCATCCTTCACTGACTTAGGCTCATGCATGCTCAACAAACATGTATCACTTCTCAATCTATTCCTTGTCATTGGTCTTTCCTCGTTATCTCCAATAATTTGTCCAATAGGGTGATGTCTTCTAACATACTTTGACAATCTTAGTTCTGCTCTTCTTTCTACAATGGGTTTGTCAACTTCAAAGTTGCTATGTACTTCTCTATCATGTAACTTAGCATTCATGTCACGTACACTAGTCTTAGCATCATAATGTATCTCGGCTTCTATCTACAACTCAGCTCCTAAATGCAACTCAGTTCCTGAATGCAAATTGGTTCCTAAATGCAACCCAATTCTTGAATGCAACTCAGCATTCATTGTATGTGACTCAGTAGTCATTGATACTTGTTGTTGCTGATTTACAACTTGGTTCATAGCTTGATCAATATTCTTCATAGTAGTATATGAAGGTTTTGTACTCTTTAGGTTCCTTCTTAGGTTTAGCTTCATATACCTCTGTATATTCATCAAATTTCACATTTGCACTTTCCACAACTTCTTTAGTGTTAGTATTTAAACACTTATAAGCTTTACTTATTGTGGAATAGCCTAGAAATATACCTTCTTCACTTTTAGCATCAAGTTTACTATTCCTATTGTCCTTGAGAATGTAACACTTGCTTCCAAATACCTTGAAATATTTTACATTGGGTGAGTATCCATACCATAGTTCAAAAGGTGCAAAAATTTTACCTTTCTTGACTTGTACTCAGTTCAAGGTATAGTCAAATGTGCTTACAACTTCTCTCTCATATTTAAAAGTAGCATTCTTCTCCATCATTGGTGTTCTAGCATAGTCCATTATAGATATGTTCCTCCTTTCGGAAATCCCATTTTGTGGAGGGGTCTTAGGTGCAGAAGTTTGTCTTTTAATTCCTCTGTCATTATAGAATATCTCAAACTAATTTGATATAAATTCTCCACCTCTGTCACATCTCAGACATTTCAAGGTTTTACCAGTCTTATTTTCAACTCTTGCCAAGTACCACTTAAACATTTGAAAAATATCAGATTTTTATTTTAAAAATATAACTATCATCATCCTAGAATAATCAACAAATACGATAATGTACTTGTCACCTTTGTAGCTTTGCACATCAATTGGTCCATATAAATCTGTATGAACTAATTCCATAATTTCTTCTGAGGAGTGAGTCTTACTTTTAAAACTAGATTTTTCATCTTGCCTAACTGACATTGTTTGTAAATCACATTATCAGATTTATGTAGTTTTGGAAAACCTCTAAATCTTTTCACGTTACTAATACTAACTAAGTTATCAAAGTTAACATGATATAACCTCTTGTACCATAGCCACACATCATCAAATTCTACAATAAGACAAGTAGCATCATTCATGTCAAGATAAAATAGATTACCTCCAACTTGATCTCCATTTCCAATTATTTTTCCATCAATGTCAGAGATCCTTTCTTTCTTGTTAAAAAAATCAACTTTACAACCAGAACTATTCAATTGTGACACACTCAACAAGTTAGGGTTAAGTCCTTCTACATAGTAAACATTGTCATGCATGATCTTGTCTGTCAGTTTTATTGATCCTTTACCTTTTATCAGAAAATGTGCATCATTACCAAATCTAATACTATTTCCATTTTATTACTCAAGGGTAATGAACATAATTTTGTCTCCAATCATGTGATGTGAACATCCAATATTAATGACCCATCTATCACTTTTCTTCACATAAGATATCAATGCAGTTGTCTCGTCTTCATCAAAATCATCTTTCATAGAAACATGCACAACTTCATCATCATGGTTATCAAATCCATCTATTTTTTTCCTCTTTAGCAATGTAGCATGCCTTCTTCCCTTTGTCTTTATATTCTTTGTTGTTCTCATCTGTTTTACTTATGTATTTATCTCCACTTCTACTGTTCTTCTTCTCTATATGCCTTGCAACAATATGACCCATGCAACCTTATTACAATTGAAACACATGATAGGTAACTTACCTTTGTATTTCCCTCTGCCTTTGTGAAATATCTTAGCCAACAATGCTTCAAGCTCTTCTACATCATCTTCATATGTATCACTATCACTAGAAACATGTTTGGCCTTTTTCTTCTTATCTTTGGGTTCTTTCAATTTTAGTTTAGCTTTGAAAGTAGATTCAACCTTTTCAGTTTTAGAATTATCAAAATTAGAAAGTTCAAAAGCAGTGAGTCTCCCCATAAGTTCTTCAAGGGTTAGATTACTACTAGGAACACACCTTAGTTCTTGTATGGAAGAGACTTTGATAGCATAGATAGGCAGTAGGGTTCTTAATACTTTGTTGATCACAGTCTTATCTTCAATAATACCATTTTCTCCTCTGATAGCATTCACAACATCTTTGATTCTTGTACAATACTAGAGTATAGTCTCACCTTCTTGCATTCTCATGTCATCAAACTTTCCTCTTAGACTTTCAGCTTTGGCTCTAAGAACATTCTTGTCTCCTCCATAGATTATCTCTATAGCATCCCACATCTTTTTAGCATAATTACATCCTTTGATGTCATCAAACTCAAAGTAGCTCAGGGCAGATGCAAGCTTTAACATTGTCTGATTGTGTTCTTTTTTTCTTTTTTTCACATCATCAGCAGTAGGATCAACATGCTCAGTGTTAATGGTAGATTATGCATAATCTCCAAGTCCTCCTAGATGTAGCTTCATCAAACTTTTCCATGTAGGAAAGTTTTCCTTGTTCAGTTTGAGCACCTCCTTTCTGTACATCTTGATCTTTAGTGTTTAGTACCTTTAAACTATTTCCTTACAAGCACCAATTGCTTTAATACCAATTGTTGGAATACTTTAGAATAATTGAGAGGGGGTTGAATTAGTTATCCAAGGTCCAAATATACAAATAAAACTTTTCAGTGCTTAACATATTCATATTCATAAAACCATATCGTGCATGCATCCATTAGAACATCTAATACCTTAACTTAGTACGTCTTTATCCTAGGTCAAAATAAATTTGTAGAAATGTAAACATGAAATACCATAAACTCATTCACATAATTTGACATAAGGATTTTACGTGGAAACCTAATTTGGGAAAAAACACTAGTATCATGCTACCCACTTTCACTCTTGTAAAGTGTTGCCTTGTTAAAGGTTACAATACACACTGTTAAACGTGACCTAGTTAAAGGATTTTAATCACCCTATTAGGAGTGAGCCTTGTTAGAAGACTTTAGAAAATTCCATTAGAATGTCACCCGATTAAAGGATTTACAAATGACTATTAGGTCAACTTTAGTTCAAAGGATTTATCCAGACTAATACAGTTGTTAGAAAGTAACAATAGGACTTGATTTGATAATAAAGCACAACTCACTTGCAGATTATAGATCTACAGTTCAATCCTCCATTATGTTTGCCATTCATACTCTTCATCTCTGATTTCTTGTTCACCCTTCAAGCCTTCAACCTCTTAAGCCATCTTGCTTTGCATGCCAATTGTAGACTCCCCTATTTGGCCATCATGTGAAGCAACACCCTAGACTTCTTGTCTTCCTTAGATTCTTGCACATGACAACCTTTGCTTCTAGCTTGCTATCTCTATAAATAGAGAATTTAGGTCTTTTTCTATTTAACCACAATCATCCATTTTTGGGTTAGGTAAGATTTAATGAATCTACCCACTTTTTCATTTTAGTCCCTTCTAGAAACTTCTTCTACAATCCTCTTTGAATTTGCCTCAAAATAGTTTATCTTGAATTCTGTGCCACCAACTCATCATAGAAATCTTTCACATGCTTCGCACAATTCAAGAAATCAACTTTGTCAGATCAGATTCATCGAATCTTTGATTAGACTCTTTTTATTGTCACTCGACATCCACATTGTTCACTCAACAATAATAATCTTCTAATGCTCGACCAACACTGGTTTGCTCGACATCAACTAAGTTTTCTTTGCTTGGTCACTACTGTTATTTTCCTGATGCTCGACATGTACTATATTTTTCTGATGCTCGACACATACTAACTTTCTAACACTCGACACATATTGAATTTGAACTAAGTTTGCTCGACTTACACTATTTTCTCAACCAGGCTTGGCAAACACTTTTTATGAAAACTCTTCTTCTAGACTTCGCTTAAGTAACCATTTACTTTAGCCTTAAGTAGATCAACAATACATGATATCATCAATGTCTCACTTGGTCTTAGTGCTCCTTTTATACACCAATAACTCAACCTTTCTCTGAGTACTCTTGTTATCTTATCTTTTTAAATCATCTTCATCAATCAAACAAATGATAGCATTTAGACCAAAATGCAGCTGTCTCACCAGCAAGTAGCAGGTTTGACATCATTGACAAAATAAGGATTGTTCCATGATAGGTTCCACACTTCAAATAATCTCTTTTCAACAAGGAACACTCACTTGACAAAGGAAGAGGGTGAATATGCCCAACATGAAATACCCCAAGGCACTTTATAATATTGTGTGAGTACAACAAAACACAAAGATGTGCAAGATCCCAAAAATGCAATAGACTAGGACTTCATCTTAGTGTGTTTGCAAATATACTACAAAAGGATGTCAACAAAGATTAAAAGAGACATAAGGCTGATACAAGAGATAATACAACCAATGAAAAATCATTTAAAGAA
Organism: Cupressus sempervirens; assembly: GCA_028749045.1. Classification (NCBI taxonomy): domain Eukaryota; kingdom Viridiplantae; phylum Streptophyta; class Pinopsida; order Cupressales; family Cupressaceae; genus Cupressus; species Cupressus sempervirens. The sequence goes on along the minus strand of CM053784.1, from coordinate 389,471,016 downwards.
ACAAAATTGATCCTCAGACCTGAAACAACCAAAATATCCACCAAAATGCAAAAAAGAAAAAAATTGAATGGGATGTGCTTGGAGCAAAATATGGAAAATAGAATGCCTCGAGATATGTCTCCAGGAGTGCAAAATAGAACCTTTGAATCTAATTACATAAACTAGCAACTAGAAAACATCAAAAGTCCAAATAAACTACACCATTATGACGGGCTTGGAATCAGCTTTCTGATAGTGTCTTGTTTCTGAAAAATGAAGTCTGGATGAGCAAGTTACAATAAAAAAACCACAGGTAGTCAAAAAAGAGCTAGAAGTGCAAAATAAAATATCATTTCCTTGAGATCCATGCCAAATTGCATTGGTTTCTGCACTAAAGTGTATTGATTTGCATACCAAAATCTCAAATTTTGCACCAAAGTTATTAATTTGTGTGCCAACAAATCTTGACTTCTGTGTCAAAAATCCCAAATTTGAGAAAAAATGTCAATTTACGTTGTCAAAAAATCTTAGTTTATGTGCCAAAAAATCTCGATTTCTGTGTCAAAAATCACAAAATCATTGCCTCAGGAAATGTACCCAAACTGGGAGTAATTTTTTTGCCTCAAATTCTAACTATATTCAAATTGGACAAATTCTATATGAAATAGGGGTTTTTGGGCACTTAGTGCTCAATGATGAGGTTCGTTTGGGCTCAGAGTGCACCAAAAAAAGGTAATGCCCTAGATCCAATACAAAAAAATATTTGAAAAATGAAACCTCTGAAAGAGAAAACACAGATCTGAAAAGCCAAGCCAAACCTCTCATAAGTAGAATGAGGGCATGAAGATTTGGAGCTTTGATACTATGTTGAAGTTGATGAAAGATCAATCCCATAGCTCCCAAGAATTGCCTATGTGCAAACACTTGTCATAGAAAGAGAGAAGCAAAAGCTATGGAGGATGGAATTCCCAGATCCACAGATGAGGCATTCTTGACGAGGAAAGAGAGAGATTGCTAATATCAAAAGTGAAGGAATAAATTACAAAGAGATCAATCCTTATAAAAAGAGATCAAAACTATAATAGGTAAAACCTAGGTAGCATGATAATAATTAATTATTATATGCCTAAAGTTTAGCTTAAGTAAAATAGAGATAATAAGTGACTTAATAATTAAATCAATATGATTTAATTAATAAGTAAATACTTTATTACTCTAGCACTTAATGTTATAGGGAGGTGGTGTTTCCATGATAACTTGGATCTTCTTGTTGTGGTCTCACACAAAATAGGGACCCCCTAGTTTCAAAATCCTCCATGAGGCACCCAATCAAACACCTTGGTCATCTAGAACCCCCCCATGTCTAAGTCAAACCCAACCTTTGATTAGGCAGTGTCAAGTAGTCGAACATGGCAAAAAATCAAGTTTCAGGTCTCAAAATGCATAAAGTGCTCAAATGTGCACTTTACCTCTCTTTGAGGATGCGCATGTGTGCACCCTTGAAGGTGTGTATGTTTGGAGGTGCACACTAAGGAGGGATGGGTCTATATAAACCCCACCCACTTTCTTCTCCTCACTTAGTATGTAGCCTCTTCCCACAACCACACCCTTGCACCTATCCAAGCTGCACAAATCTACATCTATAACTACCCTTGTACCTCGACTAAGGTAAAAACATCACCTTATGAAGGTGCGCACATGCGCATGTGGACACCCTTAATAGGTTTGTATGTGCTCACCCTCAAAAGGTGTACATGTGTGGCCCAAGACCTAATCTACCCCCTTTAATAAATAAACCAAAAAAATAGAAAGCAAAATTGCACCTTTACATGTGCACAGTCACACACATGCAAACCTTGCACAGTTGTGCACATTATCCTTAAGTGAAAAAATAAAAGTGCACTAGCACACCCTTCGTAGGTGCACTAGTGCACGTATTAGACACTTAAGGAGATTTTTTTCAATTTGGTTTTTTTTTGTCAGTTTGGGTCTTGACTGAGCAGGTGCAGTAGTGCGCATATCAGGCACTTAAGGGGGGATTTTGTTAGTTTAGTTCATTTTTTTCACTCAATTTTTCATCAATTTGGATCCCAACTAAGCATCATTAAGGTCTTCTTACATCAAGGTACTAATGTTTCCCCCTTTTGTGTAGATACAATGGCATCATCATCATCTTCCATGGTAGCAAAGATAGCACCCAAGCCAATGGCATTCAAATACCAAGGAGCCTCGAAGAAGTCCAGATTTCAGAACAAACAAACGAAGATTCAAGATACAAAGCTAGGTCATATTGACTGGAATATTTTCTTTACCCTCTACAACAAGCGTAAAGAAAGATTAGTGATGGTGTTAGCCCTAATCCGGAGTGGGTTAGTGAATGCCACTTCACACCCTACATCAATTCAATCTTTTGAGTTAATCATGACATTGGCCCAACATTATGCGCTAGAGAAGGTCGTAAAGACTGTGACTAGAGACATAGTCCTTGATCTCAGGCCATGAAACATTAAGAAGGTTTTCCACCTCCCTAGGGTAAACCAATACCTTCAGATATCTTATGAAGGTGCAGACATATGGTATAGGTAGAATGAAGCAGAGACCAAGGAGCTGGCATAATCTAAGTACCTAACTGATGGGACACCCTTGGGTCAAAGAGCAAGAAAGGTTGATATGATGTGGGGATTCATGATAGATGATATTGGATATTCAATTGTTCTCCTCAACATATCCATGAGACTTCATGCAGTAGGTCACTTAGAGACATGGATGGTGCACTTCATTGAAACCATCAGAACAACTAAGATGCCTATTAATTGGACCACTATCCTGAGTGACAATTTGGATGAGCAACTGATCTTGGTTAAGGATGATCCACATTTTTACATGACTTCTTATATGATGTATCTATTGGCAGCAAGAATCACAAACTGCACAGGGTTGTACAAGAAGGGAAGCTTGCAAGACACAGATGCTTGGCCCTATGTAGTATATCCATAGCTTGTCAAGAAGAAACTCCCACTTTAAAAAATGTGGAATATAAGATGGTAAATGATGGTTTCATATTCACCATCATTAGATTCATAGAAGGTGATTATGCAAAGAGGATGTTCGCAGAGGCTGCAACAAGGATAACTGGAGTTAGTGCCTACTACTTCTAGTTCAAGACCTTTACTTATCTCTGGGTAGCTAGCACTCTATTGCTCCCCAAGAAGCTCCTAAGATACACATTAGATAGGCTCATCCTACTACATAGAGCTCGCCAACTCACTTTTGCTTATGAAAGAGTGAGAAAACAATATAAGAAAATATGTAGTTGATCACCATTGGAGCATTTGAATTGAAGCAGAAGCAAGACATGCTACATTCGACTCAGAATGGGATCAATATCCCTTGGAGGATTATCAGGCTCCACACCCATATTTTTATAACACTGGGATGGTGCAACATCTAGTAGTAAAGAAATTTGTACACGAGGAAACACTAGAGGATCATTGGATGAATACAATAGATGAATACAATGTCTATATTAGGGACTATTGTGTAATGATTCTACACCTGATAGAAAAGGTGCTAAACATGGAGATACCCTTAAAGGCTTGGCACAAGGATGTCGCTAAGATAATGGATCCCTTATAAAATAGGGATAAGATCTATGATCAGCTCATCATGAATACAAAAATAGGGCATGAGGAGAATGATGACATGGATCATCGAGGTTGAAATGTAGTCAAACTTACAACGAATGGATCAGGAAACCATTTCGGATGGATCCAGTTCCCTAGGCCATGCCTCTTTAGGCTACAACTAGATAAAGAAGGGAAAGGGAACACAAGTCACTAAACTGACCTACCCTACCAAATCACTAGTGAGGTTGGAAACAGTACACCAACATGAGTATTTTGAGACTGGAAAAGGAAAGGGTAAGAAGAGAAAGGTAGCCCCAAGGGTAAGAAAGCAAGTGGTAGAGGCCCAAGCAGAATTGGCTACCTAAGAACCAAAATCCCAACAAATGTTGGAACAAGCTCAATAGGATCAACAACAATAGGTATAATCAAAAGAATAGGAATCAGTCCCACCACCTTGAGCCTCAAAGAAAAAAGCCTCCCTGTTGGTGCCCAAGAGAGCTTGAATAGAAACAACGGTGGTAGGAGTAAAAAGGAGAAAATTAAAGAAGAAGAGCACTCCCTCTCCATTGGTGTCAAAAACTATTCTTGAAGTGGAGGATGAGGAAGAAGGGGAAAAAAATGAGTTTGTCCCTTTGAACAAAAGAACTCGTTCGGCTACTGTGGCCGAAGAAGAGAGAAGGAGAAGCTCTGCACAAACACTTTCAACCTTACTTAGGGAGCCCATCTAGGTTGAGACCTTAGAAGATAAACAACAAAAAAGGATAACATAAATGGAGGGTGAGGGAGAATATGTTCTTGACCTCTCAAAATTTGATTTTATGCACATAGGCACTAAGATGGTGGCAGAGAAAATAAGGGATACTCCTAGAAATGAGTCACTAGGAGAGGATTAGAATCAATTAACTCCTCTACCTCAAGGACATGTCAGCATTCCTCCACCACTATCATAGGGCATGGAAGTGATACTGGATAAAGGGTCAGTAGCTCCACCTCCTTTGATAATCCAAGCAAAAATAGAAAATCATAATATAGAGGAAGGAGAATATGAATAGTTGCATGCTGATGAAGTATTTGGAGAAGGAAAAATAGAAAAAGAAGGACAACAAGTTCCTCTAGATACAAAGGCTAGATCATTATCCCAACATAACACAAAAGCTCTCTATGAAGATCTTCCTTGCCACCAGAAGACTTCAGAGAAGAGTGATAAGGGAAATGGGCTTGCTTCATAACCAACTTCTTCAGTACAATACATGTCACCAAAGGGGACAACACCATCATGGCTAAAGAAGGAGGTCATGTTTAGACAAAAGAGACAGATAGAATTAATAGAAGAGGAGGGAATGATAGAATTTATAAAAGTGATTAAGAAACTTGAGCCACCTAACAGTGATGCCAAAACGCTTGCCTTCATAATGAAGAATAAAGATCAAGATCTTCTAGCACATATCATCATTTTGCCTCCTCAAGCCGACGCCGAAGAATTGACTCCAAAAGACTATCAGGTGAAGGAGGTAATATTGGGAAAGCCCTCGGTGGATATGACAAAGGTCTTGATTATTATAGGCCTTAAGAAAATATTTTCACACTTGGACCGAGATGAGTTAGAGCTAATAATGTTGTCTAAGTAGAATGAGCTATTAATAGGATGACATATGAGGTGGTGAGGCCAATAGATTTTTTCGATCCTAAGATCGCTCTTGGAGCTATATTAGAAAAGAAAAAAGTATGGCCATAGATAGATTCATTTTTTGGCACATGGCAGCAATGGCATCATATTTTTTAGGAAAAGGGAGTGTAAATAGTACAAGGAAATTTATAACTATTGCACAATATCCAAAATAACACCAATAAATTGGTTTCTATTATAAACCAAGATTTTTGGCTTATGAATGAAGTGCATACATGGGCTAGTGACTTGCAGGCACTTAGATCTATCAAAGGCATAGGTATCAGATGTTGATGGAGATATACTTAGCAGAGGAGCTAGATAAATTAGATGATTGGATAGAAGAGATATAATCAGAGAATAAGGTTATGGAAGGATTACATGAAGGTATTCAACAAATTAAGAATAAAGCTCAAGAGTGATTTTTGGAAGCAGATAAGTACTACAATGTTGTTAGCCTTGAGATTTTTGAAGATGAGTCAAAGACCAAGTTTTCCTCCATAAAAAAAGTGGTTCAATAATTTAGAGATACATCAAAAATTGCTTTGTCAGATGATGATATAAGACAAGCATTTAAAATTGAAGAAGCATTGTTAGGACTAGATACTAATATTGAGGATTTTGTGGATACAAGAATAGAAGTAAGAAACTACTGGTAAGTAGTTAAGAATAAGTATGATTCATTGGATTTATCCGAGGCAAATGAAGTGGTAGAGATAATAGAGAAGTTCAAAAGTTAACATCTAGAGATCATTTTGGTATGAAAGGGAAGAAAACCCAGATGCCAGAAATGCAAATTTGACACTTACAAAGAATTTTTGTATTTTTGGCTCCTGTCAACAAGGTGTGCTTTTTTCGAAGGTGCACCGACAATTTTGAAGAAGAAGCAGTGCGCTAACGTTTAACTACCAGTTGCTATTTTAGAGCATTCCATGCATCAAAAATGCATCTTGATGATAGTTCAACTCCCAAAGGCACCTAGAGAAGATTAAGCTTCCATTTTTAGAGCTCTTAATGACTCCTAGATCATCTCATGGCTTCTATCTTCTTATTTTCTCATTCTTTTATTCTTTTAAGTCATGTAAAGGGTCATGCACCCGTTAATTGATATAAACAAGGTTGGAGACCTGCTTAGCACCATTTAGAGAGTCAATTTGTATATAATTAGATCTGTTTTATTATTTTTTTAGCATCCATTTGTATTAAAAGATCTCTCACTACCAACATAAAGGGAGGAGATGATTCTTTTAAATACATGGATGTAATATGTACTCCAAACCATTATTTTGATGCAATAATAGATTCTATTGGTGTTCTCATTCTGAGTGTAGTTATTCTTGCCAGAGTGTGCTATTTTTGTGAATGCATGTTCATGAATAATAATGGAGCCAATGGTTCTATTGCATTGTTATGATTGTTGGATCTTTTAGTTGGGGTGTTTGCCTTGTGTTAACAAATTCCATTGTTGTGATTAATTGGAGAAAGGATCATATTTGTTCTTACATAGAGTTTTTTCTCATGTGAGTGCACTTTTCATCGCCTCGGGAATTGATGAAACATGAAACATCTTTTGTTTTTATTATTATTGAAGTTCTCATTGATGATTGCATCAGTGGAGTTGAGGAAGTGTTGCTCCTAATTTCATTGGTTTTTGACCAAGATCCTTTTGATAATTTAATTCACATACATGTTGTTGCTTTGGCTTATTTTCGTTAGGAAAAAGACTAAGCATATATTTATTAAGTATCATGTTTTGAGAGAGAAGACAACAAAAAGGGAGACCAAATTGGAGTATGTGAGTACTAAGGATCAGATTGCATAAATTTTTATGAAGCCCTTACCTAAAGATACAATTTAGTACTTCAGAGGTATTTTTGGGGTTATGCCCCTACCTATTTCAGAATAGATGATATAGAGATTGCATCAGTCCAGTGGTATAGAGCACTATTGTTTGACTAGACTAAATGTTGATTCTTCTCGTATGGGGGCATATCTGTGATGAGCAAAGGTATTGAGGACTTTTGGTATGTGGTATTGAATAGTGTCTTTGGACACTTAAGCTAATTGAAGACTTGAAGCAATAAATTGACATAATGAAGCCTTTATCATTGATTTCAACGGGGGAGAGAATGCATGAAAAACATCTCCTAAGTATGTATGGGGGAGAGTTAGAAAGAATCATGTAAAAGAGAAGGAATATCTCTACGGGGGAGAAATGCAACATGAAGAGTTTTGATGAATGGGGGAGAAGCTAAGAATTTGATTAGTGAACAACTCATGATGCCAATCGAGAAGATGCAGAGTAGAGCAGTGCTCTAAAGGATATTAGATTTGATTGATGAAGAGGATTTTCAAAGATGAGAACAATAACAACAAAAACAACATAGTATTGTTTAGTATTCTTAGAATCTAGATGTTTTTAATCTATGTTTCCATCAATGCCAAAGGGGCAGATTGTTAGCATGAATGGTGATGGTATTCCTTTGGGGGAGTATCCTAAGCATTGGTGAACATGTAGCAATATTGACATGTTGCATTCATGACTATGTTTTTCATTGATGTCAATATAGTAGCAAGTCTATGAATACTAGTAGAGTAACTTGATAGAGATCAAGGTTGTATGGAAAGAGATTCGATGATCTAGTGATGCAAGAGGAAGGACATGTTCCACATTGCATCTTGATGATAAGGTTCAATGTGCGTAAAGTAAGTTGAATATGTATGAAAGATATGCTTGATTTACAATGAGCAGTACAGAGATAAAGTACTTGAGAAGCAGTTTCTGGTGATTGCAATATATCTTCTAACAAGGGATATAATCTAGAGATGCATAGTTAGTCAGTGAAAAAAGACAATATGATGGCAATATTAGCGAGTGCGTAGGACTTGGTTTCGCACATGTGAGAAGTTGTATAGACTGTGAGCCAACAATGCTATTGTAATTACAAATTAATTAATTATCGTATTATAATTAATTGGGAAAGCCTCAAGGCTTACTCAAGGAATTATTTTGAAGATACGGTATAAAGGAAAGATGTTTTCCTTGTTTGTAAGTGTGTGTGATCAAATATCAAGTGCGAAGAGTTGCGAAAATGAGCAAAGTGTTTGGTGAATGTGAGTAAGCGTCCAAGGGATTATTAGATGTGAAGTTTGTGATCTGGTAACAAGATCAAAAGGAGCAGAGCTTCGATTGACATGATAGAGTAAGATGAAGGAGTAGTACAATATGATTCTATTTTTCTACAAGGAATAATACAAAGATCATTTGGATAGTGGGTTCATTGGTCTTGCCCCTGAAGGTGTTTAGACAATGGGTCCATCTACCTTCTACAACTTCTAACAGGGTTGGAATCTCCTAACATAGATTCAAAGTCTCCTAACATGAACTAATGTGTACTTAATGTTGTTATAGATTCCTAACAGGGTTCATCCTCTAACACAAAATATTTATATTAGTACATCATCTTGTGGGTACCATCCCCACCAGGGTTTTCCCTCTGATCAAGGTTTTTCCAACTTAACATATCTGGTGTTATTATGCATGAGTATCTTGTTGTGGTTTTTGATTACATTGCTCGTATGGTTAAGATTTAATAAGGTCGATAATTGTGATAATAGTTGGATAGCTGATCCACCTCCCCGTCCTCCAACACCCCCCAGTTATATTGGTGGACCATATATTCTAACAAAGACCTCTTCTACTGACTAAACCTTAAAATTTCAATTCATAACACTTAAGCAGTTCTATAAGACCCCTAATTCCTTTTTCATCTTTGAAAAACATACACTAATTTGAACTTTCCCATTCCTTCACTGTATTCATTTCCTTTCAATTTTACTTCTTCCCACTCTTCTTATGTTGTTCTTCTTGCTTATAAGAAGTTAAATCTTCATCTAAAAAGAAATACGTGCCTTTAAATAATCTTCCATTTATTAAAATTTTTAAAAAGTTAAATCTTCATCTAAAAAGAAATATGTGTCTTTAAATAACCGTCCATTTATTTGTCCTTGCTTTGTAAAGTCAGGGAACTAATTTCGATAGACCCCTAATCAATTAATTTTTTTGTCTGATTCAATGCCATATTCTAAAGTTGGAAAAATTATATTTTAAAAAGCAATTAATGAATGCAAATTTCTAATTTCTAATTGGTGGAATCAAATTTTGCTAGGGTTTCAGTGCTTTTTGTGAAAATAAAAAATAGATGAAAATTGTGGAAAAGATAGGCTGGACTCTTAGCTAGAATCTTCCACTAATTGTTCTTTCCTTTTGGAAGGCTCTATCCGATCAAGCTCCAAAACATGGATTACTCAACTTTAAAATTGCCGAGTCAGCTCTGCTTGCTTCCCTCATCATCTGTCACTGGAAATCATAATGAAAGAGTCCTCCCCAAAGAAATCTAAGTGTAATAATGCCGAGCCAGATTCACTATGACAAATTCAAGCCTATGCATTTATGTTTACAAGATAACACAAATCACGATTTTCAACTCAATGGGATGAAGAGGCCTACTTACAAATATATGGTTAGGGGTTGTGACAACCATTTGGGTGTAGGCCATTGTTGGAAACAATTACACCTTTGCACTTTTTTACTAGTTTTTGCTCTGTTTTGGTTATGTTATTTTGTGTGTGCACCTGATAATGACTTAAATGGTAGCGCAGATGTGTGTCTTCCTTTGCATGGAAGAAAACATCACGACATTGATGAACGCGGTTGTGTTGGTGAGTTGTAGGAAAAACTTCTCAAAGAATAGAGGCCCCATTGTTGGGATTCTGAAAGGCAACGTTGGCCTCATCACCACCATTTACAACATAGTGCTTGCCAGCAACCCTTGTTCATTTTTACTCATGTTTACCATTGTTCTGGGCCTTGTATGCTTTGCAGCCATGGTTTTTATGAAGCCCACACCTAGTGCAGTTGGGGGAACATAAGATAGCAGGAGAAATGGTTTGCACTTGGTTATTGTATTAATCTTCTAATCTCTTTCAGATATCTTTCTAAAATAGGCTTCTCTTTGAGGAGGTTTGAAGGCCTTTTCAAAGTTGAATATCCTACAAAAATTTATTATCGAATTTAACATAAATTTACATAATCTTTGCTTAGTGGGTTGTCCACATTTTGTGCCAAGCTCGCAACATCAAGGATTCACATGCCCATTCTATCAAAGACATAAGTGAAATCAACATTTGAAGATTGCAAATGATCCTGGATAGGAAAAAAAAGTGGGGCTGAGCACAAGAATGAACCAACCAATATCATGCATCATAACTAAGAGATGCTTTTATTTTTTCAAACATGAGCACTTCCATTCAAATCCATTTGTGAGAAGGTTGCTAAATCTTGTACCACTCATCTCGATTGCATATGCTTGAGAGCTTTCTCTTTTTTAAATCAAACAATCTTAACATATCTAATTCCATATTATATGGATAGAGGGTACTGGCAAAATATATTGATTTTGATTTTTCATCTGTACATAGAAATTGTTTAAAAAAATTATGTCAGTCTTGTGTAGATTGTCGTATACTCTTTTGAATGTTTAAACAAATGTCTATACCCCATTCTTTGGCTCTACTTGTGCATGAGCACAAATTATGTGACAACATATTTTCTTGAGAATATCAAAAATTACAATTCTTTGAGACTCTTATTTAATCAGCTTACATGTGTTGTGTATGCTTTTTCGACCACCATTAAACAAGAGAAAATCAAGATTGGAAAAAATAAGTCAACTTTGATTATTTAACATTTTTTCAATGCTTTCCCATTTTCGAACCACACCTACCATCCAAGTTTCTAAAAAAATAAATCTATTTTTTAATTGATATTTTCAATTAAAAAAAAAAAAACTTTAAAATTTAGAACAATTTTTTAATTGATATTTTTTAATTAAAAAATAAAGAAGAATAAAACTTTAAAATTTAGAGTAGCCAATCCAAAAAGTAAGGTGCAATGAAGATTTTTAGATGTGGTAATAAATACATCCTACATATAATCTAAATAGTTAGCTAATATAAACAATTTAATATAGAAAAAATGACTTATACAATTATATAAATTATTTTCTCTTTGTATAAATTTTGACAAATAGCTTATCAATATACATTATTAAAGTGGAATGAAGTAGACTTAGTAGTACTATAATCATATCATAAATTAAAGTTTACCATAGAAATGTTTCTTAATTGGTATTTTTAAAAATGATTTCTAGAGTAAATTAATTGATTAATTGAATTATTTGGTTTGCATTAATTGACTTGTATTAGTCATTATTAAAGAACACTAAATTTAGAAACTAAATATACTCTAATTATACACATTTTTCTACTTAAAATATTGCATGTACATGCTTTCTTTTAACAAATCCCTCTTAACCACAATTTTCTTCTATCATATGCTCATTCTATATCAACTTTCTTATATTTGTAATATTGCCTACTTTTTTGTGCACATAAGGTAGGGACTCTAGCTTGCTCAGAGCTCTTGTTAGTCCCTTCCAATACTATTGCTTTCATTCAATTCAATTGACCAATCAACTCACAGGATTAAAAAAATTAAAAGAAACTTCAAATGTTTATATTTTTTTAAATTTTTCATTATTTTACAAATTACATTTTTCATTCATTCTATTGAATCATTATATTTTTGGTAGGGAGAAAATTCAATTTTCTCCAACAAAAATATAAATCATTAATTACAACTTTATCATGCATTAATTACAACTTTATCTTTTCCACATTTATGACAAGTTCATTATATTTTCAAACAAGTGACATTTTATTTTCCACCTTACACCACTTTGAACAAAAATAAATGTCTAATCAATATTAATTATCACAATTTATTTTTCTTACCAAGTTCAAATAAAGAGTTAAATATTTTTTATTTTGAATATATTTATTAGTTTTACATTGATGTTTATTTTTTGCCATTTGTAAAATGTTATTTCTTTAAGTTTACACTATATTTTACTAACTACTATTTTACAATCTTGACCTAATTTTTTTAATGCCATTTTACAAATTGTCAAACTAATACTACCCCTCAAACTTACTAGATATTTTGATAATTTGAATTAAGTAATCAACAATTTATTTTGTAAAATTAATTATTTCAACTTATAATTGAATTGTTAGAAATGAGTAGTTCATTCATATATATAATTTTCTATTGTTATATATATATTTCTTAAAATAATATAATTATTAATATTTTTAAAATTCATTTCATCTCTCTATTATTCTATCTTTACTTATCTTTATAATAACATATCATTCCTTTTTAAAACATTTTCTTTCTATCATTTCTTTCAATCTATAAATCTCTATTTTCCTTCTTTATCAATTATCGACAGCTCTTGTTAAAAATCATATTCTCGTCGTCTTCACTTTTGTGCTTTCAAAGGCCCTTAAAATTCCACTAAGCCAAAAACCTTTGAGTAGGTACATTTATCAATCGTTAATAATATTTGAGAGAAAATCTTTTCGTGACCGCGAAGGGATAGGGTTTCGTTCGAAAATATGTCCCGATCCTATAAGAGTTGCGTGATCCTTCTGAATGCAGCTAAAGAAGAGGAGGGCCTACTGTGGGCGTGACAGGGTTATCTTGCAGTAAGAGGGGCGTAAGGCATGGGAGGGTTGGCAAAATTAGACTGGACAATGAACATTTTAATCTTGCCAGTCCCTCCAATGCCTATACTCCTCACTGCACAACCCTGTCCTTCCTTCACAATACAATATTACGTTTCTGCTAGTTCACGGTATTTTCTATCTTTTAAATTTGTTTGTGCTTATCTGCAAGGGGTTTTGGCTTCTTCTCTTTATGGTGTTTTATTCAATGGACTATATTTTGTAGCGAATGCGTTCAGAGAAGATTTTTTTCTGGGTTTACTTTAGGGTTTCGTCGAGGTAGCCAGGAGAAACAGGTTATGCCCAGTAAGAATCTGTGGTAGTGTTTCGAGGCTTCGTCGTTTAATGCGTACTAGCAGGTCGTCATTTTCATTTAGTCAATAAAATATTAGAGCTTAGATCTCTCCAGCGGCGGCCTTTGTTTGAGGGAGGATTTGGGTGTTTGTTAGGTTTCTAGAATATTGACATCACGGCACTGCCGCTATATGATCATCTAATCACAAGAGCAGGGGTCTACAAACACATTTACAGCAACTTCGGTAGTTGTTAGCGTGCTCTAAAGAATCAGCCGCCGATCTCAAAAAACCTGCCGAATTGCCCTTTCCATGTTTTAAGCTCATGCTTCTTTTCGGTAGCTATCTGGGCAACAATAGTAAGAATGTCAGACATTTCAGTGGGATACGATCCTTAACTTCACGAGGTAGAAAAATATGCATTCTCATCTTCTGAACGAGATTGTTGAAAAAAGTCATGAATATTAAAGAAAAATAACTTTAAAGATAACTGCACAGTTTAGCAATATAAGCTTTCTACATATTCCAATTGCCTACAAAGACAATATTTCTGAGCAGGGTTCAAAATAAACTTTTGAACTAGGATACCAAACAAAACAAAACAAAATGAAATACATAAACTTGTAAGATGCGAATCTAAGGTGTACATCTGCACAGATAGTAGAATAACCAATTATTGGGTGGAGACCTACCCTTGTCATCTTACAACTACCCGTTGTGTGATATTTTACGCCATTGCCCTATTACGATTGGGGACCCCCTCTTTCATTTGGCTTTTGTAGCGTTAGGTGTAGAGTTGAATTGAGATTGCAGAGTGAGATTTGGTCAAGTCTCAAAGTTTGGGATCAATGCAAAGAGGAGAGGCAATAAATAGTAGCTGGAGTCAAGTGATGTGAGGACCAATTCAAATAAGGAGGCATAAGTGAAGGACAAATTTAACATATAAAATTTAAGCCTCTCTTCAAGAGAGGGCCAGACGCTGCCCTTTCATAAAGATTAAATTCTCTACTTCTACCTCCTTTAATTTTTCGTTGAATCCTTAGCCCATGTAGAATCCCATCATGTTAAGATATTTGTTTAGAAGTTCGTCGAAATGTCTAGGTATGAGGGAGCCAATGAGTGGTAAGAAGTAGCATATAATGACAAGTAATATTGAGGATGAAAGACAAGGCACACTTCAAGGAAGGAATATGAGTTATTAAGGTAGTTGGTATTTGAGGATGAGGCTTCAAATATCCTTTGTCTTAGTTGGATTCGGCCCCAACGAGAGGATAAATCTTGGGCACTTGTGAATTTTCGTGTAGGTGGTGTGAGTGATGAGGACAAGCATGCTTTTTAGGATGAGCTAGAAAGTGGGAGGATGATGCATGTTTGAGAATTAAGACTAGTTGAGAGATGGCAAATTATGCCATTCTTCGAGGATGAATCCTCATCCACACCCATTTTTTGCTAGTGCATGATGGATTCAAGCAAACACAAAGGCACCAATAATGTGAAATGGGGGAATGGCAACTTAAAGAGGCGAGGAGGTTGCCTAATATAATAAACAAGTGTATCCTCTGTGAGGAGTAGATTTCGCCCCTCCAAAAGGATTTTATTCTTTCACATGTAATTTCTGATTTTTCCCAAAGGCAAGGGCAATTCCAACATTTCATGTGCATAATGAGTAGGTCAAGTTGAGAATGATCGAGCAGTTCGAGTAAGGTGATGAGATTGGATTGTAGCAAAGTTCTCCAACAAGGGTGGCTTCTGACAATTTGGGAGAAATGTTCTTTGGTATCATTTTTTTGCCTTGTCTAAGTCGGTTGTGGTTTTGAAAAGAGAGAAATAAGAATAAAAAGAAAATCGCCAGACCCATTGCAAGGTCAGCTTGTATTGAGAATTGTGCCCCTTACCTATTCAACATGTATATAAAGGGGGTCAATTCAAATAGTTTGGACGTCAAACCTTTCAAGTTCCTCTTTAAACCCCCTTCTATTGGTAGCAGCGATTTATTTCTACTAACAATGATTTATATGCAACAACTATCTCCTTAATTTGAAGGTGAGATTCTGTTACGTTTGAAGTGAACTCCAAATTCCATTGGCGGGTTGTAGTTGAGAGGTGGTGAAATTGTGGATATAAAGATATTATAATGCTATGACCATGTGGTTTCTTTTTTATTTAATGTGTTCTTTTGTAACTTAAAATGAGATTTCACTCCTTTAAAATCAAAATGTTAAGAGATAAAGAGTGCCAAAAAAGCTAATTTTTAATCGTTTTGGATTAAAATGAATTAGGTTCAAGAATCATTCAAATGAATTTAATTTTATTGTATTAGAAGCTTTATCAAAACTAGTTTATATTATAATTTGAAAGCTTCATTAACGATAAGAAGTCTTCATCAAATAAGAGGTGGTGGAATCTAAAAGAATTTTATTCTATAGACTAAATTTCTTTGTTTTGACTCTTCTCATCTTCTTGTAAACTCAATGCATTTTTTCTTCTTGTTTTGCAAGGTCATTCTCAGAGAGGAAGGGGCTTGATGAGAAGAGGATGGTTGCAAGGTAATGATCAAGAACATCAAGGCCTCAAGTGCTAATTGCTTGAGGAATTTCTCAATCTCCAAGATATTTAAACGAGGAAGATTCAACATCAATATCACCCAAGGAAATTCCAAATTGAGACCAAAATGGGATTGAAGATAAAGTTCAAAGGGAATCAAGTTCAGATCATATAGAAATATAAATTCAAGCTTTGAATCCAAGTCAAGCCATGAGGAAAATTCCCAAGGGATAGAGAAGATTTGAAAGATGAAGTAATCTGGGAATATGGGCCACCATAATCATCCTCCAACAGATTGATAGTTTTGGAAGAATTAATCAATGTTAGAAATGTTGAGAGATACTTTCTAAACATCGAGCAAGAAATATTTGCAATATTAACAAACACACTGTACAAGCTAGGATTTAAAGTACATGGTAAAATAGATCTACAATAAAGATGATGAGGTGGCAATTGATTGTCTTCTCCAATTAGAAATTCCAATTGCAAGCACAAGCAATCAAATTATGAAAAGTGTTCTATTTTCTCATTGGTCGGGAAATCATTATAATTTTCTTAATGCCACATGAAATGGCACTCTCTTGTAATTGGTTGTAAACTTGGCAACCCTAATTAGGGTTTGTAGGGATCAATCTTGGCCTTTGATCTCCAATCGATCTTGGCCCTTCATTGCATTTGAACATCTATATAAAGCCAATGCCTTATCATTTGTAAAGAGTTAGATTCATTAGATTGGAGGAGAAGTATTAGAGAGCTAGTAATAGAAGTAGGTTAGCTAAGGAAGAGACTTCATCAAATTGTTGCTATGGTGCTATCAAAGTAATGTGTAATTCATTGTTGGTTCTTCACAATGAATTATATAATATTGCTTTGAAGAGCTGCACTCACTCGAAGTAGATATTTTTTCTTGTTGAAACAGTAATTAGTTGGATGAAAGTAGTTGTAGATGTTTACTTGCTTGACCTAAACAAATTTGGGCCATTAGCTTCTTGCTGATGGTAAGATTGTCTTGTAGTAAGCCAATGATTGAAAGCACTTAACTTCAATTGATATTCAATCTTTAGTTTGCATCCATTTGCTGAGATTGGGGAGGAGATGTCGATTTGGAAACCATTTGGAGCTTCCTTAGAAGCTTGCACTAGGTAGATGGAGCTGCTAATTAAGCCTCATCTAGTAGAGTCCAAGTTCATCCATGCTTCTTTCCGTTCATGGTTAGAAGTAGAAGTTTGCTTTTAATTTGAAGCGTGAATTGAAAGATCAAAGTACATTTTCATTGCATATAGTGATGTTATCTTAAAGAGGCGAGGAGACATTTAAAGTTGCATAAAATGAACAAGTGTATTTTGCCCATCCACGTGGATTTTATTTTTTCACATATGGAATTTTCCATCTTCCCCGAAGGCAGGGATGACTACAACACTCCATGTGTACAATGAGGACTAGGTCGAGTCGAGAATGATAGAGGAGTTGGAGTAAGGCAATGAGATTGGAATTCTAGTGAAGCTCCCCAACCTAGGTGGACTCTGCCAACTTGGGAGGATTCTATCCTCAAGTATCATTATTCCACCTTGTTTGAGTTGGCTTCCAAATACAATAGCCACGATTTTGAAAAGAGAGAATTAAGAATTTATTGCAAGGTCAACCTTATTGAGAGTGGTACACCTTCACCCATGCAACATGTATTTAAAGGGAGTTGATTTAAATCATTTGGATATCAAACCAGCAAAGTTTCTCTCTGGATTCCTGGCAGCAAATGACTCTACTGGCATTAGCGACTTATTTCTCCCAACAACAATTTAGAGGAATCGATTATCTTTTTTATTTGAAGGAGAGATTCCTTTACATTGGAAGTGGACACTGAATTCCATTGGTGGGTTGTAGATGAGAGGTGGTGAAATTGTAAATATAAAATGTTATAATTCTATGGCGCCTTGGTTTCTTTCCAATTTTAATGGGTTCTTTCATAATTAAAATTGTGATTTCACGCTCTTTAAGTCAACATGTCTAGTTGTCAAAAATGCAAATAAATTAAAATAAATTAAGTCGAGGAATCATTAAAATAAAAATAAGTTTAATAAATTCATTAGAAGGTTTTTTCATTTGAAAGCTTCACTAATGATTATAAGCCTTAATTAAATAAAAGCAGCTGAAATCTAGAAGAATTTTCTATGCAAATTCTATATTTCTTTGTTTTATCTCCTCTCATCGTCTTGTAACCTTAATGCATTTTTCTTCTTGTTTTGCAAGGTCAATCTTGGATAGGAGGTAGACATTTAAAGCTGTATAAAATACACAAGTGTATCCTTTGTGCGAGGCGGAACTGCTCCTCCACAAGGAATTTTTTTCTTTCACATATGCAATTTTCGATTTTCCTCGAAGGCAAGGATGACCTCAACATTCCATGTGCACAATGAGAAGTAGATTGAGCCAAGAATGGTAGAGCAGTTGGCATAAGGCAATGAGATTGGAATTCTAGTGAAGTCCTCCAACCTAGGCGGACTTCGCCAACTTGGGGGATTCTGTCCTCTCAAGTATTGTTTTTCCATCTTGCCTGAGTCGGCTTCCAACTACAATAGCTACGGTTTCGAAAAGAGAGAAATAAGAATTTTAAAATAAAAAGAAAACTGCCACCCCCATTGCAAGGCCAACCTATATTTAGAGTCATTCCCCTTCACCCATGCAACATATATTTAAAGGACTTCAATTCAAATTATTTGGACATCAAACCAGCAAAGTCCCTTTTTTGATTCCTAGTGGCAAACAGCTCCTATTAGCGGCAGTGAATAATTTCTCCTGACAACAATTTAGAGGCAGTGACTATCTCCTTAATTTGAAGGCAAGATTCATGTATGTTGGAAGTAGACTACAAATTCCATTGGCGGGTTGTATTTGAGAGGTGGTAAAATGCAAATATATAGATGTTATAATTCTATGCCCACTTGATTTCTTTCCAATTGTTAATGGGTTCTGTGGTAATTAAAATTGGAAGTTCATGCCTTCTAAATCAAAATGTCAAGCGATAGAGTGCAAAAAATGCAAATTTATAATCTTTTGGAATTAAAATAGATTAAGTTGGGGAATCATTAAAGTATTATTAAAGTTTAATTCATTAGAAGCTTTGTTGAAACAAGCTGAAATTTTAATTTGAAAGCCTTACTAATGATTATATAAGCCTTAATTAAATAAAGGGTGGAATTTAGAAGAATTTTATTGTACAAAAAAATTAAATTTCTTTGTTTTGTCTCTTCTCATCATTTGACAACCTTAATGCATTTTTCTTCTTGTTTTGTAAGGTTATTCTCGGAGAGGAAGGGGCTTGGCAGGAGGGGGATGATGGCAAGGTGATGATTAAGAACTTTAAGGCCTTAAGTGCCAGCTACAAGAGGAGTTTTTAAAGCTCCAATACATTCAAATGAGAAGGATTCAATATCAATGTCACACAAGGAAATTCCAGATTGAGATCAAAATGAAATTGAAGATTCAAGTTCTAGAGGGAATTCAGTCCAATGAAGATATGATCAATTTCACAAATGCAATCAAGTTCAGATTGTACAAAAATGCAAATTCAAGTTGTGAATCGAAGTCAAGCCATGAGGAAAACTCCCAAGGGATAGAGAAGATTTTGAAAGATGAAGTCATTTGGGAATATGGGCCATCATAATAATCCTCTAGTAGATTGATAGTTTTGGAAGAGTCAATCAAAGTTAGAAATGTTGAGAGATGCTTTCCACAATAGAGCAAGAAATATTTGCAGTTTTAACTATCACATTTTACAAGCCAAGATTCAAAGCACATGATTAAATAGGTCTCTAAGATAAGGATGATGAGGTGGCAATTTATTGTCTTCTCTAATAAAAAAAATTCAAATTTCAAGCACAAGCAATCAAATCATGATAAGTGTCCTATTTTCACATTGGTTGGAAAAATCATTGTAATTTTCTTACTGGCCCATGAATTGGTGCCCTCATGTAATTGGTTATAAATTTGGCAACCAAAATTAGGGTTTAGGGATATCTACAATCTATCTTGGCCCTTCATTGCATTTAAACATCTATAAAAGTCCAAGACCTTCTCATTTGTAAAGAGTTAGATTCGTTAGATTAGAGGAGAAGCATTAGAGAGCTAGTAGTAGAAGTAGGTTAGCTAAGGGAGAGACTTAAATTGTTGCTATGATGCTATCAAAGTAATCGATAATTCATTGTTGGTTCTTCATGGTGAATTGCTTAATATTGTTTTGAAGTGTTGCATGTTTTCTTCAAACTTTCAGTTGGAGTAGATTTATTTTCATGTTGAATTGGTTAATTGAATAAAAGTAGTTGTGGATGTTTCTTTGCTTGACTTGAACAAATCTGGGCTACCAACCTCTTGCTGATGGTAATAGTGCCTTGTGTGGTAAGCTGATGATTGAAAATACTCAACTTCAATTGTTATTTAATCTTTAGTTTGAATCCGTTTGATGGAATAGTTTGAATCCGTTCGATTTGAAAACTATTTGAATATTCCTTAGAAGCTTGCACCAGGTGGGTGGGGTTGATGTATAGCATCAGTTGAAGTAATATTAAGTACTTGGAATCATGATTTATATGAACTCTGTTTTACTGGTGAATATATATGTATATATATACATTTAATTGTTTACAAAATAACTTCATCAATATCGGGCTTGTCTTGAAAAGACTATTGTTATCCGGGCTTTGTATTTATCTGTTCTGCCGCCGATTGCAAAGGAAACATATTACATTTGTTGTGGTGGAAACTAGTGATTAGTTATGCCCACATAGAGGCATGACCCTATGTGGCCTTTGGCCACGTAGAGTCATGTCTCTACGGGACATGACTCTCCATTCTAATACATATACGATGCCAAGCAGTTGTTGGAAATATATCAATAACAAGGCATATACAAGTCCCAGTGATTGCTCTCCCTGCAGGTAAAATAAAGACAAGTTCATCGATTCTCCATTGGCATTGAAAGTTGAAGATCTGCAACAACACCGTCAGTCTGAGATACAAGTAAGTTAATCTGAATTTGTACAATCTGCTATAATAGTTTATCTCTATTAGAGATCTTAATTTAACATGGTATCATCCTGATAGGAAATTCTATTATTCAGAATTAAAACTAAAATCTCAGATTTACCAATATCAGAATTTTATCCTCAAATTCAAAATGGTTAATCATGTAAGATTAGAGGATAGAATTGAGGGAGCATCAAACTTTTCGTCATGGAAAATTCAAGTCATGATAGTACTAAGAGAAATGGAATTAGAAGAGTACATAGAATCAAACAAATCTATTCCTGAAAATAAACTAGATAAAACATGAAAAAGACACAATAACAAGGCTATGAAAATTATTATAGACTCGGTGGAGGATCATTTTCTTTCTTCTATATCGAGTCTCAAAATTGCTTTTGAGATGTTCTCCATTATAAAGAATACATTCGAAATTAGTAACACAAGCAGATTGCTAACATTGAAGCAAGATCTACTATATGTCAAGATGAATAATGGAGAAACTGTTACGTCCTATTTCCTAAGAATCTAAGAATTAAAAGATCAACTTGTGACCGTTGGAAATGAAGTAGATGACAAAGAACTTAGCATTATAGCCCTAAAAGGACTACCACTGTCTTGGGAGACATTTATTCGTGGACTAAGTTCTTGACTAGATCTTCCTAAGTTTGAACTACTCAAAAATGAATGCACTCAAGAAGAGTCAAGATTAATTACATGAGGAATCATTTCAAATCAAGAGGGAGAATTTCTAGCGCTTCAAGTGTGTACTAATAATAAGGGAAAAAGAAAGGGAATTTATCAAGACAACAAAGAATTCAACAAATCATAGAAGAAAAGGGATTGGTCCAAAGTACAATGCTTCAAATGTGACAAATTCAGTCACATTCATAACTTCTGTTCGGAACGAAAGAAAATTCAAGCAGCCCTAGTGGAAGTTAAGTATGAAAAGGATGAAAACCTTGCATTTTAAGTTGTTGAAGAGATAAAGTGGAAAAATTTTAAAGAGAATACCAAATTGAGGAATCAAAGGGAGTGATACATTTCCAAAGTTCGAATACATAAGTGACATTTGCAATGTTGTACTCAGATAAATCAGTCATCTATAAATTCAGTTTTTGAATCAGAGATATGGTATATCAAAATTGATTTACATAAGTACAAATGAGCAAATAACAGATATTCTTACTGAACCTCTTGTCAATGTTAAAATAGAATATTTTAGAGGTAAACTTGATATGATCAAATTGTAATTATTGAACTTAAGTTTCAATTGATATTGTGTTTATGCTTCTAGTTGAATAGTTGCATCAGATATGTAAGTCCTCTTTCAGAAACAAACACACACACACACACATATATTCAGAAGGTAATCTTTGTAAGGTGATGATCTTACAAATGATAGGCTTGTTATTATGACAGTTTTTGTTTTGGATATGCCAGAAGTCATTGATAATGAATGCATTATGATTACTCTAGATATTGTATTGGACAATTAGAGATCATAATATATGTTATAATAGTGTTCATAACATGGTGATTAAAATTATTTGACAAGTCACTATTTCAGAGTGTTAAAGTCAGATAATGTGTTATGCACAAATATATATTCTGGTATTTCTTAAAAAAATTATTGCTTCTCCTTTGCTAAAAGGGAGTGTTGATGTATAGCATCAGTCGAAGTAACATTAAGTTCTTGAAATCATGATTTATATGAACTCTGTTTTACTCGTGAAAATATATACATATATATACCTACATACACACACACACACACACACACACACACACACACACACACACACATTCATTTAATTGTTTACAAAATCACTTCATCAATATTGGGCTCTTGTCTTGAAAAGACTATTGTTATCAGGGCTTTGTATTTATCTGTTCTGCTGCTGATTGCAAAGGAAACAGATTACATTAGTTATGGTGGAAACTAGTGATTAGTTATGACCATGTAGAGGCATGACCTAGAGTCATGTCTCTACGGGGACATGACTCTCCATTTATATATATATATGATGCCGAGCAGTCGTTGGGAAATATATCAATAACAAGGCATATACAGTTCCATTGCTTGCTCTTCCTGCACGTAAAATAAAGATAAGTTCATCGATTCTCCATTGGCATTCAAAGTTGAAGATCTGCACCATTCAAACAACACCGTCAGTCTGAGATACAAGTAAGTTAATCTGAACTTGTACAGTCTGCTATAATAGTTTATCTCTATCAGAGATCCTAATTTAACAGGTGGAGTCACTGATTGAGCTGCATCTAGTAGAGTCCAAGTCCATCCCTGCATCCTTCAATACATGGTTAGAAGTAGAAGTAGAAGATTGAATTTAAGTTGAAGTGGAAGTTGGAAGATCAAACTACATTTTTATCGCTCATTATGAAGCTAAATCATTAGGAGTGCAAGCAATTGATATTTGTTGAATGAATGGTGCAAGTCCCCCAAACAATTACTAACAAATCACATCATTTCACTGAGCAGGTTTCCACAATTGAAAGGAACCTTGAAGTCATTTCATGATCTTACGTTGCAAGCTCAGCATGAGAGATGACCTTATATCAAGAGAGGATTGAATATTTGGTGTTTCATCCTGAAACATTAGATGTTTGATTCTGCATGTTGTAGTGGAACAAAACTCACATCAACACTATGAAAGCAGTATTAGAGTCTCATGGTTCTCTTACAGTGAACTTTCATAGAGATACCAGCTTTGTCATGACAGGCCTATTTCTTATTATGAGTGTTGAGATTTAGAGAATGATCTTCATTTCTTTCACCTTCCCGCACTCTGCATATAGCAATGGTTGAAAAATTCAATTTTAATAAGAAAAAACATTTGAAGGTTGCAGATAGTTTAATCTCCTCACTACTTTGCTTGGATGAATTTTCTCCAAGCTGCTTGACATACTACTTCAAGCTGTGTCACTTCCCTGAGGCTGACTTGCAACTCCTGAAGTATTGCTAAACACTAACACAGTATAATAGATTTATGTTAATGATAGAATTATTAATAATATTATATTAGTTTAATACAATAGAAATTTTTATTGGGCCGACCTAGACTCTTAATTTTGGTCCCAAATTTATAATCTAGTGTTAAAACAAACATGTGTAACTAAATGATCTTCTGGCTTGGTGAAATCATCTGGAAGTTTGCTGGTAAACTTGGGAGATTTTGCAAACACGAGAGCTTGGACAAAACAATCAGCTATCCTACAAGTTTAGGTCTCAATCCCTTACCTTGCAACATCAATTTTTTTATATTTGAGATTTTAGTTCTCCTTTTAGTGATTAATACAGATCAGCATTATCTAAGGGCATCTACCATTTAAAAAAAAAGGTAGCAGTTTTGACTTGGAGCTATGAACCTGTGGACCTCATCCCCTGTATAAACATTCAACAATTACACCCCAATGGGATTTGAACTTTGATGACGAAAACACCACCACTGCAACTTAACCACACACCATGCCAGCATCAGAAAAGGCATCTACCACAAAGGGTTCAAGGGTAAACTAATAACAAGGTACTAGCTTACATGTTCCAGTCACTCTTGAGATCATCTGAGCACTACTATAGAAAGGGCTGGAGGTTTACTGTGATCTCAAGCAAGCTGGGCACTGTATCAAGCAGTTAGATATACACTGCTGATGCCATAGTGTCACAGATAGCAGCAACAGAATCCATCATTCAGCTTCAAGGCCATTCTCGTGCCAGGCACAATGAATGCCATCTTGCTAGATCTGAGGCTTTGCATCCCACAGCAGCAGGCACAAGTGAATCCTACTCCTACACAAGTGTTGAACACTTCAGTAGTGAGTACAGGTGATTCCTGAGCTCTATAGAAGTGCTGAACACTTACGTCAGCACCTACCAGGTCACTCTAAACATTAAATGCAATCAGGTGAGGTTAGAGGTCTACATGAATCAAATCCAGTCTGATTAAAAAGTGCAATATCTTTGATCATTGTTGTCAGCAGCATTACTTTGGTTTTTGACGTTTCCATTCAAATGCCAAATTATGTTGAACAACTGCTACACTATGGTGTGAGTGGAATGGGTATCCTTTGGTGTTGGTTTTTGTAAATTTTTTGTTTTTTCTGAGGCAATCAGCAACTAGTTTCTTTTCTGTTTGGTACAGTGATTCGCATTGATAGATTTCTGCCAATTCTGATCATCTAAACCCAAGATTCATGATATTGAAAGTTGGAAAACCCTAGGTTTATTTTAAACTGGTCTCACTACTCTGCTGGGATGGTTTTTTTTATGATGCTTGAAACTTCAACTTGAATCTTTGGCCACAAGGTTGGTCCTTGTCTTAGTAATGGGAATGGGTGGGAGATAATTACCTCTGGCTTCAATAGCTGGCCATCCTTAAGTTAAAGTTGTAGCTTCAGTTGGATAAATTTGATCTGAGATACATTGTTATTATTGGTAAATCATTATTTTCTATATATATGCCTATTCAAGTAATAATAATATATATTATTATATATAGTATATAATATACATATTATAGTATATAATATGTGTATACACACACACACATATACATATACATATATATTATATTAATTATTATTATGAAATATATGTATTAATTAAATGACGATTAAACCTTAAAGAGACATGTCTTGTCTCATATTTATATGAGATCTAAATCTGCATTTAGAAGATATCTATAACAATGACTATATTATTACATTTGCAGAAAAGATCCATGTTACTTAACATGGTATCAGATGCAACGGCAAATGTAACTTCAATTAATTTCTTCAGATTTGCAGAAGTATTATAATGCATGAGGTGTTTATAATAGAGAAAGTTATTAATGGGCATCGACTAGACCTGGGGGTCAAATGTTGAACTATTTTTAAAGGCCCTGGAGTCGGCCTGTTACACCAAATGTGGTAGAGCATGCCGAGCCTAAATAAAGATGCGGGATCTTCTTGAAAAAGTGGGCCTCACCCAAGGGCAGATCTTTATACGTAAGATGAAGATATCTGTAAAATGAAATAGCCATCGGAAGCATGAAACAAAAAACGGAAGAGAAGGGAGTTAAGGGAAATGACATCCCGATAAGATTGGTGGTAACATTGGGAAGCTTGCAGACACTAGAAGAGGCCAAACACCTAATAAGGTCTAAATTGCAAGAAATGTATAATCTGCCAGAGGAAATTTGCTTATCTGCCCATTTATGAAGTGTTCAAGTTGTGATTGGTCTGTAAACAGTGCAAATCCATTTTAACCGCTAAAAGCTTTATGGAACTATGGACAAATTTATCCCCACTGATTCCCTGGTTTCTGTTATATCACTCATCGAAAGTACTTTCAGTGTATGATCCCTATTATTGTACGTGGACTAACATGCCTGTTCATGAGCAGTGCGTGCTGGATTTGCCAGTCCTATTGATGGCCTCTGCAGGGGGCTTACTCTGTTTTAGGAGTCAAAATGCAGAAAACACAACCATAATTGTCTGCAATCCTTTTACAAAAAAAACCCATAAGATATTGCCAGAAATGATCCAAATTCGTTATGTCGATATCCTGGGCATGGTGGCTGATAAAACAACAAATTCTTACAAAATCCTTGTAACTGGGACCTCCTAGTTGTCCACTGATGAGAGCATAATGGAAGTTTATGATTCCAGGCTTGGAAAATGGATTTATCAATGCAATTCCAAACAAAAGTTTCTGCAGTTTTGGTACGAGGTCCATGCCATTTGGCTCAAAGGGTTCTTCTACTGCCTTGCAATGCCAGTGAATGCAGTGCAGGGGTACTGCCTGCAAAGATATGATATGGAAGCAAGGAAGTGGGATGATCTTGATGTGAAGATGCCATCCCATGATATCCAATGCCCA
The DNA here is from genome assembly GCA_028749045.1 of Cupressus sempervirens. Taxonomy (NCBI): domain Eukaryota; kingdom Viridiplantae; phylum Streptophyta; class Pinopsida; order Cupressales; family Cupressaceae; genus Cupressus; species Cupressus sempervirens. Next base: position 389,444,382 of record CM053784.1, on the reverse strand, counting down.
TCGTTGCTCATCTGTAAGGGGTGGTTACTCCCTGCTGCGAAGATTGTGAAGGATTATTCCACTAAGAGTAATTTAAATAACACTATCAGTCTTGCACTAAGTAGTGAATATGATATCACAGACATGTATGTACGACAATAAAATTGTTGAACAGAATGGTGAGATGAAAACATCATTCCTCCAACATCACCAAACAATAAGTTTAAAAAAACCAAAAAACAGTGAAGCATACACATAGGGGCGAAGCGTGCCTAAAGCGTTTCCAATGAGAGAGAGAGCGGCTGCTGTAATGTCCGAGAGAGAAGATGAAATAAGTGAATCTGATCCGATTACTCATGACGTAGTATGGAGTGGTGGAAGACCCGAAGGAACATGTGTATAATCAGACACAAGCATATTACAACGATGTGAAAAACAACAACAGTGAAAGTCAATATCCCCTCAATCAATGTGATCAAAAGACGTAACACAAGGCACAAAGGTGATTAAAATCTGAGGTAATTTTAAGGTGTCAACAAAGTGGTAAGAGTTATTATACAAAAATGGGCAGTACCTTTGTCCCCTTAATGAGTTGGACAAATGATATTTTACCGAAGACTTGTCACTTTGCTTCCTTAAAATCGGCATAGATGGCAATCGACCTCAATCAGTTTTAATCCGGCTCAAACATATTTATCTTAAACGAGAGATATCTGCTTGATCACATGCCATGCGAGTAAAAGATGAATCCCCCACAAAAATGGAATGGTGAAATCAAACCTGACATGTGGCAGATATAAGGTGCCTAAGGTGATGCAACATCAAGCACCTAGCCCATGAATAAGTTTGTTAAAGGTTGCAGGAAATTAATATCCCTTGAATGTGTAATGATCCATGACTTGGAACAAGGGTAATCAAACCCACACCCTAAGAAAGTAAGTGCCTGTAGAACATTGTCTACGAAGGATTGGCACAAGGCAATCAATGGCTTTGGTGAAATCCACAGAACCTTAGCGACAATCATGATGTGGCTCACATAAACCAACGGTCTCCAATAAATGTGGATGTGGCATTACTGGTTTGTGTGGTAGCGTTGGTTGGGAAGATGATCAATTGGTGAAAATAAGAAAGAGGGAAATCGAGATGAAGAGGGAGCCTAACATGTTATTAGAGGCAACCTTGAAAGAGAGGGAGAAGATTGAGGATGTTATCTAGTAAACCTTCAGTGAACTTGGTCTTATTGATTAAGAGAGAGTAAACAATGTTGAGATGGATTCTCTAGTGTTGATAGCATAATTCAGTTGAACAACATTTTGTCAATAAGGGGAATAATTATATTCAATGTTTCCACTATCTAACTAGCTCGTCAAGGTCTTCAACTCATTTTGGATAAGCAAGGGCAATACAAATCAGATTGGATAAATGGATCAAGCATTGTCTAAAATCATCTCGAACAGACAACCCGACAATTGAAGAGTGTCTCGATTGGGAAGAAATCATTGGACCACACATAACATGAGAGCACGGATATGGGTTGATTTAGATCCAATATTTGGATCAGCTCTTTACTTGCAGAAGGGGTAGATCTTAAATTTGGGGCAATCAACACAAGGAATTTTTTTTTTTGATGGATCGGTAAACGGCTGAAGCCTAGATTAATTATTATTATTTGTTGGAATTAATTATTATTATATTTTAAGCGAAGGTAGATTCGAACCCAAGACCTCTCACATGAGAGGTTCACAAGTTACCGTTGCGTTGTAGGCTTTTGCCTGCAATCAACACAAGAGATGATGTCAAAGAAATCCATATTTGATTTGATGCAAAATTGTTCAACAATACAGAATGAGTGGAAATTTTACATTGTGGGGGGAATAATAGTCAATGTTTCATTCCCACTTGAACCTTCCTTAGAGGGGAGATGTTCCATTCTCAAATAAATTAAGAAGACAATTTCTGAATCTTCATGTGTAGATTAGTATTCTTATCTTTTACATTTATCTCTCTCTTATTTGTAATTCTATACATACTATAAAGGTTATTTGCCTTGATCTTTTTTACTTTATGGTTGAAGATGTTCTTACAAGAAAAGTAAGTTGGTACTTTACACATGCTACCAAAAATTGTGCAGATTCAATCTAATGATAGCAGATCCAAAGACTTTGATGATCGATGAATAAAGTGAGGCTCTTGAAGAAAACATCTTTGATGATTGAGATTATGAGATCCTTCCTATATTAAGAGGGAGTATGACACCTCTTCTAAAGCAATGCAAGAGCTTAGAAGATTGATACTCAGAGTGAGTTTGGAAATACATGTGTAACTACATGCTTTGACGGGCCTACTCTTGAGTGCATCATTAGTAAGTACTGACTTATCACTAGAAAATCAAAAGATTGATATCAGATTCAGAGTGAGTTCGATAGGCATCTTTGGGTGAAGAGAGCTTCTGATAAAGTAACTACAAGACCTGACTTCCCAAGATCATTGTTCAGAAGGAGAAATTTTGAGATGCAAATCTTTTGTGGATGATATCTTCACTATGAGGAGAAGTTCAAAGTGAAATTCTTTGTAATGTTCTCTCCTCTATGAGAGAGAAGTCTGAGGTGAAAACCCTTGTTCCACCCTCTAGTAGCAGCTATGGTGGGTCCACCCTCTGACTTGGTTCATGGTGGATATCATGTGAGTTACTACATGATGCTGTTGTGATTATGTCATGAAAGGTGATGATCTTTCATTGATGTATATATTTAGAGGGGAGCAATTGAAAGGTGACGATCTTATCAATAGCTGGACCTGTTATCATAATAGACTACATCAAGTTGTTGCCTCGGAGTGTAGAAAGTTATGATAACGAATAGAAGGTAACTATTGTAAGGTGACGATCTTATCAATAGTTAACCTATCTCCTAACACCAAGATATGTTGGAGCAAGTGTTATCTTGGTTCTTTAGGCCGGATTTTGCCGGACACCTTGATAACCAACTTATCATGGTTCTTCCACCCTCTAGTAGCAGCTATGGTGGGTCCACCCTCTGACTTGGATTACGGTGGATATCATGTGAGTTACTACATGATGTTGTTGTGATTATGTCATGAAAGGTGACAATCTTTCACTGATGTATATATTTAGAGGGGAGCTATTGAAAGGTGACGATCTTATCAATAGTTAGACCTGTTATCATTACAGACTACATTAAGTTGTTGTTCCGGAGTGCCGGAAGTTATGATAACGAATAGAAGGTAACTATTGTAAGGTGACGATCTTATCAATAGTTGACCTATCTCCTAATACCAAAATGTGTTGGAGCAAGTGTAATCTTGATTCTTCAAGCCAAATTTTGCCGGACACCTTGATAACCAACTTATCATGGTTCTTCAGGCCGGATTTTGCCAGACACCTTGATAATCAACTCATCATGGTTCTTCAGGCCGGATTTTTCCAGACACCATGAAAATCTATTTGTTATGGTTCTTTGGGCCAAATCTAGCCGGACACCATAACTTAAACCACACTTAAGGTGGAATTCAAATCTTGTATTATAACTGCTGAAATTCTCTCCTTGCTAAAGAGGGAGTTGAGAAATTTAGCCTCATAGTGAAATGAAGCAAATTCCTTGTTATATATATATATATATATATATATATATATATATATTTGTGTTGATATCCTCATATATGTCATTCCAGGAATATCATATTGAATCGATATCTCTTCATATACTTGAGAGCACAAGGTGCTCTTCAAATCCCTCCCTAGCTAAAAGGGAGTGTGAAAGTTGCAGCTTCAGTTGGATAAATTCGATCTGAGATACATTGTTATTATTGGTAAATCATCATTTTCTATATATATGTGTATTCAAGTAATAATAATAATAATAATTATATATATATATATATATATATACTATATTAATCATTATTATGAAATATATGAATTAGTTAAATGATGATTAAACCTTGGAGACACGTCTCCTCTCATATTTATATGAGATCTAAATCTGCATTTGGAAGATATCTATAACAATGACAATATTATTACATTTGCAGAAAAGATCCATGTTACTTAACACCTTCCTCATCTAAAGGTTGCTGATTGGTTTTATCTTTGCATTGTAGTACCTTTTGACTGCATCAAATTCACCATACACAAACTGTTTCTCAGCTGTGACACCCACAAATCCTTCTGCTTTATCCTCTTGCTTGTGAGACAGACTCGTCTTTGGAGGAGGCCCCAATCTACAAATTTCTTGCCAATGATCAACTAAAACAGCACCCACACTTATTAGCAGTGTTGTTTTGAAGGTAGAATCTGCTCATCTTTTTTAAAATCTTCCTTCTACATCCTTTATGAAACAAATACCCCAGCCATAGAACTGCCCCGACTACTGGAGTTGTAATGACTATAAATATTTCGCATTAAAGGCACATTCCAAATTTAGGTCTAAAAGTTGGAAACATGTACATGAGACAAAAAAATTGCATTCAATTCATCAAATTTTTTGAATCATTTCATAATTTGATCTCATTTTTCAAGTTGTCAAAGGTTATTGTTTTCTATGCTCGACTTTCACTCATTCCTAACTTTAATGGAGTTTTATAACCACTCAACAGGCACATATAAATAAGCTTTTCTAGTTAAATCTACTATCTATACCTACTTATCATATATATCTTAAATATGGAGTGATAACTACAGATTTATAAACATATTTCAAATTGCTACAACATCAAGCACAAAGGAGAAGAGGTATTTTGTATGTGAATTGGGAGCCTACTCAATTCATCATAACCAATCCATATACAAACAAGTTACAATTCATGGCCTTCATACGGTCTCTCCTCTGATTGCGTGCTGCAAGCTCCTTCAGTTCTCTTTAACTTTTTCCACGCAGCTCTATCAGTCTCCTCTTTCACCTCACATGGACTACTTAAACACTATTTTCCTTGCCTTCCCTTACCTTGTTGCTTCTAATCTTTATTTGCACTTCCTCTAACCTTTCACACTCAATCTCATCTCCTCCCTGCCTTGTGCGCTGAGACTGCTCCTCTTTTCCCACAGCCAGCAGTCCTTCACTATTGGAGCCCAAATCTTCTCTCTATTTCTCACATTCTTTTTATTGATGAATTTCCTCAATCACTTGGCTGCCTCTTCTTCAATTTGTCCCCCTCCCTGTTTAGAAACCTGTAGTTCATAATTTAACAAAGATTTTATTCTCTAAGTGCACTCTTCTATTCAACCATTCAGTGCCTTTTAATTACTTCCATGCATGTGCCTCCTCTCATTCAATAAGGCTCATACTTGCACTCTTTTAATTTTATTATTTAATTAATTTAATAGTATATTCATCTGTTTGGGCGTTTGTTTTAATTTGTGCATCTTGTCTTTTGTTTCTCTTTACTGATATTGTTTCCACTCCCATCCTAATATTTATTTCTATTACAATGCATGTTATTTCTCTTTCAGTTAGTTTCTTGAGAGATAAACTTTTTGGATTCCTGTGCCAAGAATGATAAATCAAACCTCTCCAAGTTTCCTCTTTCCATTGCTCAAGCTTAAGCTATTTTTATTTCTACAAAACACCTAATTGGAACTCAAAGGACTCCTTTGCATCTGAACATGGCACTTTGCCTTCAACAGGGGATGATCATGCATGAGACACACCTGGTAAAAAAGTAATGGACCTGAGTAGTAGAACTAGTCTTTCAAGTTGTGAACAACTTGCAGAATGCTCCCATGCTGAAACGAGTACCTGTAAATTACTCCTTTTTCCTCCTTTTCCAACAGTTGATTCAAACAAGTATCCTTCCCTGGCAATGCTGCTCTGTACTCAACCTCTTGAATGTGGAGTGAATTCTACCATGAACCAAGTACCCAAATGTAATTCATATTTTGCTCCGTTGTGGATTTCAACCCACCATATTCTGACTCTCCACCAAAATGCACTTGCATTAATCTCTGCAACACCATACAAATCTCTTGCATACCAAACATTACTGGCAACATCCTTGTGAATGTGAACTAACTTACCATAACATGAAAATCATCATCATCTTCAAATTCAATAAAATATGATTCACTATTTTTCTTCTTCTGCAAGCTCATCATGCTCACATCCCGCTTTAGAATAATTCAGAACTGAAGTTCACCTTGTTACATTCATTGTTACAAAACCCTTTTCTTTAACTTGATATTTCACTATTTTTATGCCTTCCAAAAGACACTGCTGCTGCAAATTTATCTTCCACATTCAAAATAGCATTAAAGCAATAAACTTGAGATTCATCATCCACATTCTGCACTAAATAATAAATATCTCTAATTAGGGAATCTTCATCTTCACCACTTTCAAATAAAGAATCATTGGAAAACTGCTGTTTAACGCTCATATTGTTCCTCAAATTCAACCTTCTCAGAATGATTTATTGCTGCAAGAACTTCTCCATTCCTACATTCTTATCCTCATCAAAGAAAACATAAAAATCAGACTTCATCTCATCACCCTTTGGTCAAATTTCTGTTCCTTCTGCAATAAGTTTATTTCATTCTTCTTCCATTTGAACTAGTAAATCATCCTTCTCAACTTTTTTTGTATCCTCTGAAGAAATCTCTTTTGCTGTTGCAATCTTTGTAACATAATTCTCCTCATCTTTTAATACTCATTCCTTAGCATCTTGTTTATCGATCTCGCCATATTCACTCTTCCTCTTCTTCCGTGGTACATCTTTTCTGATGGAGGATTCTTCTCCTTTCCAACTCTGCTTCTATTTCCATCACTTGTTTTATCAGGTCTATCAGTCCAACTCTTATTTTTTCTTGCTTCCCGTCTCTAATTTTTCCGCAGTTTCTCTCTAGTTTTCTCAAGTCTAGGAATTATAAGAATCCATCCAATCATAAAAGTCCTTTACCGTTTCCATACTCAAGGACTCACAAAGCCCCAACATAAATCCCCCTTTCAACACTTTTAGGTTCTGTTGCAATCTGCCCCACATTTTGACAAATTAATTACGAACTCATGAACCTCTTCTCAACAAATCCTCTTAGTAGCTCCTCTTGCAAGCCACGCATACATCAAATTCACACACACTCAGTACAAACTGCCTCACATTGGGCGCTCAACCTGCATGCAAATAGAATAAATATTCTACCTACAATCTTCATTTTCTAAGAAAGAACAATAAAGCACAGGTTCAGGCTCTTTGCAAAATTTATTTTTATTCATTAAATCTGTAATATAATGGTTTACTGTTATGGTATCTCAAATTCACCAGTCTCAGAAGGAAACATTATGAATGGCAGCAAAATGAAAAAAAGAAAAAAACAATATCTTTATTCAATATTTACTCAACAATATCTTTATTCAATATTTACTCTCAAACCTGCAGTAATCAAACTCTTCTCTGCAACCTATCTTCTTCTAACCCTGAACACACTCTTGTAACCATTCTCAATTTAAATTAAGCAATACTCTTCCCTCAATTAAACACTAACCACACTAAGATCACAACTAATATTTATCAACCTACTCAATTCATCATGACCAATATATATACAAACAAGTTACAATTCATTGCCTCCATACATCCTCTCCTCCGATCTCATGCTCCAAGCTTTTCACTTCTCATGGCCTTTTCCACAGATTTCTATCAGTCTCCATCTCTTTCACCTCACACGTGCTTCTTTTAGCTTCCACACTATTTTCCTTGCTTACCTTATGCACTCACTTCTAATCTCTTCTTTGTCGTCTCTCTAATCTTATGCATTCAGTCCCATGTCCTCCCTGTCTTGTGCATTGAGACTGCTCCTCTTTTAATACAACAACCTATCCCCCTCTATCACATCAAATTTTACATTCTCTTAATTGATCAATTCCCTACCTCACTTGGCTGCCTCTTCTTCAATCTGCTTCCCTTCCTGTTTAGAAATCTGCAGTTCATAATTTAATGAAGATTTATTCTTCTGTTCAACCATTCGGTGCCCTTTCATTGCTTCCATGCACGTGCCTCCTCACATTCAATAACATTGGCACCTCCACTCCTTGATTTTTATTATTTAATCAATGTAAGAGTCTATACATCTCCTTGGGTGTTCGCTTCAATTTGTGCATCTTGTCTTTTGTTTCTCTTTATTGATATTGTTTCGATTCCCATTCTATGCTAAGCATAATATTTACTTCTACTGCAACATGTTATTTATCTTTTATCCCGTGCCAAGAATGGTGAATCAAACCTCCCCATGTTTCTTTTCTCCAGTGAATTCAATATGCTGAGGCTTTAGCTAGTTTTATTTCTACAGGAAACCCAATTAGCTCAATGTTTTCAGAACTCAAAGGCCTCCTTTGGGCATTATTGGCATTTAGTCTTCAAGTGTGGATGCTCCTGCATCTTTTATCCCGTGCCAAGAATGATGAATCAAACCTCCCCATGTTTCTTTTCTCCAGTGAATTCAATATGCTGAGGCTTTAGCTAGTTTTATTTCTACAGGAAACCCAATTAGCTCAATGTGTTCAGAACTCAAAGGCCTCCTTTGGGCATTATTGGCATTTAGTTTTCAAGTGTGGATGCTCCTGCATCATGAGTTATATAGAATGACAATTTGCACAAATCAGGTGTACTTTTCGAATAATTATAATATGATACCTCAAACCACTGATATTTTATAATACGGTCATTATTTCTCAACCTAACAATCACATAACATTAATATATAATATCAAAAACAAAAACCTCTTATAGGAGAAAACCACAGCAAAATATTGCTTATATAAACTAGTTTAACAAACTTTGTAAGCACCAACCAGCAGGAGACATCAATCTCCACAATTATAGTTACCAACCCCACTGCTAAGCACCAATTCAACGAGAGGCACCTATCTTTCCTTTGAGAAGTGCAAACTTCCAAACAAAATTCAACCTTCTAAATGTTGCTTTTGCAGATGATGGAAACTTCAATTGTTTCAACAGTTATATTTTTCACCACAAATCTTCTACAACACCCCATATCTGCAATAATTCTCTACTTTAGACATGTTATTATCACCTTAAGATATTTTCCAAATTTTACAATAATTCTCTTAGTTCTATTATATCTCCCTCACAAATCTGTCTTCCATTTATTATTCATACAAATCTACCGCTGTATAAATGATAGATTTTCTAATCTCCACTCTTCATCCCTTTTCCCCACATATTCTATATTCCATTTATCTCTTCATACTTCTATTCAGAGTTGCACAATGGCCCTACAGATAGTCAGGCTTAATATTATTTGCTGCCTCTTCAAATTTGATCACTGCATTTATTAACTTATTATCAATTGATGCCTTTTATTGGTGACAATATTAGACCCATTTGCTGCCCTCATCAACTGATACAATTATATTACCATCTTTATTATTAATAGTTTCTCTCTTGAGCAATTAAGCACATATATTTGTTTTTGAACATCTCTTAACAATGTTGACCAGTATTAGCTTCAAATGACTTTGTTTTGGGCTTTGAATATGGACAAGTCAGCCCGCTTTTGAAGATAATTTAAATTTAAATTTATTTCCATCTTGAATGCTAATGAAGGGATGTAGGCTAAAAATGAATAGAATATTAATTTAAATTTATTTTTGTAAGATTAAAGTGCCAACACGGAGTATAGGTCAACAGTTAGAAATGATTAGTGACCTTTGGCTGTTGGATGATTATATCAATCTTTCTTAAAATCTTTGTTTTCCTATTACATTAATGACGAATAATTTTAACAAATCTTGAACAACAATTTCCTTTGACATTAATGACAAATGTCTTGCTACCTTTGACATGTCTAATGCTAAACAAGCCATTTTGGTGATTGTTGAACATTTGATTTAGTAGGTTTGTATTTCTTCTTTGCTCCCACCAGTAAACATAAGGTTTAGAATTTCATGTTCTAGAATGAGTGATTTTGGGCCTTCAGTTGTACAAATTTTGAAGCAAGTGGACTTGAAATGGACATGAAGCAGTCCTATAGTGGAACTCTATTAAGTGGACTTACTACACGTGTTTTGGTTGTGATTGAATACATTATTATACAGAGAAGTTATCTTCTTAGTTTGGGGATGGTTCTATTTGCCCTTTTGCAAGCCCCGCTTAGCATTAGCTGAGTTCTTTGATTTGTGTTAAGGTTATGCATCATCTCTTGATATTAACAAGATATGTTTTATTATAGCTACATGGGTAGCTATAGATCAGTTTAAATTAGAGCTTTAGAAATGACGTATTCTTGTTGCACCATAGTAAATCAAAATCAAATGGTAGAATCTAGGCATGTGATAAAGCTAATTTTGAATAGAGATATATGATCCTCCTTTATAGAGATATAGTTTGTAGTTCCATTAGCATTTAGTCCACGCTAACCATGTAGCTGGTAGTTTTGGCTATGGTTTGGAGGCAGTCTTCTAGTGATAACTATTGTGATTATTTTACCTTGGAGAATTTCTAGATATTGTGGTGTTGTGGAAGTTCAGTTGAAATGTGATGGTTGGTTGGGTATTTATTGATGCTAAATAGATAAGGGTGACTCAACTTGATATTTCCTTATTGATTGGAAATCAAGTTTTCCAAACAGTGAGTCGTTTGTCATGGTCTTAAAAAAAAGATTCATAAGCGTACACTCAATTATATGTAATAGAGGCATGATGGTGAGATCGTCAATAAAAAAAGTGAGTGTAAATTTGAGCATCACAAGAGGAAGAATTATATCATACCCAACTTTGGAGGAGGTCCGCTCAATAAATAATGATCCAATAGGTATAGCTCATCTCACTTATTAAAAACAATCTACTTTATACCTTATTTGTTTACGAGTCTTGAACTATGGAGTTAGTTTTTACCATGGGTTTATGGAGTGTAAAGAACAATTAGAGGCTATTGGCTTATTTGCTAATTTAATGAATGGATGCATATTTGGAGATAACTTCTCTAAATGGGCTGTTGGAGGAGGAGATTTTTATTACATAGCTATATTGCTTGTGTTTCAAAGAAATGTTTGTTGGGTTGCAAGCTATTAATTTTTTTAATTCATGGTAACATAATTTATAAGTAGGATAGTGCTGTTTTACATCAAACTTAATAGGAAAGATGAGCCACACCTATCATGTGAGTAAAGTAGGCAGCTATGTTATTTTCTAAACACACTACAGTTTGTGAACATGTAATTTATATGACACTGAACTTCAATAGAAAAGAACTTTAACAACTAGTTCAACTTTGTTGGTATGCTAGAAATTTCGTATTAAGTAGTAGTTGGGACTTCGTTAGCTTGTTGGAGCTTTAAAGGTAGGTTTAACTTTGTCAACATGTTGTAACTTTAGTGGTTGGTTGGACTTCGTCATTATGGTGGAATTGCAATGACATGTTGGACTTAGACAACATGTTGAAATGTTAGAGGCAATAGAGTTTTGTAGCAATCCACTAGTTTTACAAGGATATATTGATGAAAATACAAGACATATTGATAGGACTACTAATGGGAATGTGTTTACCTTATTTGATGGTGTGTTTAGTTGGACGAGTAAGTGATAAGGTATGATCATTCTTCATACAATGGATTTGACCTAGAGCTCCTAGACAACTCTTAATTCTTTAGATTGATACAACCTAGCTTCAAAGCTTTCTTTTGGACATGGGCTTAAGATAGGTTATGTAGTTATTATCTTGTGTGAATAAAGTATGACCTTGGATAAAACCTTGTCTTTGAAATGTGCACGACAGACATTAGTGCTTTATTCGTGATATGATGTCGAATACGAGGGCCAAGGTCAATATGGTGAAATATTGATGGATGCCATAGTTTTTAATTAAGTTGACTAGCTAACAAGGGGTTGACCCTTATACAACCACAACCAAAAGGTGTCAAAAGATCAACAACACATAAATAGAGGTCTTGGCTATTAGAAGTGACAAATTAACAATAATGGCTAGAACAAACCATTAATAACACAATCACAACAAAACTACTAACCCACATCAAGAGTGAGAAACCAATTCACTCATAGCGGCGGGGATGGGGGAGAATGAGAGGTATCGTGATTGTTCTTTCATCTATAGGCAATCGTCCAAGTGATACTATCATTATGGTCCCCACCACATAATAGTGAAGCCCCCATTGTGGGATTGTCAACACTAGGAATATAGTGTTGGCAACATGGTGCATTAGTTGTCAAAGATTGGAGCAAATCAAGAGCAACAATCATAGAAGAATCTTTGCAATTAGAAGGAACTACACCAGTAGTGATAGATGGGATCGAGTCCATTAGATTAGAGGAGACCAAATTAGTAGGAGTATCACTTTGGGGAGATTATCATCAACAACTAGTGAGAAGTTTTTAAAGGTAGAATTAGAAGTTTGTATGGTCAAAATGATCATCATTTGCATATTTTCACCAAGTAGAAGCAGCTTTGCAACACAAAAATAATTGTTCGTGGTAAGATGGCTAGTAGAAAAGCATCAATGACATTGGTAGGGGAAGCCCTCATAATCCAATGATTGAGCCCAAGGCATGTCTTTAACCATGAGCACCGTATACCCAAACATTGGTGTGGAGATATTCATATCCACCAAAATGCAAGACAAAGTAGATGAGCCCAACGAAGTCATAGCCTCATCCACCTTTAAGAAATGGCCATTAGAGTTTCTAATGGCCTCAAAGCCAAAAATCTCCCAAAAATTCAATGTTGTTAGAGAATAATGGTTGCTAGGAACTTGTTACCCAATAATATAGATATAGAAGAGTCAAAGGCCAAAGACCAATGAATCTACAAACCAACCCACAACGTTGATAGAAATTCACATTATACACTACATCTCGGCCATGCACCACCATAGGGGAGCTCTCAATGGGTCAAGCTTTCACTTTTGGAGGAATGAAGGATGGATGTCATAGTTATTAATGCTTGAATGCTACAAATTTAATACCTTTGACAAGAATCTAAAGAAGGTTGCACTTATATTGTAAAATAAAGTAGCCAAAACATATTGTCAAAAAGATGAATTTATATACTTTGGCCCTATAGAACATATTGTCTATCTAAGGTATACAATTTCCTATCATGATTCAATTAGCACAAGGGGATTCGTCTAATAATATATACTATAAATGATGCTCCAACACAAGGTTAAGATTTTCCACTACTATTTAATACTTGTCCAAATTGGAGTGAAAACCATTATCTTCTAGTAACCTATTTGATAATTTTAATATTGGTAATCTCCACATGGGAATCAAAACTAGATTTATTAATATAAACATATTTCTATTTGTTTTAAGTCACTATTTTAAATATAGCTAAACATCTTAGCAAGAAAATTGGGAGTTACATAATGGAGTTATGAATTCCAAGTATTCATTGAGTTATATAGATATCATAATGATAATGATGGTACAAGTACAACATTTGGAGATATAATGTGGTATCTATACTAAATCATCAATATGAATTATAGTCAAGTATTTATTAGATGTCACATAAAATATTTCAATTAGCACCTATAAGTAGATGTTTAGTTAGGCCTCCTTGTGGCGATTTCAAATTTTCATGTCCATTATGCTTATTGTCCTCAACCCCCATTTCAATTCTAGTACTTTCTTTTAGGTGCAAAATGCCCATGGCGTTGTGTTTCCCCACAACTAGGCTCAAATTTGAATTGAGGCCTTGTTAAAGTGTTTTGATGGGAATTTACATTGCATGGTCAACCTAGGTTAATTTTGAATCTCAAAATGTTGCGAGGTATATAAATGGCATCTGTCTCCTCATTTTGGTAGGAGCCACCATTTATGATGGTACATGCATTCACAAGGTAGATCTAACAATTACCTTTATATTTACGTACTTTATTTTATATAATTTCATAACATTTTCAAGGTTGATTCCTAAACAATTCCATATTTTTTCTCCATTTTTTGTGCGGATAGACATGTAGTGAAGTGGTTGGTTCTTAATTCAAAGTGTAAGGTCTTCTAAACTGAATATTAAAGTTTCAAGCAAAATTATTGTTGTACATTTTTGGTAAATCTAATGTATGACATTTCCATTCTGGTTTTATTTCTAGATCTCATTTGTATGCATTGGATTGCCTCTTTTGATTTGATAGTTAGATGTGCTCATCATTATATTTTATCAGCTATTTAATTCACGTTGCATAAATTCAATATGTGTTTGCATGTTTCTTTTAAAATTATTATTTGCATTTGTCAAACATATAATTCTTTTAGTTCCTTGTGTATGAGTCTTATATCATTGAGTCCTACCTATAAGATTTTAGTTAAGTCGTAGACTTATGAGCTCCTTTGATCCTAAGTCTTTTTTCTCTCTTATGCATCATGATGAGAAAAACATGCCTACTAGTGAAAGTCCATTATTGTCGATACTCCTCCTTTCCACTCTTCTAATAATGAAGACGAGACCTTAAGAGCCCCTCATACACAAGTGCAAAAGCCTTCCCATGATTGAAAATTTTGAGCAATTTTCAGGATAAGGATTTTTTAATGCTGAAGCTATTCCCTTAGCAGAAGGTTTGAGGAAGTTAATTCACAATGATGAACATGGTGTTAATGTTTTACACACTATTTCTCATCAAATTAATAGTAATGTTAAACTCTTAAAGAATGTGTTCAAGATCTTGGTTTAACTCAATTTCCCACTAGTGTTCATACTTTTATTCCTATTTATTTGTCTTTACCTAGTGTTTCTACTTATGATCCACCACTCATGAGTATAACCATTCCAAACGTTAATCCTAAACATGTTAATCTTGAAAGCATTCCTAATTATATTAGTCCTTATATAGGTATTTCACGTGTCTCTTAACCTTCATCCATGCCTACCTACTACACTATTCCATTTGTGTATTTCAATGGACCTTCCATTTCCCATAATGGTCCAAACCTTTCACCTATGTCTCATACCAACCTTTCCACCAAATCCATTATCAATTCTTTTTCAAACCATGCCATCCTCACAATAAAAAATTGTCTGTATGACTTAATCCAAATTCCACTTTCCCACTTGTGAAATTATTACAATATATGGATTAATGCTTTTATTCCATAGTTTCGAAGCAATATTGGTCCTAGGATTTCTTTGACTAGTTTGATGCATTGTGAACAAGGTGTTAATTAAAAGAGGCTTATTCCATTGATAAATTTAAGAATTTATATGCTCAAATTTATGATCTTGTGCCTGATATTGAAGTTCAATATATTTTAATATCTAGTTTATAAAAAGATATTAGAGATGAGATATTGTTGTCGAAATTCTCCTCTTTTACTCAATTATGTGCAATGCTTCATAATTATCAGCTTCAAGTGAGTCAAATTGAGAGCACTACTTCAATGGCTCTAAATAAGAATGATGTGACATCCCAAATTTTCTAGAAATTTCAAAAACATAAAGGCTTCATCAAGATCAACAATTAATCTTCAAATGTTGTTGTGCAAGTGACAAAAACATCTAAAGTTTTACTCCTTTATCATCTTATTTTAAACATTCTCATAATTTACAACTCTTTGAGAATCTTTGCATAATATGACGTTAAAGTTGATTAATGCTAATGTTTCAACACTTCCTCCCATTAAGACAATTGATCCTTCAAAACCACCTCCCAAGAACTTTGATCCTAAAGTTTTTTTGTCAATATCATTGTTAACCTAGTCATGATACTATTTTTTTTTCATTTGAAATTCAATATCTAAGACCTATTAATTCTAATGTAGTATCTATTGAGGATGGTAATGATCAAGGAAACTTTTTTTTCCCCCCTTCCAATCAAATCTTGAAAATTTCTACTAATATTTACCGTCTTATTCTACTAATACCATTGAGTCTACCCATTCTTTACCTTGTACCAATTTTGTTAGTTATCTTACCATTGTGAGCTATGACACTGAGTCTGTCAAATCCAACAGTGTTGTCAATCTTATTGATTAGTACAAACCCAAACCTAAAGAAAAACTTAATATTTACATTACATTTGGTCCTAAGGAGTCTATTAGGTCATCTGATAGTCCTCTTTACATTGTTACCAAGATTAATGGTCTTCCCTCTCGTGGAGTTCTTATAGACCCTACTAGCATGGTGAATGTTACATCTGAATAACATCTTTATATAAGACACCTACGCCAAGATTCTTATGACAAATATGATGTGATGATAAAATATTTCAATGGTTTCACTTACCCTACCCGTGGTTCCATTACATTTATTGTAGAAGTTGGTAAGAAAATCGTAGGCATGACCTTTATTGTCATCCTAACTTTCAGTCACTTCCATGTTAGACTTGTCTTCCTTGGTTGACTTCTATGTAATCTATAATCTCTTTTGTCCATAAGCGTTCAAAATTTTCTCATGATGGATAAGTCATCACAATTAACCATAGTCTCTACCAGTCTTTAACTACTCAAGATAAATTTGACCTTGACTTGTTTCAGCCTTCCATGCCTCAACTAGTTCAACCTCACAAAGACAACTTATTCACATTGTATAAAAAGTTCAAAGTCCAAAAGATTTGTGAACTTAGCAATCTTAAGGTTGTTCCATCTACTTACTCTAGACTTACACATATTGCTTACCTCTCACACCTCCTATTTATGCTTCATTTCCGCCTCCTATATCTTATAAATGATTCACATATTGTATCTCTCAACTTATTGTGGTGTCTTCCATCCTTCCTCATAAAGAAGAAAAAGTCCCAATGTTGATTGATCCTAACCCATCTCAAATTGCAATCAAAACTAAATGTAATTGTTGTGCTTGTTATCGCCATTGTAGAAGTCATGCTAGGGCATGTGAGAATGCTTCCTAAAGTTATTTCTCCTTACCTTTTACTAACCTATGCATAGCCTAAGGGGGGAAGTTAATTTAAAGAAGCTGAAGCTAAAAAAACATAATAATTCTATTCATCTTCAAGATTCTCTTATGATTAATCTAGATTAAGAAGATACTCTTAATGAGGATGATTTCAACGTGTCTAATGAAAATGATGTTCATGTTGAAGATTTTGATGATATGTATGAGCTTATTGGTTTTAATCAAGATTTATCTACTAGATTTTAAAAAAAAGAAGCATTTATCTCTTGCACCTAGTGACAAATAAAGTGACTCATCATTAGAGTATGATCCTTGTTTGAAACTTGCAATGACTCAATCTGTCATGTTTGACGTTGCTCTTCTTGTGTGTTTCTTACCTTCTCTAAATAATATAGAATGAGATGGGGGCCACATGATATGCTTGATTATATCCTATTGTATGACGATTCTCATGTGTTTGTCTCTCATGTCGTATCTTTCCCATTACGTGTTTCTTGTTATGTGTTTTGTTTAGATTTCTTTGAATGATCCTTATTTCTCCACTGGCACAAGGTGACAAAGGAATTGAATTGTGACATTCTTCTACTTCTATCTCATATATGCTATATGTCAGATATATTTTATGTCATACATGTGGTATTGTTCAAGTAAATGTGCCTTTATGTTGTTTGATTGAGATGCGTACACAAACTAGTAGCTACCATTCTTTGTATCTCATGCGATCTTCATCTATTGTGTTCGTAGTTATGCTACCTTTGGGGGATGATGACTTTTTTTAATATAGTTCTTATATGCATGAGTTATCATATGATCATATGGACCTGAAATTAAGTAGATCCCTTATGTGCTCTCTTTGTCATTCATTTCATTTCCCTTGGTTTGTCCTTTCTTTAGGGCATCTCAAAGTGGAAATGTCTCTTATGGGTGCATGCATTATTTGTTCTCTTATGGTTTGTCCTTTATTTGGGGCATCTCAAAGTGGAAATGTCTCTTATGGGTGCATGAAACTTTTGAGACCTTTGAGATATAGTCATTATGATGTGGAGACCAAATTTTAAGTGGATCGATGAAGGAAAGGGAGGACCTAGGAGGATAGACCCCGCCTTGAGCTTAATGCCATGAAAATAGGATCTTTTAGATTTTACCCCAATTTCATCTAGGAGAAAGGACAAAAAAGGGAAGATCGAAGGAGAAATGCAAGAAGATCGATGATATCTCATTAAAGAGGTGCTAAACCTTCATTAAATTGAAGTGCTTCCAATTTAAGACAGTACATTTAGCCCCCACTTTAGCAAGAGTATGGACTTGATCCAAACTCTTGGTAAAGTAGAGCACAAGGCATAAGATACTCTCACTATAATTAAGGAAACAAAGAATCCATTAAGCCCCCAGTGGGTTGAGACTTTTCTAATTCCCAAATCATAGTAAGAGAAATCAATGACCGAAAAGAAGAAAAGAGTAGTGATTATCTCTCCCAGTAGAGTGCCCACCCTACTATGTCATTGAAAGAGTTGCTCCAAAAGATGGCATCGAAATAGTCTAACATGGTGGTAACCTGCTAGTCAACCCATCAGAAGGCCCATCCATAGATCAACGTTCTTCATATCACAATGGAAAGGTCTAATATGGCTAAGTTTCCCATGTATGGGACTTAGAAAATTGTTGTGTTACCCATAGATGAGACTTAGCATTTGTGCATGTAGAGGAGAGAGAGACCCAATGTCAAGATGCTCACTTCCTGTATTGAATGTGTGTATGAAGAATCTATTCTTTAGGATTGTGCATAATCCATAAAGGGATTCACAATATGTGTGCATAGAAAAAGAGAATGAAGTAGCAATGCATCAATTTGAGAATAACTTAGGAAGCATTATCCAAGGCTAAAGTACCCCAAGCTATACTCAGAATTTGTATTCACTACCCCATGATTGGAATGTGGAAATGAGTAAAGTGTATGCCCCCACGTTAAAGTCATTGATAACACTTTAATAGGAGAAATGACTTTAATGAAGTATATGTATATCCATTAAGAGACGTTTCCACTATGAGATGCCCCCAAAAGAAGAAAAATCAAAGGAAATAAATACATAACATGTAAGAGCACAAAAGGATCTACTAACTTCTGGGTTAGTATGACCATATGATAACATGTAAATATTATATCAAGTATGAAATACCATCATCCCTCAAAGGAAGTAGAACTACAATATAGTGGAAGAAAGACATGCAAGAGTTACAAAGAAGAGCCTTTTTGGACTACCATCATGGAGACCAAAAAGAATTGGTCTTGTTGTGTCGCAAATCCAAGTAGACAACACAAGGATACAAGTACAAACAATAGCACATATAGAACATAATATGTAACAAAAGATCGAAGAGGGGTAAGATACAAATAGAAGAATTATACAATGTTTCAATTTTCTTTCTAACATTGTGCCAATATAGAAACAAAGGTCATCTAAAGAAATGTAAACAAACATTAAGAAAACACGATATGACGGAAGCACATCACAACAATCAAACACACAAAAAGCTACTATGCTAGAGCACAAGCTTCAAGCATATTTCCCTCCCTATCTTGTTCAATAGTAATAAGAGATGGTGGAAAACTTGCAAGAAGCTATATCTAGAACATAGTAGGAACAATAACTAAATCTAAATAAGGACCCTCAAGAGAGTCACTATTCTTAGGAGTACATGTAAGCGTAAGTTTCATAGAAATCGTGTTAGGTAAATCAACATCAAGATCAATAATCTCATGTTCATAATCATCTAAAGTATCTTCTTCATCTAAATTAATGGCAATAGAATCCAAAACAGGAATATCATAGCTATCTATATCATTAGTATGATTAACTTACTTTATAGACATGGGTTGATGAGAAGCATTCATACAAGCTTTAGCATGAGCCTAGCAATTCTATCGACATTCACGAATATTTCGGTTATGCTTAGTTTTATTAGAGACATGTTTAGAAGATGAAGAATAAAAAATCATAGGTTCCTTACCTTTTGATGGCACAAGAGGAGGAACAACAAGAGGCTGAAAACTAGGAGAAAGAACCACACTAGAAGGAGGAACCACATTAGAAGAAGGATCCATAGTATAAGAGGGAACCACACTAGGAGGATCAATAGATGCATGAGGTGGTTGACTATTAGAAATAGAAGAATCAAAATAAATAGGCATAGCTTCATATAGGAAAAAGACCACGATAAATATCCCTAAGCATACTCAACTCAACAATCTTTCAACATTTTTGAGCTTAATAAGATTGAAAAATGTAATCTAGATGAGTAGGAGGCGCAGTAGGAATAGAAGGCCAAAAGAAATCAAGAGTAGCACAATGTCAAGGTCTAGAAGGACAATATAAACTATGATTTATCGTCTTAATCTCTCCATCATAAGGAAATTTAATGCATTGATGAATAGGGGAAGCAATGGCTTTGCATGGCAGTCAACTAGGGTAAACCAAGATTCACTTAGAATTGATTGCGAGGGGGAATAACAACAAAGGTACTATTCACCACTTTACCACAAAGATCAACATGCAAAGAAATAGAACCTAGAGAGGGATACAAGAAACCATAACTGGGGGGAAGAACCGCACTACAAGGATCAATAGATGCATGAGGCAGTTGACTATTAGAAATAGACTAATAATAAGAAATAGGCATAGAAGGTGTAGGCAAAAGACCACGTGAAATATCCCTAGGCATACTCAAATCAACAATCTTTTGACATCTATGAGCTTGATAAGATTGAAAATGTAATCCAGATGAGTAGGAGGTGTAGTAGGAATAGAAGGCCAAAAGAAATAAAGAGTATCACAATGTCAAGGTCTAGAAGGACGATATAGACTATGATAGATCATCTTGATCTCTCCATCATAAGGAAATTTAATGCACTGATGAATAGGGGAAGCAATGGCTTGCATGGTAGTCAACTACGGTAAACCAAGCTTCACTTGGAATTGATCGTGAGTAGGAATAACAAGGTACTATTCACCACTTTACCATAGAGCACAATAGACAAGGAAATAGAAACTTGAGGAGGATACAAGAAACCATACCAAGTCTGAATCCAAGTATCAATTAAATAATATAAATCATGATGTTTTTGTTTAACATATAAATGTTCCTCAGTAATCACATTAACCATAGAAGTAAGATCAATGAGACACCCATAAGAAGGATATTTAGCAATCATAGTAGCAACATAAAGAGGACCATCAAGAGACTTAAAGATGTCAACATTAGAAAACATAATAGCGAGGTCTCTAGTACACTTACGACTAGGTTTAGGTTGATTATTTGAAGTAGAGGGAATGTCTTTCTTAGGTTGAGGTGGAGTTTGAACTACACATTATACAACATTAACAATATTATCATTCTCTCATTGCAAGGTATCATAAGAAGTGTTCACTTCAAGAGAAGAAGGAGGATGTCGAGCAATATTATTAGTAGTATGTTGAGGTAAAGAATTATTTTAAATTTGACAATTTTGATTAGGAGACACCACAAGTTATTTCCAATCCCGAATCTTATTTTTCAAAGAATAACACGCCTCAGTATTATGGTGGGGCTAGCTATGATATTGACAAAAAACTTTAGGATTAAAGTGTGGACATGATATAGTAGAAGGAAGAAGTGGTTTAACAAGAGGAAGTGTAATCACATTAGCAGTAACCAACCTATCCATAATGGAATGTAAAGACTCCAAGAGGAGTAAACTTACAATTCATCTAAAAAGTAGAGGAAGTAGTGACACCTCGAGATGCAACAACTACTTGATCATCTAATGTATTCATGCCTTTGTTAATCTTGACATAGTTGTTAGGTTTTTTAAATTTGTAATCATTAGGTGCAACATCACTTTTATCAATGGGTACATGATCCATTAGAGTGGTTCTATCAGTCTAACTCACTTGTAATTGATAATAATGAAGCACTGCACAAAGTTGTGAAAAGAAAGTAAACTGAGTAAGAAAAGTCTTATCTCTAATTTCTTTTTATAAATTTCTAATAAACATATGTTGAATATCAAGATCACACACGGGATAAGAAATTTGAGCATGCAAATGCTTCAATCTACCAATAAAATTAGTCACTTTCTCCTTAGGACCTTGTTTACAATGCATCAAATTAGTCAAAGAAATAGAAGGACCAATATTATTTTGAAACTGTTATATAAAGGCATTAGCAAGTTTATGCACAGAATCAATAAAATAGGGCAGCAAAGAGCAATACTATTGCAATGCTTTTTCATGGAAGGTACGAGAAAACAACCTAGCTAAAATCCTATGATCATGAGCATAATTACTACATAGAACTTGGAAAGTCTTAAGATGTGTTACAAGATCACCTTTACTATTGTAAGTGTCAAGGCAAGGCATATCAACTTGTTGAGGAGCAACAATATGGATAATGTTAAAAGAAAAAGGACTAGCTATATCACATGTAGGAACATTATAAATGAAGCAAGTTGTTGTTGCAAAGAAGACACAATCTAAGCAAGACTAAGAATAGTGGAATTATTAGAAGAAATAGGTGGCGCAAGGACATTTGATACACTAGGGAGAGTGCATGAATTAGTTGAAATAGAAGGACCTATAGGCAGAACATTAAGAACCACAATAGGATAAGTGAAAGGAAGACTATTATATGAAGGTTGTGAAGTTGACAAGGAAACAAGTGAACACTCAAAGACAAAGAAGGAATATGAATACTAATAATAAGAGGATTAGATGATGGAAAAAAGTAGTCACAATAGGATTAACATAAGTAGAAATGCTAGAGATAGGTATAAAAATAAGCAAAGTAGGTTCAAAAGTAAAAATAGGAAAATTCGTTCCTTGTTCACATGTAACTTGAGTTAAAGGCTTAACATGAGTATGGAAAAGGTGAGCAAGAACATAAAAAATATTAACACCATGCTCATCATTACAGATCACTTTCTTAAGAGCATCAAAAGTAGAAATAGTCTTTGTATTGTGATTTTCTTGAAGAAGTTAATCATGCATTTTATCAATCTCAATAGCAAGTAAGCCTTGTCCTCATCATGAGGCGAGTAGGAAGAGTCATGCTCCATATAAAGATTAAGATCATGAGAAGCCATAAGGTCACTAAGGTTCCAAAGGTGAGGAGAAGAGGAATCTAGATCAAAAGAGCCATGAGTCTACGACGTCTTCTAGCAGGAAAACTATAAGGGTGAAAGTGGTAAAGCTCATACACCAAACAAGGCAAGAAGATGCAAAATAAATCTAACCTTTTGATATGAACTAAAATGCAATATAAAGAAGATATAAAGCATACAAAGATAGATCACAAGATGACACAAGGAAATGTAACGATCTAACTTGGAATAAAAAATATAACACCCAATCAAAAGTGGAAATGTCGATAGCCAGGTTCACCAATAAAATAAGTGAACACACAAAAGAATGAAAAGGAGAATCTAACACCACAAAAGAAAGAGTTGACGTAGATGTGTTCACTAATTAATGGAGTGTTGGAAATGTGAATCAAGGATATGAAACCTAAATTCATCAGATAACCAACACACATATAGATAATAGTGGAGAGGGATATATAGGAGATGAGTCCTTCCAATCCTAATTCTAAGGAATTACGTCGAGAAAGATTAGTGCTAACCAAACAAGAAAGGGGCACTAATACTAACTAGTTCTAGGAAGAATAAGGGGAAATATAACTAGATACTTGGTAACTCTAGATGAGTATGATAAGACAGAGCTTGATGTAAGTAAATATGTTGAAATGACAAAGAAGATAGAGAAAATGCTTATATAATATGTTTTTATGGTTGTAGTGCTGATTGAAATGAAGATAAATCATTGGATCTAGGCGTAAAACTGCATAATGGACAAAACCTAGAAATTGTTCAACAATTTGTCAGGGATGAACTAGATGATCAGGGGTGGCCTGGTCACCATTGATCAATTAGGGGCAGCTTGGTTGGCCCTGATAGAATGTGTGCAACATTGATTCTGATTTTGTATTTCTGAAGATAACTAAAAAGGTTACTAAGATCTGCAACCTATTCATCAATTTGATATTCACAACTTGTGATAAGAAAGAGGTTTTTGTTGTTGATGGGGTGTTTTCCTTGGTCAAACCCCAATTTAGGAATTAATCTTAAATTGAAATAGCGTGAAATGTAAAGTAAATGTACAAATTCACCTTACAATAGTAGGATTTCTCGAATCGAATGCAATTTGCTTACTTCATCAATTGATTTGGACTTAGAAGATGAAGATGAATGAATGTAGAAGATGCAACAAAGGATCTTCCATGGATTGACAAAGATCTTGAAAATAAACTCCAATTTCTTGAATTTTTGAATCCTTGATCTTCAATGGAGGAATACTTGAAAGAATTCTCGAAGACTTAAAGACTTGAAAATTTGAGATCTTGTGCACATGAATGCTTAATTGTAGAATGATTACATATGAATTTGATTGATTGTGAATGTACAAAATGGAGAAAATGAAAGGGTTTATATAGATCTTAGAATTGATTAACCCCCACAGGCCAACCTACCTAGGAATTGACACCACAAAAGTATTCAGATATGGGACCTAAAGAGTGGACCCAAAATAGGTCCCAATTAGGGGTGCATTACAACCCTAATCAGCCCATTAGGTTACACTATGCCCCTTCCAACTAGGTCCCCAAACCTTCAAGATCCCTTTGAGATCCCAAAAAGGGTCTCAGATCTCTGAAATCAATTACAAAGTCTAAGATATAATTGTTATAGCACGAAGAGCAGATTCCAAGTGGATAGATGAAAGGTTGGGAGGACCCAGGAGAATAGATCCTACCTTGAGTTTAACGTCATGAAAGTAGGAGCTTTAAAGAGGATCTACTAGGTTTTACCCCAATTCCACCTAGGTGAAAGGACATAAAAGAGAAGAATGAAGGAGAAATGTAAGGAGATTGATGATATTGCATTAAAAAGGTGTTAAACCTTCATTAAATTGGAGTGCTTCCAATTTAAGATGGTACAGTCACATACTTTTGCTAAAGTAGGAGCTGAATGTATCACTCTAAAAAGTTAGCACCTATAATCAAATGCTTCGTTAGACCCCATTTTGGTGTTTGTGAGATTTCATCTCCATTATACTTAATCCAACTATCTATCTCAACTAATTGTTTGGCATCTACCCTATTTTTCCAAACTTCCATTTCAATTTTGACACTTTCCCCTAAACATAAAATGCACATGATATTGTGTTCCCTTGTAATCAAGCTTAAATTTGAATTGAGGCCCCATTATAGTGTATTTTAGGGAATTTGGATCTTGTGGTTACCCTACATTAATTTTGAATTCCAAAATGTTGGAAGGTATATAAGCGACCCATCTCTCCTAATTTTGGTAAGAATTGTTCTCTGTTAAAATGAAAGCACCTCATTTTGAGACCTTTTAGCCCACCTTAGTGTGTTTTTGGTCTCTCTTTTTCCTCCACAATTTGGCTCAAAATTCTATATCATTTATCATCTTACAATTTGGTCCTTGGTGTAGCTTTATCACCTTTGTGGCCATATCTTATTGCAGATTCATTATTTCTTGATTCTTTCTGCACCTTCTTTAAGGCCTTCTGGCCCTTTTTCTAGGATCCTCCTTGGGAATAGGTTGCCTTAGGCCAATCTATTCTCAAATAGGTTGACCTAGGTTAAACCTCTTCCCCAAGGATCCTTGACTTTTGGGCCCAAAGTGCCTTAGGGCCTCCGATTAATTTCTTTTTCTCGCGGGTTGGACTTCTTTGTTTTTTATCCTAAAAACTACTATAAAAGGAGGCTTAGGATCTTTATTTTCACAGTAAAAGAAATCCCATCTACAAGAAATCAAGCACTCACACATTCATGAGAGAATCTCCAAGCATTCATCAAGTTCAAGCATTTACTCCTTGCATCAAGCTTATTCCTTCAAGGTGGTAGTGGAGTTTGGCTTCTAAGGAGGAGATCTATCAATGAAAATCCTTCAAGTCCTTCCATCTTTCATCATGGTATGTCACATACATTCTTATACATGAGGTTTTGACTTCTTTGATTTCCTTTTGGTTTCTTTAAGTCAAGGCCATTACATTTGCATACTTGAACACATATCAAATTCAATTCCATCTACAAAGGTAATTGTATCTTTCATTTCATATATTCAATCATACTACATGTTAGCATTTATTTTATCAAATACATTTACATTTCAATTTGAAGGTTGATTCCTCAATCTAGGGCTTGACCAAGGAAAGTCCACATCCACCCAAAAACAAAATTCAAATTTATTGTGTGCAAGAGCATGTTAGGTAAATTGTGGTTACTAATTTGGAAATAACTCCTTAGAGCCTTTTAGAAAAAGTTAGGTTGACTTGGTTACAGGGTCCCAGGAACATGATGACTGTGAAACAATGTCTGAATACCCTTCCTCCAGGTCAACCTATTCTCGGAGCCTCGAAAAATAAAATAATTTATGGGGTTTTCTATTTTATTTAGGGATCCATGGATGAAATTTCAAAATCATACCCAAATCCACACTTTTTGGAGCAAAAAGACACTTTCCTCTACAGATTGCAAGGTGAATGCTCTATCATTCATTTCAAATTTCAATTTAAGCATAATTACATATCTTAATTGGGTTGGTTTCATACATTCAATATCTAAGTCTACATTACATATCTTACTTAGGAAATTAGTTCAATATTGCATTCACATTTACACATTATCGCACATGGGAAAGCATATTACCTTGCTTGCATCCTTAATACAATTTGATTTTAGCTTTGGCATCCCTCTATCTCATTGGGTCTTGCTAATCTGATTTGAATGGTAAAGAAGGTTAAGATTGAAGGTCCTTCTCTGCTTACATTACATTTGAATGCTTTAGTGTGTAAAGTGGAGGCCTTTACCCTATTAAACACTACTATTTTAAACCTAAGCAAGAACTAAGATCAAGAAATAAAGTTCTCTCTTATAATTTCAAATTCAAGTGTTCAAGATCAAGTCTCAAAACATTCTTCAAGAATCCAAGAAATATTTGAAGGAAATATTCACCATTGTAGAAAGATTCTCTCCATGAAGTCCAAGTAGAGGAGTACTCAATTAAGAAAGGAGGTCCTTTGTCCATCCACACACATTCTTCCTTCATATAAAGTTTTCATCAACCATAAGAATATTGAAGATATAGAAGTGTACCTACTTTTGAGCATATAGGTACGACATCTAAGGAACCTAATGAAAATGATAAACATTCAACAATTTAGATTGATATGATGCATTTTCCTAATGCACAAAAATAAAATAATCAACATACAACAATTAAAATGGACGTGTTGAATGCACCTAATGCAACAAATGAAAATAATCAACCTACACCAATTCAAATGCATATGATGAATGCACCTAATGAATGTAATGAACATACACCATTTGGAATTAATAAGTTGAATGCACCTAATTAAATTGAAAAGCATACACCATTTCAATTTAATGTGATTAATGCACCTAATTAAAATGAAAAATGCAAGAATATTAACACCTCATAGAATCATTTCTAAATAACAAAAGTTCCTAATTGACATTGATGAAAACATCATGAAGTCAATGCTTGATTTTTTTTTTGAGAGATCTTGTAGAATAATAGTTATAAGAATACTGAATAACTATTTTGAAAACTCAAATCAAAGTGGAAGATATCAATTAGTTGTCGAAATGATTAAAATCTAGAATTTAGAGAGACAATAAAATTTTTGGGGTTAAGAACATCCAAAATAGTAGTGTACGAACCACTATGATAAATCTATTTGATGCATACCTAGTAATTGGTTTGAAATCATATTGTAAATATACTAATGTTACTCGATGTGTCCTTACATCAACCATAATGAGAAAAGAAATGAAAAATATTATTTAATAATCAAAAAAAGCAAGTCGTTAAGGATATGTAGAACAACTTTACACAATATCTTTGAGAGGCAATATAAAATTAAGGATCCTAACAATAATTCTCTTTGAGAATTCTTGGATATACTTGTTGGAAATATGTATGATAGGCTAAGTTACTGAGAGGGGAGGGGGAGAATCAATAACCAATAAAACTTAATATTTATTTACCATTAATCCTTCATGTGAATTCTGATCTAATTCCATGCATAAGAAACTGAAAGCATTAAAACATTCATAACACTTTGACACACAATATGGTGACCTAGAAACCTTCCAAAATAGAAAGTAAAATTCGGGTGGGAATGATACCCACAAGCTTTAGTATTGCAGTATAAAGTTGGCCTATTAAGGCTTACAATGATCACTTCTGATGATCTACCCTGTTAGGAGCAATAAGGATTGCTAGGTCCACCTTGCAAAAGGATTTACAAACTTACAATAAAGTATGCACTCAAGTAAAGAGATTTACAAAAGACTGTTAAGTCTACCTTGTAAAATGATTCAATTGATCCACTTGTTAGGATGAAACAATGGCTGATCTCAAATCTACAACTTGGTTTGCTAAATGATATTCCTTTGAGTGTAATGATCACCTTGCTATGATAGATAAATCTTTGTTGCTCCTTCTATTATTGTAGCCTTTTTGCTTCACACTTCTGCTCTTCAAATTTGCATTATGCTTCTTGTCATGTTATTTTGGATGTGATACAATTCATTACATATATACCAATCCAAAGTATAATTCAACAAAGTTAGCTACAATACAATTTTACACAAAATACACAAAGTCGGCCCAACTATAGGAACTTGGGTTATAAAGACTAGCTTGGTGAGGTTCTAATACTTGACATCTATTGTCAATGCTCGACATTTTCATGCATTTGGTAGACGTAGAAGCTCGGTCCATACTGATCACTTCCAAGTAGTCTAAACTTGATCTGCACTGGTGACTTGGTGAATACTGTGAAACTTGACATATAAACTAAATCACTTGATTCACACTACATAGCTAGGTCAATGCTATCATAATGAGCTAGGTATAAACTGAATCACTTGGTTAACACTGAGTGGCTCAGTCAACATTGGATTCACATCATTGTAACTACAAACTCGGTAAGCACTACACAACTCAGTTTGCACTAAGGAACTCGGTTTACACTGTTGATCACCATTATGGTAGAAATTGCTTGATGCAAACTGAATATTGTTCCTTGAACTCGATAGCAACTGTAGAACTTGGTAAAGCCTGAAATGCTTGGTTAACATTGTTAACTATACAATAAGCTCGATAGATACTGAATAAGTGTGTGTCACTAATAAAAAACTTGACTGGAATGTCAACAATACTCCTACACAAGGACAAGGTTGTTGTTGATGAATTAATAATATTAATTAATTTGTTTTGGCATGAAAAAATAAGGGTTTCACTCAACCAAAGAGATGTTGTTAGAAGGAAAATTGGATTTAGAAACCATGAGCCAAATGTAAAACACTTTTTGTGAAAGGTTTCTTGAAATACTTTCTCTGATTAAAATTAGTCAAATATTTTTTGCAACGACAAAAATGTTTCATGTTAAGATTAATCATGTACATACTACATTTTTTTTGTAGGAACATGTTTAATTTTCCATGCATTATGATATTTACCATGTATGTTGTACTTTACAAACTAACAATTTTTTATAAGAATGTGGTCTACAAGAACTTCTTAGGTCATCGAGATAATTTCTTTCAAGTATGCATATATTATAAGATGATGTGTTTGAAAGGTTAGCGTCCTACATGTGGTGGTTTCCAATAGTTATGTAGATGCCTACACCTAGATAATACACATGAAATTGGTAAGAAACTAGGTTTTTTCTCAAAATACAAGTTACATATGGTGTTCAAGATGGAAAATAACTAAAGAGGTGTGAGTTAGTGATAAAGGATATATGTGTAGCTGATTTTATGATTTTTTTCTCAAGAGAAACTAGTTTATGAGTACATAGGTCATAGACAAGGTTCTTAGATGAGCAATTTAAGTCATGTAAGGAAAATTTTCTCCTCACTTCTATTCTCTCTAGTGTTGATTTTTCTAATAATTAAACACTAAAACCTCAAAGTGAAGTGCAACCTATTCTACACAATATAAAAATATTTGTACAAATAGCATTCATGTATGCCCATGATATCACAAAGGAGAACTGTAAGGTAATACATGTATCACTTTTATATTAGTGATTATCATACTTACTCACAAGTGTTTTTGCAAGTATTCTTTAAAAAATTTTATGACCATTTACGTAAAAGAGATACAAGGTATAATTAACACATAACATGGTTAGGAAATTGCACATCACAATTCAAGAATGTTAATGTTGTGGCTCTTTATTGCTTGTGAATTTAAAGGTACCATGTAAATATTTCCATGAATTTCTATTTATACCCTTGAGTTTTCTTGATCTTGATTGAATAAATGTTGAAGGTGATCAAGGAGGTTGCACACATAAAGGCTTGTAAATCTGATTTTAATAATAAATTATGATATTATCCTTAGGGTGTTGTTACCAAGCAAAAATGTAATGAAAGAACATTTCAAATCCACTCAAATTTTGCACGTCTTTATTTTTGTATTGTGTTCCTATGGTGAAGTTGGTGGTCCACCTCCAAGGTACATAATGTTTTTGATACCCATGTGCTAGTACTATTATCTAAATTTATTAGGTTGCTAATTTGAATCATCGTTTAATGTTCTCTACTGATGAATAGCCAATGTTCAAGTCTTGTGATCAAGAATACAAACATAAGTTGTTCCTTGTTATGTGTCAATGCTTGAGTCACCAAATAGGACATTGTGCCAATAAGGTCAATTTGGTGAGTTTATTGATTTGAGCCATAAGACTTTGCATCTAAAAAGAGTTTACAAGAGGGTTTCAACTAGGAAAAACTACAAACCTCTTCCCTTTGTGTTGGACCCCATATTTGATAATGAGGACTTTTAATGAAATGGAATGGTAGAGCATCTGAGGGAAGATGTGAAGGGGATTGTAACAGGTAAAAAGACAATAAAGTTAAAAACACAAAGTTGTTGAAAAACACTAAAAATCTAAAAAAATGCATGTACTTATATCTAAACATATATGTTTCACACACACACACACACACACACACATAATGCATACTAGATTCTTAGATGGTTCTTCTATACATTTAGGAGGCATTGTCATTGATGAAGCAACTATGACCATTTCCTATTTGAAAAATGATAGCACATGCTATATTCACATAGTTAGAATTTAGAGATTTTGAAGAAATAAGAGTGCAACTAAAATTAAATATGAATATGTTACCTCTTCCCTCTCCTAAACCTCAAAGATATCATGTGCATTTATTAATTTTATAAACCCTAATTATTTTTGTGTATAAAGTAAATAAATCAATTGTATTCACTAATATCTACATGCGCATGTCTAATCGCAATAAATTTAAACAAATAAATTTAAATTGCACTAAATTACATTTTTTCATTTGGTTGTCCATGAGCATATCATTTTCTATCTCGGTATGCTAGAAGATTCATTCATACACAAGAGGGCCTTGATCTAGGTGGGATTAACTAATAGAAATAAAATCAACTTAAGAGAAATGAATATGTAATATTAAGTCTAAATAAAAAAAGATTAAATCTAAATGAATCACATGGGTTCAATTAGAATTGTAAATAATAGATGTGCAAAATATGATACTGCAAATCTTTATAGGCCAAAGTCAATGGTCTAAAGTATAACATCATCAACTTGGGGAATTTGATCCTTGACAAGCCCTATAAAACACCAAAAAATACATATTAAAAAAAGACATTTTAAAACTAGCATATTATTCTATTTTCAACAAAATTTAAAAATCTTTACCTCAAGTGTCAAAGCTACTTGTGCACTTGGAGTCGAATGAACACTATGTTTTGTACTTGTGCTAGTTGTTGCACCCTGCAATGCATATTATTCACATATCACTTCAAGTTGTTCTATAATTTTTTTTAAAAAATATTGTATAATATTTAAGTGATTAATTAATATCATAAATGCACACGTGTCTGCTCTCTAGAAAACAACATGAGTGATAGGTAAATAGTAAGGGCCACATGTTAGAAAGTAAAGTCCACCAAGATAACTAAGGGTGTGTGTGGGGGGGGGGTGTTGAATCAATTATCAGATCAATATAACTTTTATCAACCTTATTAGACCTTAAGCATGTGAACAATATAATAAAAAAGTATAAGAAGATACACATACGCAATAACACCAGATATGTTAACTAGGGAAAACCCTGGTGGGAATGGTAGCCACAAAATAATGTAATAATATAAAAGTTCCTTGTAAGAGGACAAACTCGATTAGGAGCCAATGAAATACATTTAGTACATATCAGTCCTTGTTAGGAGACTTTGAATCTCTGTTAGGAGATTCCAAGCCTATTAGGAGTTGTGCCAACATTGTTAGGAGTTGTACCAACCCTTTTAGGAGTTGTAGAAGATAGATGAACCCACTGTCCAAACAAATTCAAGGGAAAGACCACCAAACTCACTGCCCAATTGGTATCTATATTATTCCTTTCAAAATAATAGAAATGAAGTTAAACTTTGTAACTCAAACTATTTCTCCATCCTCTTATTGTGCCAATATCGCACCAAATACCTTCTTAGATCTAAATTCTAGATCTTCAAATTTGCATCACACTGATCTCTTTGATTGCTTAAATGAATTAACCAATCTTCATGAATCCAATACAATTCACTTACTTTCATTACACACTTCACCACAAGGAAAATAACCTTCCTTTATATCATATCCTCAAAATAATTCATTGAGTCAGCCTTGAGGCTTTCTCAATTAATCATAATAGGACCTCATTAAGATATTACAATTCATTAAATCTTTTGGCAATTACAAAACATTGTCGGCTCATCATAAATACAACTCCTCACATGTGTGACCTTTGACCTCACACACTCGTTGGCATAATCATTAGGTTGTCTACTATCATTGGTAACTTCTCTCATTGTTATTCTATCCTTGTTAAGAGATACAATAAAAATACCAGAAACCACTTCTCAGGTACTTTGTCTACACACTACACAATATCCTCTATGAATCATGAATAACTCTCATATGTCTTCAACTCTCTACACGTGCACTTTTTCAAATCATTAGGACATACCATAGAAAAATTCCTCAACTACACTTGACCTCATCATCAATACACAGTCTGTACGACCTCATTCTCTATCTGCTACTCTGCCAATATTTATAGAAATAATACTATGTTGACATCAATGACAAATACATCCATGAATGCAACATTTCAATCATGCTAACAATCTCACCAAGTGTTCTAACAATACTTAGGATACTCCTCCAAAGGAATACCATCAGCATTCATGCTAACAATATCCCCCTTTGACATTGATGACAACATAGATGAAAACATCTAAGCTCCAAGAATACCAAATCTAACTCTATTATTGTTGATGATCTCATCTTTTCAAATCCTCTTCATCAATAAAATCTAAAACTCATAGGAACAACTCTCCATTTGTGCTTCCTAATTCTTACATGGATGACATCAACCATTCACACTTCTCTCCATTGACATCAATATCTCATGAACAATTCTCCCCCATACATTCTCTCCCTCATATACATGTCCCACATACTACTAGAAGATATTTTTCATACAATCTCTCCCCCATTGACATCAATGACAAAGACATCATTATGTCAATCATCTGCTTCAAAGTCTTCAACCAACTCAAGTGTAAAGTCATTTGACCTATCATACCACAAGCCAAAATCAAGTGTACCATTCAAATATTTGAATATTCTCCTTACTACTGTGTAGTGTGATTCCTTAGGGTCTTCTTGAAATATTTCTACTATACTAACTGCATTTTCTATATTTGGTATGATGTGAGTCAGATATTGCAAACCTCCAATAATGGATCTGTACTTCTTTTGCTCAACTATAGGTGTCTCGTCTTTTCTAGATAACTTGTGACTAGTTATCATAGGTGTACCAACAAGATTATAGCTTCCCAAGCCAAATCTATTCAAAAATTCTTTTAAATACTTAGTTCATGATAGGAAAATGTCATCATTGTTGTGCAAAATTTGTAAAACTAAAAAATGTTTGATCTCACCAATCATACTCATCTCAAATTCATTCTTCATTTCATTAGAATATTTATCAATTGCTTCATCATTACTTCCAAAGATTATGTCATCCACAAATATCACGATAATCAACAAGCCATCTTCAATTTCTTTCTAATATAAATTACTATTTGCAATACTTTAGCAAATTCCAACCTTGTAAAATACTTGTCTAACCTCGCATACTAGATTCTAGGTGCTTGCTTTAGTCCATAAAATGCTTTCTTCAACTTGCATACCATGTCCTTTTGTGTTGTCAAAGGAAATCCTTCAGGATTATCAATGTGGACTTCTTCTTCAAGTTCTCCATTCAAAAATACTAACTTCACATTCATCTGATACACTTTAAAATTCTTACTCGTTGCATAAGCCAAGAACATCCTTACTACTTCAATTCTAGCAACAGGGATAAATGTCTCTTCATAGTCTATACCTTCTTGTTGTGAATATCCTTTACATACCAATCTTTCTTTATTTCTCAAAAAATTACCTTGTTCATTCATCTTATTTTTGAAAACTCATTTAGTTCCTATAACATTCTTATTTTTAGGTCTAGGAACCAATTCCCATGTCTCAGTTTTCAAAATCTAATCTAGTTCTTCCTTCATTTCTTGACTTCAATGATCATCCTGACATGCCTCATTTGCACTCTTTGGTTCAACTTGAAAAATTAGACACAATTCTTGATGAACTTAGTTTCTTGTCATAACTCCTTTTTATTTGCTTCCAATAATCTAATTAGCAAGGTTATTCTTTGTCAAATTCCTGTTAGTTGTAGGTGTCACTGACTCAATTCTTGCTTCTTTTCTAAGTTCAGATCTTAATTCATCTCTTTGTTTCACAACTTGAATATCATTCATCTGGTTCTCTCCCTAAAAGCAAGGTAAATCCTTCTTCAATCCTTTTTTTCTCCTTAGATGTGGATTTGCTACTACTAGCATAATCTCCACTAGTGCTTGCACTTTTGATAAGGGTGAACACTTAATGCACTAAAAGTTGTTTGCACTCTAGGAAAATCTCTAGCCTTCTTCAAGTTCACTTCTACTACTTCCAATCTTCCAAGAAGAGTCTCTTTGGTAAACTTCTCAATGCAAGGTATCACTTTCTCAATCATTTGTGATGTCAACTTGAATGGTGGTATCAAGGTTTTCAAGATCTTCCATATAATCTCATCTTCATCTTTAGATCCATTGTAAGACTTAATTCCTACAATAATTTTTGATATTCCACCAATATAACTTCTTATAGATTTATCTTCCATCATCTTAGCATCTTGAAACAAACATATCCGATTTTGTAATATGATTCCAAAGTTGTTTAAATTTTATGAGATGTTTCTAAGGATTTTACCTAATTGTATTCATTTTCAGGAAGAGCTAACAATAATGTTTCTCTGGCAAGCATATTGCACATAAATAGATCTCTTTCATCTTCACTACATTCTTCAAGTTTTCTTTCTTCCACAATCTTCTTCTCATTCTTTATCATTAATCAATATCATGTACCCATGCATAGCAAATGTGTCTTCATCTTCTCTTTCTAGCTTTCATAGTTAACTCTTTGAAGCTTAGGACTTTCTTTTCTAAAATGACCCGACATTGATCTCCTTAAGCTATTAAGCATTTCCTATAGCAATTGTTAGAAAGTAAAGTCCACCAAGATAATTGAGAGGGGGCAAGGGTGAATCAGTTATCAAATCAATATAATTTTTATCAACCGTATTAAACCTTAAGCAAGTGAACAATATAA
Source organism: Cupressus sempervirens (assembly GCA_028749045.1). Lineage (NCBI taxonomy): Eukaryota > Viridiplantae > Streptophyta > Pinopsida > Cupressales > Cupressaceae > Cupressus > Cupressus sempervirens. The sequence goes on along the minus strand of CM053784.1, from coordinate 389,408,668 downwards.
TCAGCAACCATAAGAAGATACGAATACACAATAACACTAGATATGTTAACTAGGGAAACCCTTGATCAAAGGGAAAACCTTCATGGGAATGGTACCCACAAAATAATGTACTAGTATAAAAGTTCTTTGTAAGAGGATGGACTTTGTTAGGAGCCAATGAAATACATTTAGTACATATCAATCCCTATTAGGAGACTTTGAATCTCTGTTAGGAGATTCTAACCTTATTAGGAGTTGTAGAAGACAGATCCACCCACTTTCCAAACAACTTAAGGGAAAAGATCACTGAACTCACTATCCAACTGACCTCTATATTATTCCTTTTAGAATAATATAAATAAAATTTAACTCCATAACTCTTTCTCTTTCTCTTTCCTCTTACTGTGCCAATACCACACCAAATACCTTCTCAGATCTCAATACGAGATCTTCAAATTTGCATCACACTGATCCCTTTGATGGCTTACACACATTAAGTAATTTTAATGAATCAAATACAATCCACTTACTTTCATTATACACTTCACCACAAGGAAAACAACATTCTTTTATACCATATCCTCAAATTAATTCATTGAGTCGAACATGAGGCTTTCTTAATTAATTATAATAGGACCTCATTAAGATATTACAATTCATTACATCTTTTGCAATTACAAAACATTGTCAGCGCACAGTATATACAACCTCTCACACATTCAAAATATGACCTCCTGCACTCGCTGACATCATCATTAGGTTATCTACTATCACTATCTAACTTTTCTCATCATGATTCTATCCTCGTTAAGAGATACAAGAAAAACACTAGAAACCACTTCTCAGGTACTTTGTTTGCACACTGTCCTCTATAAATCATGAATAATTCTCATGTCTTTGACTATCTACATGCACACTTGTCCTCATCATCAATACATAGTTCATACGACCTTGTTCTCTATCTTCACTCTGACATCAATGAAAAACACAATCATGAATGCAACATGTCAATCATGCTAACAATCTCCCTAAGTGTTCTAGAAATACTTAGGATACTCCTCCAAAGGAATACCATCAACATTCATGCTAACACCACATCCTTTATTATGGAAGCATGAAATCTAATCCATCAATGTATACACAAATGGGAAGTCAAATCATCCTCAATCCCTTTAATATCCACTCCATGACATATAATCTGACAATTGGCACACATATGCTCAATTGGTTGGGGTGAGCCAAATGGTGCATCTAATGATGATCAAGGTGGTGCATGTACTAACCCATCCTCTTGTCCAAATAATTGTGTGCCATGTTGAATAATTACATTAGTCAATAACATATTTTTATGAAGAGTCTATAACTCTATAGACTCCTTTAGGGCTACTATGATCATGATGTGAACCACACTTTAGGAGCTAAAGGCCTACTATGTTCTATGTTCACTACCCTTTGGGCCCTAGGTATATCCTGTGTAGAGTCTTTCCCTCTACCCTAGAACTATTACATGTCAAAGTAATTTAGCTTCTCACCAAGGAGAAACTTACAATATAGCTTTCTAAAGAAATATAGAGGCACCTCCCAATTATTACAAGGTGGTTAGTCAAAGACCATATACCACTTACTCCATTAAACATTTTTCATCCCAACATACGTACACCAATATATAGGAAATCTATTTGTATCAGTAAGTAGGGTTGTATTAGTTCTAGGATTGGTGAAAATAAACACATATGTCCTCTTTTATTATTCCCTTTCTTTTCACCCAGTCATATGAGAACCTAGCGAAAATAAAATGCACTACATCTATCTTTATACAAGCCCCATTTTGGAACCTATCCAGATACCTTATTCATACTATTGGTCATTGATTCTAGGGTTATGGAAAGGTATGAGTGGTGCTCACGAGGAGACAATCTCAACCCATTCACTAAAATATTAATTTGAGTAGTATTATATGCAAGAAAATTGATGAGATCATCCCATATAGCCTATGCAAATAAGTCTACTAGAGGTTGTTGAGGTTTTTGGAATGGCAATGATTGTCGTTTAGCAACATTTTGAGGATTTTATTGTTATGAAGTAGCATTTTGAGGGTTTTTTTGTTCTTCATGTACTTTAAAGGTTTTCTTGTGGTGGTTATTTAGGAAAAGGTCTTTGATGTCTATTCATTGTTGGGGATTATTTTAGAATTTGAAATCAAATTAAATCAATTGAATAAACCCTAATTCAATTCAAATTCAAACAAAAATAATTAAAATATCTAATTATTACCTATTTGACGATGTGGCATGGTTGAAAATTGATCTAAATGGTAGTGAAGTAGAAACACACCAAGTTCTAGTGACGTGGAAACATGTGCTTGTCAAATAGATATAGTTCTTTATAATGTACACACCTTATGAATATTTTTTGTTGTTTCCTAATGACCTATTTTAGGCTTGGTTTCCCCAAGCCTAAACATCTCAAAATTCAAATAACATGCATGTGTTATGTAATTTTTTAAAAATAAATTCATTTGGCCATTTTTCTTACCAACAATTTCGTACACTTACCCTCTATAGTATTCTAATTTAAATTGTATGGTTCACTCAAACATCCTCCATTTTTGGGGTTTATCTAATCCAAGCATTTTTATTTCACTTTCCAATGTAAATTGTGTTGGGATTAAGGTCTCTCAACCTTTGAGAGTCCTAACAGTTATGCAATTGATTGATTTATTCATTTTCTTTTATATTTTACTCATTATATAGTAAGAGGTATGTTTCTAGATTGACTTGTCAAATTATGGGGCCTATTTGAGTGTTAGCTTATGATGTGTATAATGTGGGGAATAATTTCATGCCTCTTGGCACTATGGAGCACACTTCATAAGATAGAAGTTTATAAAACCCTTTCTAAGGTGCACTTGGGTGTCATGTGCCCTTTTTTGTTGAGCTAGCTTTCTAGATATGGAAATCATTATTTCAACTTACGAGTTGAGAGGAGTTAATGTTGAATGGTTTATATTAATGGTGAATTATTTTTGGAAAGTGGCTTTATACATATTGGATGCCTAAATGTGGATTTAGCAAGTTTCCATGTGGCATGTGTTAGTGTATTAGAAATTTCTATTTGCAACATTGGAAGAGCATGGAAAGTTATTGTTTTAGACATCAATTGTCTATCTAGGTGTAGAAGATGCTTGTGGAAACCATAGATGACTACCTTTCATGTTTTATGCTCTATAAACTTGTCAATCCATTAGTTGTTTTTGTAAAATTCTTCGATTATTTTTGGAGAATTTGTTATCTTGTCAGAAGAAATCCAAAAATATCTATTTTTGTAAGTACACCTAGATGATTAGTGACTTTTGTACTATCTCAAAATGTGTACACTTGCTTTATAAGACCTTGTAGCTCTCCATTTTGGAAATCTCCTATAACATGGAGTGCACCCCAATGCCAAAGGCCATCTTTTCTCCATCTCTAAGATCCCAAAGTACATCCCAATACATGAGGCCTCTTAGGTTAAGGTCAAGGTCAACCTCAACCTAAAATATGTTTCATATCTAATAATTTAGTTGCTTATCTATCATATGTGTTTCTCTACATTACTCGCATTTCAATTGTCAAGTTATTTGCACTAAATAAATACTTAATCAAAAAAATCATAACACCACTTTAATTCAACATTAGCACCCCTTGCATCCTTCTTTGGTTGTGTCAATCCAATTCAAGGACCTTTAGAAGGTTATGCTTGAAGGTCCCTCTTTGATTTTCCCTAATGTACGTCTAAAATTAAGGAGTCTTAAATACACTATACATTATCCTATGCCTCTCTTAATTTTTATTTTACAACTTTGAACAATGTATTTGATGCATGAGCATCTAGTATAAGAGCAGTCTTGCATCACTCAAAAAAATATTGTCTAGTTTTTCAATAAGGGTTATCTTTGGTTAGGGTTACTATTTTTTTTCAAGCTTTCTATTTTAAGTAACATTTTCATTCTAACATATATTGTTTTCATTGCTTCCCTATTGGATGTATAAGCTTGTCAATCAGATTTCATAGCAAAACCAATTCTGGTTTTCAAGATATTGAATTTTCTATTTTGAGCAAGGTGATACAAATAATAATAATAATTTTTTAAGGTCTAATAGGCTTTGAAAGGGGGTAAAATTATGATTAGGTGGTTTTTTGCAACCCTAAGGTTGTAAAATAATTTAAGATATTTCTAAAAATTGGTTATAATATCCAATCAAGTCCATGATTCACGAAATGTGGCCTCCAATATTTATGCTACTTTGGGAGGTAAAATAAAATCCCTCAAAACAATCCCATGAGTTCTGTAACTTGTTTGGGGGCATATTCTCAACACATTCCAATATAGGGGAAAAAAATATAAGGATGGTGCATTTTTGTTTCTCATTGTTGGTCATATGTTGGTCTTATATGTAAAACAATTTTTAAATTCAACCATAACTATCTTCGCTTTTGGCCTCAAATTGAGGGGGGTTACAGTTTTTAAAACTTTCTAAGGTGACTACAGTTCCCAATATAAAGAAGAAAAATAGGTGTTACAAGGGGAAATTTTGATGTGGCTTGTAGATTATAGCATTGAAAAATTCCTATATGATTGTTGCATGTTATTTTCTAAATATTGTGTTAGACTTACAAGTCTCATTGGCATGAAGTTTGTAAATTGGTGTTTTCATTGACTGAAAACCGATTAAGGAAGATGTAGAGGAATTTGTAGAGGTTACAAGGTAATACTACCACTGATAAAAGAGTGACCCAATATACATGTATATGGTAATACAATCCAACCCAAAACTGACAGACAATAATATAGGTTAGTTGACCATGAGTCATCTAAGGTGAGTCACCATGGATGTGAAAAGACACAAGGACAATCAGAGTGGCATGACAAGGATACATGTTGAAGCAATGGAATGACACAAGGAAAAAGGCTAAATATAGGCTCATAGATGGACTAGAAATTATACTAGTCTATACCTTACTTATAGGTGTTACATGTTTTCTATGAATAACTTGAGTATGAAATTTAGATTTGAAATTGAGTGTGATTTTGTTTTGTGTAACTACGCTTAGACATTGCAAAGTGTATAACAATGCTTAGACTTCATTAGTGAAGTGGTTGTTAGATGTTGATTGTTGATATTGCCAAGATAATATTGGCATTGTTGATCAAAGTGTAAGCTAGTGAAGATCACAGTTGGAGAGGATAGCATAACAACAAACATGTTGTTCAGAACAACGAGACAAAGGTGAGATTAAAGGGATCACGGGGCAAGTAGAGTAAGGAAAAATATCAATGCATATTCAAGGATATGCATTGGAGATTGACAAGGAAAGACAATGTCATCAATAGATTATTTTCACTTAGATTACTTTCTCAACATTGCATCCATTTGTAAGTCTTTAATAGGGAAAGTTTCAGTAGCAAGATTTTGTAAATCCTCTATCAAGGTGTCTTTCAAAAAGAGACTTGTAAGTCCTCCGACCAAGTACCTTTCATAAGCTTTTGTAATCCTAACATATTTTAAAAATTCCTCAAAGAATGTGTTCCTATAAGGAATAAATGTATCTCTTAACTAGGCAACCCTTTACCTACATTATAAGTTCTAGTAGGTATATTGCTTTCACTTTGGTTTTCATCTTTTCATCGAGGGCTTCCATATAGAAATCAATGTGCCACTTGATGTTTGCATTTTTGTGCAAGCTTGTATGATTCTATTTGGGTACTTTTACTATTGCATTATTGTTTAGATAACTGGTGTTAAGAATATATTCAATGGTAGATCAGTTGACTGGTAGAAAAGTTGGTACCAATTCACCCACCCACCCCCCCCCCCCCCCCCCCACCCTCTCACTATCGGTTGGGACCAAAAATTAGTATTAGAGCGCAAACCCTAGTAGTGAAAAACCTAACAACTTTAGTGAAGATCTAATGATAGCCTTTAGATTATATAAGCAACTTGATTGAGCACTTGGTACCATCTAGAGATTGAAAGACAAGATAAGAAAGTTATTGACCAAAAGAAAGAAGTTGGTGAAAAAGATGAGGGAAATTCAAGAAGTCATAGAAAAACTAGAAGATCATAGTGGATCTGGGGAGTTGGAAGAAGTTTCATCTCATCTAATGGCTGAAAATGAAAGTCAATGGAAACCATTGTATAGATGAGGAGAGAGAAAGAAGAGCTGACAAGAGAAGTGATAAAATCTCAAGAAGATGGAGACAATGTCATCTCAGTTAGCTATGAAGTTGAAGAAGCAGTAAGAAGGACATGTAGAAGGGAGAGGAGAACAATCATCCTCACATAGAAAATTTCACACAACTAACTGAACAAGTACTCAAGCTAATTGAAGAGATGAGGACTAAAAAAGAAAGGAATGAGAATTTAAGAAAGTTCAACGAGAGCTCAGAAAATATTGATGAACAATTGTGAGATCAAAGAAGAAACAAGAGTACCACTAGTTTTAGTTATGTAGGTGACAACAAGATTGAAGAAGGAAAAACCTTAGGAGGAGAGAACCTATAATACATAAAGTTAAGAAGCACATCTCCCAAAGGTAAGAAAAATTCTATACCCACTTGTTATTACTGTGGTAAGAAGGGATATGCTAGAAGTGCACTTTGTTGGGTACTGCAATAATTGCCATCTATACAATCACACAACATGAGAGTGCATATCTCATTTAAATGAGAAAAGAATAGATGGAAATTTCTACTACTTCAATAAGTATGGGTATAAAATTAAGGACTATAGATCAAAAGAAAGATCTAACCAATCGTCTCCAGAAGAAACAAGTCCCACTAGGAGGGACAGGTTCCCCACACCACTCGGTACAACCTATGGGAATGATGATAATCCAAAAACTTAATGCAGGTTAAGGATGAACCAAAGGAACAATATTGGACCATGGAGAGGCACTAGAATGATGTTCCACAAGTTCCATAAGATTGATCACCTAGCAAGAGATTGCAGAAGCAGTAGAAGACCAAACAACAAGTCCCCATTTGGAAAAGAGAAGAGCAACACTGTAAAAAAGAGAAATATGAGGAGGAATTTTCCAAAATGTGGATGAAGAAGAGCAAAGTAGTAGAGGTATTCAAGCCTATTGAGGTCATAAACTAACCAGTCATTGGTGAGACTTGTTGAGCTGTCATTATGCACGGTGCTTAACGACAGGAATCCTTTCAAACTCCTCTCTTGAAAAGTTGATCTAGGATCAACTCCAAGGTTCTAAGCGATCTTGCAACCTACTGGAATCCTCTCAGTTGAAGATAAATGTATTTTTTCACAAAGAGGCCTTTTCTAGTTCAAACCAGATAAGATGATCAATCTACTTGTTGTTTTAAAATTAACCACAAAAAGAGATATATTTTTGGTATTTTCTATTTTTAAATGAATGCAATCTAACAATGCAACTATATGAATTCCTAAGTTAACCAAGGGTTAGCAAAGAAAATAATAAAGATAAGGTAACAAGAGATGAAAGTAAATAGCATGAAAGGGAAATTCTTAATGGACATAAACCATGGTAACAACACGTCTAAGAGTTAAATCATTGAAAAGATCAAGTAGGAAACTAATGAAAGTAGGAGCAACGCTTCTTGAAATCCACTTATGCAATCGTCGATGGGAATTTAGTAAGATTAAAGATATTTCACTTCTTATCAAATCACAAGGCCATGAAAAGTGCACTCATGTGAGACGAGAAGCTATGTAGGAACAATATGGTGATGTCTTTTCCAACTCTGTACATTAGTGGAATTTTTCAACACATGAAAAACACTAGAACTAAAATATCGCACTATCAAATCAAGACAACAAAACTATTGACTCCATTATTATAATGAACAAGAATCCACAAAAAATAACACAATCTGGAAAGAATAATTACACTTAGAATGAGAGAACCAATAGCATATATATTTGCATCAAAATCATAGCCTAGAATACATATTACATTCTTGAATTTATAAGAAATAATCTCCCCAATTTGTGTTCAAAGTGAGAGATCTCCTTATGCAAACATATGCTTCTAAACTAATAAAACAAATCTATTTATGTATAAGCTAACTCTCTAAGTGGTGCTAAATAGCACTCCACCCGTGTTTATATCAATGAATGGGTGCATGAGCCTTCACATGTCTTAAAATAAAGAAAGAAGTAGTAGATAAGAAGAAGGAAGTTGTAAGAGGATCTGGGAGTCATTGAAAGCTCTAAAAATGGAAGCTTGGCCTTCTTTGAACATTTCTAGGAGTTAAATTGTTGTTAGAATGTGATTCTGGTGCATAAAAAGCTCTAAATTTGGAACTTGCAATTAAATATCAGTGCACCTCTAACTTCTTCAAAAAATTTGGTGCACCTTTGGAATAGTGTGAGTTAGGACCATCCTGGGTTTGCTTGGTGACTACTTTGGAGTTCATGGGAGGAGGCTTAGTAGTTTCTTTGGAGGGTGCTTGGCCTGGTACTCAGTCAAAGAAGGATTGGAGCTTAGCATGGTCTAGGAGCTCGGCATGGTCTATGGGACTTGGCATGGTCTTTGAAGCTTGGCATGGTCTAGGAACTCGGCATGGTCTTTGGTTGCTCGACATGGTCTAGGAGGAGCTCAGCCTTGCTTATGAATTTGGTGCTTGTTGTAGACTATGTAAATAATTTTTCACAATTATTTAGACGATGAAATTTTCAAGTATTGAAGAGGGCCTAGATTACTAGCTATGGTTCAAATCATGAGTTCTAATTCATTTGGAACTAGGAGATATTGCGATTTTACTCAGATATCAATTTTGGGCATTTAATTGTTGTTGCAAGCCGACTTGTGGTATTTAATTTATGTATTTGTATTTAATTTATGTTTTGGGCTGACTTGTGTCTTAGATTGGTATAAGTAGGGGTTGTGGGTAAGTCTTTATTCATTATTCATCCATCATGGAGAAGAGTAGTCAAGGAGCGAGTTTTCTTGAGTCGGTGAACAGAGTGCTGAATGTGAGGCAGTTTACAGCAGGATTGTGATAGAGTTGTGAATGTGTGGATAGAGTAACAAATGTGAGGCAGTTTACACTTGGATCCTGGATGAAGTTGGAGCAGAGCTAGCAGCTGTGGCTTGGAAAATAAGGAGATTGCTTGGTGGGCTTGCAAGCACAAGTTGAGATCTTCCTTGGAGGTTTCTACCAGAGTGTGGACCTGGACTAGCTAGGGTTTGGATTGGATCTTAAGGGATCTTGCAAAACTATTATTGTAATTGCTATTATATTTGGTCATAACTGGGAAGGCCTTACAGCCCAGCACATTGCATGTAACAGTTATTTTATAAATAAAGAGTTGTGATTTGGTATCAAATCTTGCTTTATTGCTTCTTACTGTTGTATTTTTGCTGTGTGGTTATTTTCTGGGGGCTAGGACATCTCCTTTGGGGATACTCTTACCTTGCACTACATCAGGTGGTATCAGAGTGAAGTTTGTTCCTGAGTGTGTAGATAGATCACTGAAGCTGAGGCAGTCTGCACCAGAACTTGGGTGGGAGAAGTAGATCTGAGTAGATCTTGATCTGGTGGTGGATTTTCTTTCTGGAGTCCTATATCTCTTGATTGTGAGGTGGCAGATTGTGGTTCTGACTTGCAATTGCAGAGGGCTTGTAGATGGATTGATGGATGTAAAGATGGAAGATTGATCTTGTCTAGGTATGATTGTAGATAGGTTTTTTTGGATTGTAGATCCGTGGTCCTGGACTTGTGATTTGGTTCCTGATTGTTCATGCGAGGTGGCAGGTTGTGATTTGACTTGCAAACAATTCAAGGTTGTCACAAGGAGTGTGGGAAGGATTTTTTGCAGAGGGTTTACGAAGATTTTGAGAGATGGCTCCAAGAGGATTGGACCCTGAGATGATTGCAAATCTCCATGATGTGGCAAAGAGGAGGTTTTTTCAGATGTCTGCTCGGTTTGAAGCTAGTTTGGTTGATCGAGTTAAGGATGGGGTGTGGAAGGAATTATGTAGATGTTTGTGGAGCTGGAGTTTACCGATCCAGAAGAGAATTTTTTGGCCGGTTAAGAGACTTGTTCATGAAAGAATATGGCATACCAGGGTCGAGGTGGAAGAGGTTGGTTTTGTTGATCAGATTGTGGAGTCTGATACAGAACTTGCAGAGCAGCTAGAAGTTGTTGCTGAAGATATTCCTAGCCTTGTACATGCTAGGACAAAGGTTGGTTTTCATGATTAGTTGGCTGAGTCTAACATGGAAATTGTAGAGCGCTTGGTTTTGGATGATCCGGGTGCTATTGGTGGTGAGTTATGTATTGCAGAGCATCTTGTTGTGAGCAATGATATTGTTGGTGTTGTGAGTTTGGCATGTGTTGATGGAGATCTACATGTTGTTGTTGATGTGGGGTTTGTTGTTACTAGTATCAATTCACTAGTTGCTGATGTGGATGAAGGTTTGCTATTGAAGCATTATGTTTAGTTTGTTCCTGGGAGTGAGCATGTTGATTGGATGGTTGAGATTCTGGTGTTTGATAGAATGATGTAGATGTGGATGATGTGCAAATTGGTTTTTTTGTCCCTATTGGAGTGGAAACCTTTGGTGAAGATAAAGGTGGTTGTTGCTCTTTCTTTGGGCATCAAACTGTGGGACACACTTTTCTATTTACCTGAGGAGTCTGATGCAAGAGCATCCTGGGTTTGCTTGGTGACTACTTTGGAGTTCATGGGAGGAGGCTCAGTAGTTGCTTTGGAGGGTGCTTGGACTAGTACTTAGTCGAAGAAGGACTAGAGCTCGACATGGTCTTGGAGCTTGGCATGGTCTAGGAGCTCGACATGGTCTATGGGAATTGACATGGTCTTTAAAGCTCGGCATGGTTTGGGAACTCGACATGGTCTTTGGTTGCTTGGCATGGTCTAGGACGAGCTTGGCCTTGCTTAGGAATTTGGTGCCTGTTGCAGGCCGTGTAACTAATTTTTCACAATGAGTTAGAGAATGAAAATTTCAAGGGTTGAAGAGGGCCTAGATTAATAACTATTGTTTGAAGCACGAGTTCTAATTCATTCGGACCTAGGAGATATCGTGATTTTACTCGGATATCAATTTTGGGCATTTAATTGTTGTTGCAAGCTAACTTCTGGCATTTAATTTATGTATTTGTATTCAATTTGTGGTTTGGGCTGACTTGTGGCTTAGATTGGTATAAGTAGGAGTTGTGGAGAAGCCTTTAGTCATTATTCATCCATCATGGAGAAGAGGAGTAGCCAAAGAGTGAGTTTTCTTGAGTCTGTGAACAGAGTGCCAAATGTGAGGCAGTTTACAACATAATTGTGATAGAGTTGTGAATGTGTGGACAGAGCACCGAATGTGAGGCAGTTTACACTTGGATCCTGGATGAAGTTGGAGTAGAGCTAGTAGCTGTGGCTTGGAAAATAGGAGATTTCTTGGTGGGCTTGCGAGCACAAGTTGAGATCTTCTTTGGAGGTTTCTACCAGACTGTGGACCTGGACTAGCTAGGGTTTGGATTGGATCTTAAGGGATCTTGCAGAACTGTTATTGTAATTGCTATTCTATTTGGCCATAATTGGGGAGGCCTTACAACCTAGCACATTGCATGTAACAATTATTTTATAAATAAAGAGTTGTGATTTGGTATCAGATCTTGTTTTATTGCTTCTTGTTGTTGTGTTTCTACTGCGTGGTTATTTGCTAGGGGCTAGGACATCTCCTTTGGGGATACTCCTGCCTTGCACTGCATCATAGTGCACCTTTGGAGAAGTGCACCTTGCACACTTTTGGAGTAGGTTCAAAAAATCCAAAATTTTCCCCCAAGTGTCAAAACTGAATTTCTAGTTTTTGAGTTTTCTTCCACTTTATACCAAAGAGATGTTTGGATGTTTGCTCTTGAATTTATCTATAATCTCCATCACTTGGGAAGCTTCCAAAAAATATAAAGCCTCATATTTATGCCTGAGTGTTTGTCAATAATTATGTATATCCATTTGAGTACCCACAAAATCATCAAGTCTACTATCAAGTTTCAACAATACCTCTTCAGTCTTAAATGCTTTCCTAATATCTTCATTAGATGAAACATCCTCGAAAGTTCATCAGAATTGTTTAACCACTGCTTGCACTGACTTGAGCTTCATCTTTGACTCATCTTCAAAAATCTCAAGGGAAATAGCATCATAATACCTATTTGCATCCAAAATTTACTCTTGAGACTAGCCTTTTAACTTTTGAATATCTTCATGAAGTTCTTCCATGACCTTATTTCTGATAGCTATCTTCTTAATCCAATCCTCAAGTTTATCAATCTCATCTATAGTATACACTTCCGTGAGTTTATGATACCTTTGACCTTTTTTTTTTGGAGTGCTTGAAGGTATTTTCCCTAGGTATGTACCTCATCCATAAGCCCAAAATCCTAGTCTATTATAGATACCAGTTTCTCCACATTAGAATGCACTTTATGCAACAGGTTCAAATTAGCCAATATTATCTCTACATCTTTCTACTCAAAATTTTCACAACATTTCTAACATGCTCCCAAAAATGAATCAACTTGGACACTCCCCTTATCTCTCCTTTCTAGTGCCATAGCAAGAGTAACCTTTGGGTGGTCTTGATCCAATGGACTTACAATTCCATGTAGATATCCTCTTAGTAGCTCATTTTCTTTGTGTAGATTTATCAATTCATTCTCATTATCATTAAAGTTCCTAAGCACCTCCCTGATGCTCGTAGTGATCGTTACCTTTAGTTGTGTCTACTATGGGCCTTCCTAATAGGACTTTTGTAATCTGATCATCCTTAGGAGTCTAATCTTTGGTCTCAGCATGTGGAGGAGGAATGGCTATGTGAGCAAGTAAGTCCTGATCTAAGTTCTTCATTATGAAGGTCAATTATTGTGCATCACCCTTAGGTGGCTCAGGTCTCTTGATGGCTTCTACTAATGCATCCATACTCTCTTCTTCATTCAGGTTCAACTGCCTCTTTTGTCTAACCTTAACCTCCCTCTTCAACCAAGCCAATGCAGTGCCCATAGGAGACATATTTGGTTGAAGAAGATGTTTTCCCAGCATGCCCTTTTCCCTTATCCATCCTTTCCAAAGTCTTCTCCTTTAGAGAGAGATCTAAATTTGGTGTCCCTGCATTTGTAGTATCGAAAGTCCTTGCCTCTGTATCCTGAGAAGTTTACTGAGGTTCTTCAGGTATCTGTCCTTCCTCTGATACTTCATCAGCTGGCCTATGTTTTGGCTCATCTTGATACACCTCTCTCTCTTCTTTCATGACAAGTGGGAAAGGAGTGGCTAGGGTAAAAGCATAGATCTGTGTCACAGTTTATGATACCAAAACCTATTTTGGTCACATTTCATTTCTCTATCAAAACTCAATTTTTTTCAAAAACTAAACATACCCTTTTATAGATGTCAGATTCAATATCATCATTATATAAATTTTTGAGTGTTTTTATTAGTTATAATATGTTATAATCTCAAAATATTATAAGTCAATATTTCAACATTTCAGAAAATGCTCCCTCAAAAAAGGAAAAAAAATAGTAAATCATATCAAAAAAATTAAAAATTAATATTTATCTCTAGAGGAGAGAATCCTCTTCACGAATATGCAAATTTTTTTCAAGAAGGTATCGATTTGATAGGGAAGTTTTGACGGGAGGAAAAAATTGTTGGATTCTGATAAGGTCAAACTTGAGTACTTATAACAAAGAAAATATACATAAAAAATAATTATTTCTTTTTTTGTTCACTAGATATACATGTCATCTATAAGATAATTTCAAATCAGAACAAAAAAAGATGATTTGCATATATTTGTTTGACGGGAACTACACCCTATATTTTTTATAGTTAAAAAAGGGACTTCAAAATAAAATAAAATGAATAAATTCTTAATCAAAAAAATTATAAAAATTATACGCATAAAATAAATCCAATTCTACACATTTCATCAGTTTACATCATCTTCATATTTTAAACACAAATACCATTTTTTTTTGTCATTAATGTTGAACTGTCACATTTTGATATCACATTTTTTTTTATAAAAGGTGACACAGGTTTGTGCTTTTACCGGCTAATTCTTTGTCCAAAAATGAAAAATCTTGAAATGTTGGTGGTGAGGTACCCAGAGATCCTTGTGGTAGAGGTGGCATTTGATTCCAATGCTCTCCCAAAGGTTAGTTTGTAGATGTATCTTGTATTTTATCACCAACCATTTCAGTCCCTACTAGCATAAAGTCAAAATCAGACATATTGAAAATATTTGTTCCCTGCACCTCTTGCTCATCCATCCTCCATTGTTTCTCATCCTCTGAATTTGTAACCTCATTAGGTTTCCTAGGAACAAATGACAATGTAATGGTGGAGCTTCTCCTTCTTTCTTCCTGGGCAGCCCTTGCCAAGCATGTCCTTTGATTCAAAGGGAGATTGTCTTCTTCATCTTCTTCATCTGCCTCAGGGATGGTTTTCGAGATTGGAGGAATAGATATAACCTTTCTTTGTATCTTCTGCCTTCTAGTCCTTCTAACTGTAGGTGTAACCTTAACTTTCTTAGTAGCTAAGGGAGAGGCTTTTTCCTCTTGTATAGGTGGGGACACCTCCTGTGCTTCCTGCTCTAGTGCTTGTTCCTATTCCTATTCCTAATCTGACAGAGGCACTTGTGGAATATCCTGAGCTTAAGCTACTTCTTCATTTTGATGCTCTTGGTTCTCAGGTGCCTGAGTTGCCTCTTGGGCTTGAGTCACCTCTTCTTGTTGAGGTTCTTCTACTTTGGGTTCAAATTTCTTTGGAGAAGCTCTTTCCATCTTATTCTTCCCTTTGTTAGCTTTAAAGTATCCAACATCCCTATCATGTTTATATATCGTTTTTGGCCTAATTGGAGATTAGGCAGGGAATGTTGGCATTGTAACTTTTACACCTTTACCCTTTACTAGGTGTATTATGGCCTAAAAGATAACAGTCTAAGGAACTAAATCCATCTTAAAGGGCTTCTTGATCCAGTCCCTTGTTAATTGGATTATATGTCTCGCCTTATGATTAATATGTGCATTATCTTCCCTGTCAATCTCTGCATTCATAATTGGTCTATCAAATATCTTGTCACAGTTGTATAAGGGATCTAAGACATCTTGAATGTCTTATTGGACAACCATTAGTGGGATCTTTATCTTCAAGGTGCTTCCTACTAGATATAGAGTCATCCTACAATAATCCCTAATTCGGATATCATAGTCATCTATCGCATTCATCCAATGATCTTTTACTGCATCTTCATGAACAAATTGTTTTCTTGCCAAAAGTTAAACTTTGCCAATATTGTCAAAAAATGGATGAGGGGAGTTGTAGTTCTCCAAGGGATATTGTTCTCATTCTACATCAAAGGTCATGATATCTTGTTTCCGCTCAACTTCAAATGGACCTATAGTGATTAGCCATACCTAGGTCTTCTTATGTTGTTTCCTCATTCTATTTTATGTAGATGTGAGTTGTCTCACAATCTCTAGTAAAATGAGCCTATCTGATGGACAGGTGTGCATATGCGCACCTTTATGTGTTTTGACTTAGTGTAGTGTGTGCAAGTTGAGGATGTTTCGTGCACCTTTGAATGGTGTAGAGGTGCGCTCACGAAGGCTCGAAGGAGATAATAAGTGAAAGGAGAGGTGATGGCCCTAGTTATTTATAGACCTAGGCTCATGCACACCCTTTGGTTGTGTATAGGTGCACGCCTCCAAAGGGAAGCGCATGTGCACTAGTGCATTTAGCACACTAGCACACCTAGGAGAGGTGTGCATGTGCGCTAGTGCGCTCTACCTATAAATCATCTTTATTTTCAATTTCCTCAAAATCTGACACATGGGTTTATTAGGAAAAGGACTTGGTAGGACCCAAACTCTAGGTTGAGTCCCCAAAATGACTCAGACCCCAAACTAGGGGTCTGGGAAAGAAAAAATAAATAAAAATTACCAGGGAGTCCCCATTTCTAAGAGAAATGTGGTGTGCATTGTGGAACCACAACAAGACCTCATAGACAAATTAAGCAATGATGAGTTTAAAGGGGTTAGGAAAGAAAAGAAAAAATCTACATCACTGCCCTAGTGTAAACTAGTAAGTCACGTTGTGATGATTGATGATGTTGAGTGATCAATTCATTAACAAGTATTCACACACTCTTGCTCACAAGATAAAGGATAAAAAGTAACCATTACTCGACATATTGAAAACATTAATGACTCATATCTAGTGGTTGGTGAAGCTTTTACACAAAAGGAGCCTTAATAGATGAATATAAACAATTGGAGAGGTTTAATCTAAGCATAGTAGTAAATATACCTAAATTCTTCCATGAAGAATGGGTAATATTTGCTTTGATCCGAGTCCATGATCAATGCATGTGGTTGGATAAGCTTTACAAAATTGCAAAGCATTTGATATATAAGGTAACTGAATTCAATGCCAATGGAATTTGATATATCCATGTATGTATTAATGGTGAGCCAAGCAACAAGAATCACAAAAGAGCTTTTGACCCAAAATGGAGAGGCATGCACAATTAAAGAGACCCTAGACCCAAGAGTGAGATTTGTAGTGATGGTAATAGGGTACAAATAGTACCCTTCAAGTAGGGAAACCCACATCCCTGGTGGTGCCTCCTATGGAGCACATCAAGCCATTCACTATTGATCAATGATTGACCTAAGAGGATGCTAGCATGGTCAAATGACGGAGAACCTTAGTATGATCAAGAAGGATCATAGAGGTCAAATTTTGAAGTTTGGTTCAATATTAGTTTGCATACTCTTCTATCTAAGAGGAGAATTCCCTAGTTATTCATCGTTCAAATGGAAAGAAGATTGACCTATCACTGCACAGATTGACAAGCTATACGGGAAACAAGAGGGAAGAGGTAATGTTGTCTTATGGTAATATTTTAGAAACTTTCAGAAGGAAATGCATAAATGGGAGAAAATCCCTACCAAATTGATTGAAAATATAAGAACAACATATATTTCTAGCAAGTACAAACAAAAGCATTATTTGTGTTGTGCACAACCAAGGACTCACTGGTTGACACCTTTTTTTATATGAGGTAAGTAAAGAAGCAACAAAGCTACACATAAAGTAACAATTGCCCATGCCCCAAGCCGTATTTTGCCAAGGTTTGACACCTTCTGAGAGATAAGAGAAAAAATTCTTCGAGTAAAGAAGGCAAAGGAATGTACGCAAAAGAGGGCAATGAGAAGCCAAGTAACAAAACCATCCAAGGATGCATCATCTGAAGTAATGGGTGACGAAGAAATGGAAGAAGAACTTGTAAGAGGTTCCCCACACAAATCTCAAGCACATTTGGATGAGAAAGGATCAACACGACATAATAGGAGAAAGAGTCATCAACAATTGAGATAGACATAGAGGTAGCAAAAATAGTGAAGAAAGCTAAGAGGAAATCTACCTCACTCTCAATAATTGACATTCTAGATGCATTTGTCAAGGAAAATGACTATGCTATATTGAAGAATATACTCTCTAAGTTTTCTAAAGAAAACAAAAACAAAGCAATAAGAGTAGTCCTTAAAAACATGAAAGAAACTAGTAAAAAACCAGAAGACATTGGTACATTGGAACCCAAAGAATTAAGGAAAACACTACATGAATAGTGGAGCGCATGTACACACAATTTTCAAAGGATGATATATGGCTCTTTATCCAAAATGAGGAGAAAAATGGAAGAAATACACAAAATGTGTTAGTGTAAATAATTAATTATTATTACACTTTACTTAAGCTTATTTAGGATAATGCATTTTTTATATTAGTTGTCATGTAGACACTTAGGAATATGCATAGTCATATCAGTTGTCTTATTGACAACACAAGAGCAACTTATTTGAGCACATGGTGTCTACAACGTCTCTTTATGAGATACACCTATGTAAACTTATCCTCTCATCATCGTACAAACTCCTATGCTCAATGGAGGATAATCCACTCTTGGTGGACATGTGCTTAGTTGTGCTATTTATCTCTTTGCTGACTCCTAGTCATTCTAGTTGCCTTTATATACAGGCACTTCTAATTTTTATTTATCTCATATCCAATCATCTGATATCCATTCTCATTTGATCATCATTTGTCTCTCTTGTGCTATTTACTGAGCTTCTTGATCTTGGCATTGAATTATTGCCTTAGACAAATTCTTGCATGGTATCAAAGCTATACCAAATTCTTACATGGTATCAGAGCCATAGAAGTTTCATTGCATAGCCATTGGAGAGAGTATTTTTTTTGCAAGTCAAGATTGGAGCTTGCTAGTGCAAAGCCGATGTTGGTATCACACATTCAAAAGATCAAAAAGCCCCCAAATCGACTTTTGTTTCACCAAAATCAGACATCTGAGGTGAAATCTAAAGTCATTTGATTTTTGGAGGTGCAACGATAGTGATTCAAGAAAAATAATTAGAGCGGTGATTTTCAAACATCGATATCTCCTTCATACAGACTCCTTTTTTTGGGCCATTTTTTTTTGTTTTGGGGTAGTATTTTGTGATCTACACATTGTTGTAGGTTGTTTGCAATCCCTATTCCTAGTTTTTTCTGAAAATCATAAACCTCGATTTTCACAACTTCAGAGGCTTTGTTCGGGCTCATATTGACACATATTTAGGTGCTATTTTTTTTAGAGTGCGTGATTTTTTTTCTACTTTCTAGATTTGGTATCAGTTTGGAGTAATTTTGAGTAGACATAGTACTTTCAAAATTTGGTCTCATTTTGGCCTAGTGGCACTTGTAATTCATTAGATCCTTGAGAAGTATTGTGTCTTATCTTGTTGAGTCTGATATAGCTTCATATTTGTTGTTGTAACCAGAAAAATCATAAGTCCACTTAGGCCCTAAATTAGCAAATGGCCATTGTAATCGCACTAAATATAAAGTGCCAAATCATGCATTAGGGGGGGGTTCTTTCATTTCTTTTTTGCATTTTGGGGGTGCATACATTATTTGATCTCATGGAGTCATGTCGAAAGTGTCACTTTGGTTTAAGATTCAAATTGACAAAAAGGAACTATTAGAAATGGAGTGCTTTGATGATTGATCATCTAAGAGAGCATAAGATATTTCCACCTAATACTAATTGGGGACATCTTTCTCTTCTTCTTCGCTTTATGTATAACAGTATGAGTAAGGAATCTTTTGCTCCTCTTAGTAAGACAAGTAGTCCTCATGACTTTTGGATGTGTCTTTGGGAAGCATATGGAGATCCACGAGTCCCTCCATTACCAGAGGACATTCTACCTCCAGTCACTCCAGTTGAGATCATACCTCCTGATGCTCTTGTTACTTCTACTGATCCAATTCCAGCCACGAATTCTCCTAAGTCAATGCAGCAAGAAACACCATGTCTTCCTATTCCAGCTTCATGGGATGATTTCCTTCCAGACATTGCAGTGTTGTTTGTGGAGTCTTACATTGAAGATGTGGGAGAAATTATTGATGACATCCATCTTCTCTTTGTTGAGGAGAATTCATCTTCACTTGTTGTGAGGGAACACTTTGACCCTCAACCACTCGATCTTTCTTTTGAGACGGACATGATTGTGGACACTTCTTTTCAGCAGTTGGAAGAGGGGTCTTTTACTTCAAAGGAGACATATCAGTCTTTGGAGATTGTAGTCTTGTTTCCTCAAACATCATATCTTTTGAGGATTCTTCCTACTAGTTGGGGAGCATTCTCTACTACACCTATGGCACCACTTCTTCCTACAAGGAGGAACATCATTCAGTTTTCATGGTGCAACTTCTTTAGTCATCAAGGAGCTTCTTTCATGGGTGTGCATTCATCATTAAGGGGAGGTTACATTGCTTCTCTTCCCATATATTCCTATAAGGATGATTCCTTGTCTTTGGAGTTTGATTCACTTTCATACATGGACATCTTACCTTGTTTTCCACCTTCTTTTAGGCATCCATTAGATTGGCTTGTGGCATCTACATTCATCAAGGACTTGTCAACATATGAGAAGAATTTAGAGGCAACATCCATAGCATACTACATATGGATTCCTCATTCATCTTCCTATTCATGATGGGAAGTATACTTGCACCTATACTTGGTGTATCTTCTTCCTAAACAAAGAAATGTTGTTTGTAGGCATTGGATACTTTTTTGTCTTCATGACATCCTTGCAAGATTTTATTCAATATGGGGGGATACCATCATGTATTTTTTCTTATGGGGGATATATGCTTGTACATGCATGATGTATATCATACTAGGGGGGTCTTGATTACTCCATCCTTGCATGCATCTTGTATTTCTTAGCTCTCTTTTTGGAGGAGATTTTTCCCATGAGGTTTTTCCTCTTTCTCCATTTTCAGAGAGATTGCATTGCATAGCATTGTATATCATTGCATTTGTACATGGGTACCTAACATGGCCTAGTAGATGGGACCCACATTGCATCTTGCGTTTAGCTTTGTGAGCTTTAGTGCATTCCCCTAAGTTGCACTTAAGGGGGGGTGTTAGTGTAAATAATTAATTATTATTACACTTTACTTAAGTTTACTTAGGATAATGCATTTTTATATTAGTTGTCATGTAGACACTTAGGAATATGCATAGTCATATGAGTTGTCTAGTTGACAACATAGGAGTTCACAACTTATTTGAGCACATGATGTCTACAACATTTCTTTATGAGATACACCTATGTAAACTTATCCTCTCATCAAACTCCTATGCTCAATGGAGGATAATCCACTCTTGGTGGACATGTGCTTAGTTGTGATGTTTATCTCTTTGCTGACTCCTAGTCATTCTAGTTGCCTTTATATATAGGCACTTCTAATGTGTATTTATCTCATATCCAATCATCTGATATCCATTCTCATTTGATCATCATTTGTCTCTCTTGTGCTATATATTGAGCTTCTTGATCTTGGCGTTGAATTATTGCCTTAGGCAAATTCTTACATGGTATTAGAGCTATACCAAATTCTTACAATAGGATATGCATAGAAGTATACAGGGACAAGTTTAGCATGCACAAAAATATGATCAACATACTGATTGGTCACATCAAAGAGGCTGAAGAGAGTGTAGCTAAACACTGGTGCGAGGTAGCTCATGAGATAGATGAGTACATTTGGAAGAACCCACAAAGAGGCATCAAATAATTTTTAGGATCAAAAGGTGAGGAAACATATAAATAAAAAGAACGAAGGACTGAAGAACAAGATGTTGGCCTAGCGATAGACACATAAGA
Source organism: Cupressus sempervirens (assembly GCA_028749045.1). NCBI lineage: Eukaryota > Viridiplantae > Streptophyta > Pinopsida > Cupressales > Cupressaceae > Cupressus > Cupressus sempervirens. Next base: position 389,387,411 of record CM053784.1, on the reverse strand, counting down.
TGTAGGACAAAACAAAGGCACACCTAGTCCTCAGAGATAAAAGGATAGTTCCAACACAAGTCACACATGATAGTGAGACCAAAAGGAAGGAAGCATGGATAGAGTCGAGTCACTAGACATTATGACTCAACAACAAATCGACGAAACCATCAGAATGGCAACTATAGTAGTTGAATCATCACTAGAGCCGAAGAATGAAAAAGAGGAAACACCTGAGATTGCCCAAGGATGGGAAGAAGAACCCCAAGAGGATTAGTCTTCATGGAGGGAGCAACTACAACAAAAAGTCATCATAAAAGAATAAATCTAATTTTGTAGTTGAAGAAGCCCAAGAAGAAGAAGAAGAGACATCGGTGTTAGGGCCAACATCTTCAAGATCTAAGGTGTTAGAAAGTAAAACACTTGGACAAAAAAAAAAGACAATTACTATCATCCTCATCATCATTGCCATCATCTTCAAGCTTAGAAGATGAAGGAGAATTCTTTGAAAATGATGCAGATACAAAAGAAGAAAGGAAAACTCTAGATGCAATCTTTGTTGAAAAGAAACCAACAATAAAATATATGGATTAGGATGAATTGAAAGAGTACACAAAAATCTTGAAGAGGAGCTTAGTGAAGGGAGCAAAAGACAACAAAAGACAAGAACATTGGTTATCACTAGACATATCATTTTAGAACTAGCCTTAGATGTAACATATGATCCAGATACAAATTTGATCAATCAACTTACTGTTCTAGTTGACAATATCAAGGAGCAACTAGGAGACGTTGAGATCCTAGTAGAGAAGAAGATGGAAGTAAAGAGAATTGAGAAGCTTGTGAACTTAGTTAAGCTCAAAAAGGCCACACTGTAAGAGGTAAAAGATGAAATGATTGAGACACTCAAGGCCACGACACTGGTACTAAAAAAGTGTTTGACCCAAGTAAATTCACATCTGACTTAGAGTAGACAATAAAATAAGCTCAACATAAGCTTCAGTCTATGCAAAGTACATTTAATGTAGTAACTAATTCAACATCAAAATATTTATCTAAGACTCAGGGAATGTTGTACCTATCTCAACAAGTCAAGGTAGGACAAGAAAAAGAAGATTGTATGACTTCTAGCAATGCAAAGCATACTGTCATCCCCAATAGGCATAATTCAAGGACATATTAATGATGTAGAAGCACTAATTGCCAAAGCATTGGTCAATTCACTAGATGGACTTGAAGAGCTCCCAATGAACATAAAAAGTGAGACCATTGCTCTCACTAATATCAAGGCATCATGGGAAGCCCATCTTTCCAGCATTTGGAATCAATGCATAGTATCTTGATGAAAAAAGGGAGAGAATGAAGAAGACATGAAGACGAGGGGAAAATGTAGAAAATGAAGAAGAAAGGCAGAGAACAACAAAGGAAAACAAGGCTCAAGAAGGAGAAAGAATGATCAAGGTGACACACCCACAGGGAAGAATTGAAAGAGGAGATCATACAAATGGAGTCAATTCACCGAAGTCCACACACTGGTGTAGAAGTTCTCTACTGGTAGAGTCAGATGAATGTGGACAAAAAGGAATTTCGACAAAAGAGACAAGAATGGTTATGAATGGAGTCAATTCACTTAAGTCCACACATTGGTATACAAGCTCTCTAGTGGTATAGTCAGATGAATGCAAACATAAAGGATTTTTGACAAAAGAAACAAGAATGGTTCATTACAAGAAGGTTAAATTAGAATCTAATGCATTAGATAAAAAATGATATATTGGATGTCCATGTTTGGGCAATCAAATTTCTCTGTCGTGACACCATGAAAAAATATTACACAAATAGAAGCATTTGGATTTGATACGAACCAATTCGGGTATCAAACCTCTCATAGTCTTGCAAATAGTCTCAAAAACCATCCCACATTTTCTATTTGTAATTCTTCAAAAAATGCATTAGATAAGAATTGATATATTGGATGCCCAAGTTTGGGCAATCGACTTTCTTGGTTGACACCATGAAAAAATATTACACCAAGAGAAGCATTTATATTTGAATCAAATCAATTTGGGTGTCAAACCTCTCATGGTCTTGCAAATAGTCTCAAAAACCATCCCACGTTTTCTATTTGTAATTCTTCAAAAATTGGAGCTTAACCTAAAAGGTAATTAAGTCATCATACAAGTTATATAAGTAATGAAGTGTTTTAAATAAAGAGACATGTATTGGCATAACTCATTTTAAGTGTTAATAATAGATTTGGATTATTAAGTGTGGAATTTTGTTTCTAATAAGTATTTCTCCATGTGTCTTGTATTATAATTTGTGTTCTCTTTGTAGAAAAATTATAATTCTATTTATAATCTATAATTCTTTAGATTATAGATGAATAAATATCATCATATCTTATTTTAAAGTTATAGTCTATTTCTACATCACTGGTATTATTTTATACTTAAGAGCTCACAAATTCCTATTTTCCTTTGTTATAGTCTTTGAATGGACATATGCAAGTTTGCCGAACCATATAAATATTTGTATTCTTATATTACATGGAAGGGTCATCATGTTGGAAGAATTACATGGAACTCTGATGGTGGACAGATCCTGATGGTTGCGCTAGAATATTGAACTAGAATATTAAACAAGTGTGAGGGCAACGACAGATGTGTGTGTGAGGGAAGCACCATTTACACTGGTGAACAAGTTTAAGCACGTAGTGTAGTCTCCAACATACTGCCATTGAATTTCCTGTTCCCAAACACCTAGAACATCACCAGCTGTAGTTTTGAGTCGTCCATTGCCGAATTCATGTACATTTTTCACCAATTCATCGAAGCTATCGATACTTCTAGTTGGGGTTTTTGGATCCCTTATAATTCCCATGTTTGGTTCCTGATGTCATTGAATTCTATCAAGAACAATTTTTAGTTATGCCTTATCTTTTTCCAGAGACTTGAGGGATTTCTCTACAGACTTGATTGTAAGGAGGCAGGAAGATTTGTTCAAGTCCCAATCCATTAGTAGAGCTCAGCAGGTAGTCGAATTCTTCAGAGACTCGAGCTTCACTGAAGACCAGTGATTGCATCGACACCAATCACCCACTATAAGAGATGTCAGGTTAAAATTGACTCCGCTCCCTCCACTGTCGGTTTCTGGCACTTCCTTTGCGCACACAGGTTGTTGAGCCAGTGTTTGACAAAATGCCTCTCTAAACCATAGTAACCTCAACAATATCATTGCGTTATCATCTTGTTGTGAGTCCACCTTTCCTGGACATGGGACTTGTGATCGGTAGTCCCTTGTGTATCATGGGCCCCCCAATTGATTTAGTCACACTCTAGCAACTTGTTGACCACTTGTCAATAGTGGAGGCCAATAATGCAACCCTGAAAGACACAACTCTTTTGTCATCCACACTCTCTCTTAAACTCTTTGATCAGTTGAGCAAGGTCAAAGCTGAGAAAAAAACTCTCTGGGATACTATGCAGTCCCTAGTCTCCAAAACTGTAAGCCTCAAATCAGATCTAGACTTTGTTATCAGGCAGCTCAATGAACTGGAAACTATCAAAGAGAAAAAATTAGAGATTGTAAAGAGGCATTCCTCTCTATTGACTGAAACTAGACACAAGGTGAATACTTGGGCCTCCTTGTTCAACTCTATTGATGTTGCAGCCCTTGCTAGTGTTGAGATGTTGGTTCGAGGGAAGATGGATGATGAGTGTGTGAGGCAGACCCATGAATTGAACCCACGGGTCGGTGGTCTCCCTCCAATGCCAACCCATCAACAGCTGGGTACTCCTTTCTCATGTACTAGCTTGGTATATCAGACATCACACTTGACAGGTGTTGGTTAGGCCCTAACAACACTCTATTCAGTTTCTCTCCTCTCTGATAGGTTGTGGCTCTTAGGGCTAAGAGGAAATTATTCCCTCTTCCCACCAAGATTTACTTGGATGAGGACCTCACAAAATCCCAGATGGTTGAGATGAAGCATTCTAGGAGCCTCGTGGCTGAGGCTAGGCATAATGGTAAGTGGGCAATTATCTGTAACCTCAATGCAATTATTTGTGATTCTCCTCCTAGCGGTTGGGTTTTGAGACAATCCCCCAAGGCCGCATGACGTTCTCGCCAGCAATTGGTCAAGGGTGGACCCTACTTTGACTCTCTTCTTGTTAACTCCTGGAACGATAATGGATCTTTCTGATCCCTTCTGAATCTCTTCCATGATTTTGTTGGTTCTGTGGATATCCTGATTGTCACCGACACACATGAGAGTCTCGTTTGTCCTCTTTCGATTTTTTATGGGTATCAGTGGCTATCTACTTGTAGGGAGGAGGTGTGGACCTCCAATGGTGTTTGGGGCTCAAGTGGTGTGGGTTGTTTGGTTATAGATGATCTCTTTAGTGCTACCTCTTTGGTCCACACTAACGTTCATGCTAGATTCATGTGGATTCGTATTAGTCCTACTAGTCAACGTCAAAGGGACATATTTATTGTTGTTTTCTACTTCTCGCTTGCTTCTTCCCCGTATGTCATTCATAGTGTGGAGGACGGAGGCCCATTCCTTGACTTTTATAAGTGCATCTCTAAGTTTGTGGTTATGGGCGACATCATTTTACTAGGGGATCTTAATGCCCGTACTAGATATTTTCAAACTCTTATGCACGATCGCCACTCTGATTGGACTTGTACTTTTGAGACAAATCACGCTAGCCTGGGTCTTCACGCACCTTGGAGGATTGTCAGGGGCCACTCTCTATTTACGGTTGTCACCTCCTCCAGCTTTGTGAGTCCTTCAACTTGGTGATTCTGAATGGCCTCCCTTGCTTTCATAGTTTTGAGTTGTTCACTTGCAGACCCCACAGTTGGGGTGCCAGTGTTGTGGATTTTGCCCTCACTTGTGCCCCTTTCATCCCCTTCATTCGTTGCTTCACCATGACCAACCTTCCCCTAGCGAACCATGCTCTTATCAATCCTATGCTTCGCTTCTCCCACCACATTCTGCCTCCTGTCCTCATCTACCCCCCTCTTGTATCTAGCAGGTGCCTATTCTTACCCTTGTCTACTTTCGCTTCCTTGAGAGTGATGGTGACCTTTTCCTCTTCCATCTCAGAAGAATACTTCCCCTGATTGGTTCTCTCTTGTCTTGCGAGGTCTCCTCCATGTTTGAAATTTTGGCCTCTGTGATCTGAGAGTCTGCTCTCCTCCATGTTTAACATTTTGGCCTCTACAATATGAGAGTCTACTCTCCTCACCATCCCCCATTGCACTTGTCGTCGTGCTTTCCGCTGTAGCACTTGCCCCATGAATCGTTGGTTCCATGATGACTATAAGTCCTTCCATCGTCATGTGCACTCTGTGTTCTTGTCATACTCCAATGATTACATTAGTATTTGTCACTCCTATAGTCATTTCCTTGGTTATAAGAAGTTATCGTTCATTTCTTCCTAGTGTCGTTCCCTTTGTGACACTTTATCCCGCAACCTAAAGCTCTTCTGGCATACTTTTATCCCCCACTGCTCTTCCTCGGCCTCCACCCTTGACCTCTACTCCCTCACCACCCATGCCTCCACTCTCTATGATATCTCTGGTTAGCCTCCTCTCTTTACCCTACCTCCCAGATGCCACCTCGTCCATCATTCGTGAGGCCATTAGATTCATGAGCTCCAGTAGAGTTGTGGGTGAGGAGGGTTTTCAGGCCACGCTCCTCAAGCTCGACATCCCTGTCTTGGTTTCCTTTCTTCCTATGCTCTTTAATAGTGTTGTTTGCACCGGTTTCCCTAACTCATGGTTGAGGCACATCATCTATCTGATTCTCAAGACCGGCTTGGCTTTGGATCTAGGTAAGTATAGAACTATCATGATTGGGCACACCTTTACTAAGCTTTATGCTATAACTTTGAACATTATTCTTTCTAGCGAGCTTGATAGAACAGTGTGTAGAGCTAGGGATCAGACAAGTTTTTCGAGGTGATTATTAGACCATGGACCATATTTTGACATTGTCAGTCATCGTTGAGGAGGCTCGTCATCGCTTAGAGAAATTCTATTGTTGCTTCGTGGACTTTAAGGCCTTTGATACCATCCTGTGGGTTGCCCTTTTCCAGAGACTGGGAGACATCGATATTTCAAAGATTTTGTTGATTGTTATTATGATATTATATGAGTGTTACTGGTAGATTTAGCACGTCAGAGGGTTTCTCAACCCCTATTCAGAGAACTATTGGGGTGAAACAAAGCTTCCCTCTTTCCCCCACCTTGTTTGGTATTTATATTGATGAGTTGGAGACCTTCCTCAGAGACTCCTCACTCCTTGTGGACGGTTGCTACCTGCATCAGGTCTTGATCTCCATTCTCTTGTTCACTGATGATGTGATCCTTCTGGCCTCCTCTCCGATGAATCTTCAGAGACTTCTCAATGGCTTGGCTTCCTTTTGTGACATTTTTTAGCTCTTAGTGAACCTAAGAAAGATTCGGGTTATGGTCTTCAATTGCCCGAAGACCTCTCATCAACACTTCTACTTCCAGGGTCATGAGATCAAGATCACCACATCATATGTGTACCTTGGGGTCAAGTTCTCTAGACCTCTCTTTAGTTTGAGACCTGCCATCCAGCCTAGGGTTAGTAAGGGTATGGGCTCCCTTGCCATGCTCGAGAGACACTGCTTCAGACATCACTTCCACGACACTTTGTCAAAGTTTTCCCTCCTGGATTCCTTGGTCATACTGACAGTGCTTTATGGCTCAGTGGTTTGGGGGCCCTCTCTCCTTGATTATGACTTGGCTTCCATCAAGCATTTCCATACTCTATTTCTTCAACATATTATAAGATGTCATTGGCTCACCCCCCACAATATTGTTTTGGTTGAGTTTGGGGCCCATCCCTTTAGGTTGGCCACCATTTTCGACCTGATTTGATTTCTTCATCATCTTCATGGTTTTGTTGACTCTATGGGTGACCAGTTTGGATACTCTTACTTGGCTTATTGCTCCTTTGTCATTGTGGCGCATTTTGATCCGACCTTTCGAGCCCATTGCTGGTTCGTGCAGGCTTCATCTTTGTTGGGCTTGATTGGGATTGATATTGACCACCTCCCTCCCTTCCAGTTCTCTGTCGATGCTCCCACCCACCTCCTCTCCTCGCAATAGGAGTTGAACCAGCATGTCAGACTTGACATTTATAGACAGTATATCACCACGACTTGGTGTAACCCTACTGGCAAGTTACACCAAAAAATGGCCTTTTATGCTGATCACTTTCTAATTATCAAAGAAGGTATTATTGTGCCCCCTAGCTACTTATCTCGGCATTGGTGTCATGCCTTATGCATCTATCTAGGGTCCTTCAGGGTTGGCTCCCACTGGCTTCAAATTTAGACAAATCACCACATGGACAGAGAGGACCGAACTTGTCACTTGTGCACCTTGAGAGCAACCGAGATAGGAGATCCATTTCATTTTTCACTATCCTGCCTACTATGAGATTCATGGGAGATTCTATTACTTATTTAGGGAGTATAGCTCCCTTGCGGCCTTTTTTAGCTATATAGACTAGAGATGCATTGCAGTGTACCTCAAAGAGACTATGCAACTCTGTAACCACACCTTATAGCTCTTATTCCCATAGAGAGTGACCCCAATTTAGCTTATCACCACTTTCTTCTCTCCCTTGTCTCCTGCACGTGGGACAAAGTGGTCTTCCAGTGCCACCATTGCCAGCCACTCTAGATTTCTCGTAGTTGTTATACTTGTTAGCGACACTGTCCCATCTTTTCTCGGTGGCAGTTTAGGGCACCTACTCACCCTAGTTCATACCCTTGGGTGCTTGGCTTCTTTTACCGAGGAAGGATCCTTAGTCCTTGCCTCATTCTTGTGCTCCTTGCTTCTAGTATCTCTTGTTTTTCATGTTTTCTTTCTTTCCTTGGCATTGTTTAGTGCTCCTATTGCTAGCGGTCTTGTACCTTGTATGTTTTTCAATCCCATAGACCCTTGTGGTCTCTTGTTGGACATTAATAAATTTATCGTATCTTATCTCATGTACAAAGAAATGTAAACTCACCAATTGAGTTATTTGAAAGAATGAATTGGTGCTCGAGACTTTAGAATGTCAATCCACAACTATCATTTCCAAGATTATTATAATAAGCATATCCTAAGGAGCTCTTGAGAGGTCATGGTGTAAGCTTTAACTTGGGCATTGAGACTTACACCCATTCAAAATTTGGTAATTCATTGATTGGTTGTGGCTACATCACATTAGAAACATGTTACAAATGATATGATCTAAGGGCTTCTTAAATGCTTGAAACTATGTTTGCGAAAGAAGTGATCTCGTTGAACACAAATCTAATGGAAAGAGTCTTTTAAGTAGGCGACACTAAAAATGCATCTTCTACTATTGATATTTGGAGAGTTTTGAATAATTTAATATGGTTGAGGTGCAATCCTCCCATATTGTATAGATGAATGGCAACTCAATGCCCCAACCATAAGCACCTTTATTCAATCTACCAAGGGAGTCAAGAGTTTCTATTCACTTAATCCTTTTATATGGGGAGGGTTTATTGTTAGGTTGGTTGATCATTGTTTAGAAAATCGTTTTAATAGACCATTTTTTAAGGCTCCTTGTGTCACTAAAACATCCACCAAATTCATTTTGAGATCACAGGAACTCATCAAGCCTTATAATCATACTCTAGTTGTTAATACCTTTTATGAGATAAGCTCCAAGTGACTCTATGCATGTAACCTCTCTCCTCTCTAAACTAGGCTTCTTTGGGTAATCAAAGAGGATACAAAACATGAAACTAGGTAAAAAGAAATGATAGGGTAGTATATTGCTACTAGAAGGAGGGAATCACAATTCTCACAAGAAGCTTTCAATGATTAACCCCATAAAATTTGAATTCCAGTTTGTGTCAACTGGGCTTGAGTTTAGATGCAAAAATCGTGGAGAAATTACCAAATTGATACCTTTCCCATTACAACTTAAAACATCAAGGCTCATCCCTTTTATTAGGTAGGGTTTACCCCTTTGCTTGTAGTGTTATATAGTAACCTTAAGGATGCTTAGGCAACCTCATCATTTGATAAAAAAAAACTTTTATAAAGCACTAGGATACATATTCAAGATGGGAGGATGATTGCAAGACAAAAAGAAAGGAAGGGTCCTTAAAATTTGAGTATTTCATTTAAGTCATGTAAGCCATGAGCTAGACCCTTAAATCATCATCAAACTACCATATATTCCATCATCCTTTAAAACTAATCATACTTAATGTAACTTTTATAGATAATAAAAAAATTAAAAATATCACTCATACTAAAAAGAGACTAGCACAATCTTTCAATTATATTTTAAAAGTTTAATTAAAATTTTAAAAGGATATAAACTAATGAAATTAAAAAATCCAAATTTACAATATGTTTTTTTATTTTTTATTATATTTAAAAATATCATATAAGTCAAAGAAAAAACTTAATCATTAAATAAATAAATAAAGTGCTAACAAAACGTCTTGAAAAAAATATTATTTTCTTTCCTCACTAGATAACTTGAAAAGTGACTATATAGAAAAGTAAACCCAGATTTCCCACTTACTTCTTGTAATTGGAATTATAAGTAGGTTACTAGTTATTATACTAATGTTGTTAATGCGCTCAACTTTGTTTTCAAAGATTTTGCTACTTTTTGGTGGGTGGGTGTGTCTGTGTGTGTGTGTGTATTTTTTTTTTTTTTGAAAGAATAATTTTTTCTCCGAATGTCTTCATGAGATATCAACTTTTGTCTTAATTTCACAATTAAAAGTAGTATAACTCTCTTGATGACGATTTTTTTTCAAAGTAGTATGTCTCTTGATGACAATTTTTTTTCATAGTTTTGTGTGCGTGTGCGAGTGCATGTGTGTGTGTGTGTGCGTGTGTGTGTGTGTGTGAAGTTTATCGAGTGGAGAATGCAATAACATCAATATTTTTATATTTCCTGAATCAATTTTACTTTAGATGTCATAAGTATTCTAATATTACTTTAGTTTCTAATCAACTTTGCAATTGAATATAATGACAAGCTCATCAAGGTCTTTTAAAAATATTACTTTAGTTTCTAATCAACTTTGCGATTGAATATAATGACAAGCTCATCAAGGTCTTTTAAAAATATAATAGAATTAGCTTAATTATTACAAGAAAAAACATTTTATCCAAAATATAATAATATATAAATAGGCCCTTGGTGAGCTCACAAGGCTTACACATCTTAATAAATGAGGCTTAATCAAAGAAGTTGAGATGGTTTTTTATTAAGAAAATAGGTTTTGAAGGGGGCTTGAAACCCAAATACAATGTAGATGAAAAGCACAACTTGCAAACTAAGCAAAAGATATACAATACATTTCACAACTAAAAAAACAAGGCAGATGCACAACAAAACATAAACAAAGAAGGGGGTACCAAGCATCTCATGACCCTTGCAAACACCAGCTGGTGGTTAGAAAATACATTAATTCACCACCACCCAATGACAAAACAGGGAAATAGAGTTAAGATTTCCCCTTATCACAACTTTTGGGAGTTAGGAGCATTGTCCAAAGAATGGGAGGGAAATTTCTTTGCATGTTTACCTTTAACAATGACCCATCCCTCTTCAATCTTGGAACCCACAGAATGCCAAGCAAGCAAAACAACGGACAAAATAGAAACAGAACGGACGAGGTCAACAAATTAACCAATCCGCTCGTCACAACGTTTTGGACAAGGCCATCATCCCTAACCTTTCCCCTAGGAGCCTCCCAAGAAACCAAACCATCATTAAACTATACAAAACCAACATTTTGATCAGAGACAACAACATAGGCTCCAAGGACAAAGGAGCAACGACTACCACCTGACTCGAACTAGCCTCCAACAATTGAACATGAGAGGGTACAAAATCTCCATCCTGTTGCTAAACAACAACGTCATTTGAAGGAACTTCAGTAGTAGAAGTAGGCTCCACCACTATATAATGTTGCCTCAAAGCACTCGCCCACCAAGATGAAGGTTTCTTAGACTTAATTTTTTCAGTCTCACACTTTCCCACAACATGCCCGATCTTAAAGCATTTTCTTTATCTAAATGAGAGACCTTCAAAATCTGAAGGTTGAATCCATGAACCAATAGGACTACAAAGTTTAAACTCTACCAGAAGGCCTTTAAAAGCATCTACATAAACAAGAGTCCTTGCATAGGTAGAATGCAATATGGCTGAGGATTCTGAATCCACCATTAAGAAATCACTTAAAGCCTCATCTACTTCCTCTAGAACAGAGTCATGCCAAAGATAAAGAGAGAGGTTAGGAAGTTGTACCCAAATAGGCATATTACAAAAGGATTCAAAAGAAGGGTTAAAATCCTTATGCCAAGGTTTAACCATTAGAGGGAACCAATTTTCCCATGTGAAGGAACGATCACATAAAATGGTTCTTCTATCCTCTGCATTATTGACTCTGGTGATAAAAAAACCTTTTACTAGGGGAAAGATCCAAGTAGAGTTAGGAATATATGTGTCCCAATGTTGAGATATTCAAGCATGAAGCCCCTTGAGACTCGGCCAAAAACCCCTAAATCAACAAACCACAACATCGTCCTCAAGGGCCAAAGTCCTTTGCTCAATATCTAAAACTATTTCCTTGGCCAAGTTGATTAAAATAGATCGATAGGTGGGAAAGGGTTTAGCATAAGACAACTTAGTGACAACCTCCAAATCCCTACCCCAACCCATAGACTAGGCGTAAGAGGGCCTATTTGTATCCCCCATCCCAGTTGCAACCACATTCAAAGCCACAACTTCTTGCAAAATTGCCTCATCAGTAACAGTGAGAGAGATCAGAGCCCCTTTCATAATCCTTCCCTCCCTAGGTTTAATCAACCTAAAGGTTGGGTCATTTAGCACCGAGGAAGAAAATGGGGGAGCCACAAGAGAAGAGCCATTCTCAGTACTCCCTATCTTAGTGTTTGCAAGAAAACCAACACCATTCATCAGACCCTTAATCCCAGCAAAGACATTCAATGGCCCAACAGGGAGATGCCTATCCATCACAATTGATGAACCTCTGATAACCACAGACCCAAAGCCAATTGAGAGAGCACTCACGGTGTAGATAAGCACAGGATCAGGGAGCACCCTAGTGCATGCAATAGATTTTGAAATTACCATTGATTTTTTAATTTAACTTATAAAGTTATGGGTAAGTTGAGATAGTTATATGCCTATGGGTTTGTATAAAATCCTCCAAAAATGTATCAAGAGAAAAACATTTTAAAACTTTCTACTATATATGAAAATTTTCCCTTTCAATGTTTAGGAAAATACATGAAGATTGTATTTGTGGTTAACTTGTTGTAAAAGAGAATTACTAATACAAAAACACTCTAACCCATAATTTTTTTTTCACTTTTTAATCATTTTTGTATAGTATAAAAGAGACATTTTCACAATAAAGACAATAAATATCATAGAGATGAAGGGTAATCCATTGAAAGCCATTCTGATACCTATTAGACATATTCTTGCTTTAACTATGCTTGTACATTCCTAGCTATGCAATTCTCTATAAATACCCCAGAGTATTACTTGCGTCCAAAATAGACACACCTTCCAAAAAGACCTCTACATAAAACCCCCTTGTATTAAAAAAAGTCAATCAATTTTGTAATTAGTTGGAAATTCCAAAGTATTAGTTAGGCAAAAAGGAAACTCCCTCCCACAAGACCTCTAGATAAAACCCTCTCTTATTAGGTCAAATGTATCAAAAGTTGGTAGGAACAAAAGAAAGCAAGCTAGATGTATGAAGTAAACAACTAGTGGGAATAAAAGAAAAAAAAAGCGTATAAGTCAAAGAAACAATATGATATTCTTAAGGAAAGGATTCAATAGTTCCATTATTTGGTGATTTGATGGTCAATGTCTTTAATCAAAATGCACGAATAATTAAGGTTTTTAAGGTTTTAGCAATGAAACCCAAGGACGCGCACCCAACCCAAAACCTAGGAGTACTTAGTGCGGCCCACCAGTCATCGAAGCATCACTACACCACAACCACACCCATCACCACAGCACTTGAGTGCTTCATCCACTTCGTTAAGAGGAGCAAATGGGTGCTACATCCACTCTTATAAAATGAACAAACTTACCTCTAAGAGAGAATAGAAGCTATTTGTTGTACACATTATCTTGCATATAGTAGATCATAAGACACGTGTACACAAAGGGCATAGCAAATACAATGGGATGTAGAGCCAACAAATCTGCCTCGTATTGATGAGGACGAGATTGTAAGAGAAACAAATGTAGAGATGGTTGGTGTTCCTTTTGCAAAACTTGAGTGTAAAGAGTTTAGTAGTTCTGATAATGAGGACTTTGGCTTAAGGGATGATTAGAGGCTTCCCATCGCAACATTTCATTATAGTACACAAGAGGCAGTTACGCCCTTGTCATGAATCTCGAGGGGAGCTCTGAACAAATTTCTAACACCCCCAACCTAATGTCCCTCGCATCAATGTTGCACTAAATTTTAGTATTGATGGTACCTATAATTGAATGGAATGTATTCCTCAAATATATTTTAAAAAAACATCAAATCATGTTGAGTCACATCATTACACCAAGAAAACATGATTTAGTGCACAAATATTAGTCCAACTTTTAAAAAATTTCAAGACACCTCATCTTGAAAAGTTAAATCTTAAAACTTTTGATGCAACTCAAATTAAATATTGTGATCTAGTGGTCTTATATGTAAAAAACTTGCTAAGTTCAACCATAGAGGGAACTTTATAGTTAAGCGCACTCAAGTTGGAGAAGTACAAGGATGGGTGACCTCCAAGAAAGTCTCAGTGTTTCACCTCTATAAGCATCACCTAGATCCAATGAGTGAGAAATATTTCGGTCATTCTCATGAGAGCGGTTCATGTGAACCACTACTCATGAAACACAAGTCAATAAATTCAACTCAAAAAACTACACAATTGAATCTTGATAGCAATATCACAATTTAATTCCTATTAAATTAGGCAATTTAAAATTTTAATATAAGATTTTAAAAGCTGCCATATTACAAATGCACAAGTTATAGAAGAACCCAAAAAAAAACCTTACACGAAGCCAATTTTGTATATTTGTAATTTGTTTACTCAAAGAACGCAAGGAGACATCCATCATTAATAGACCATAACTCAAAATGGTATTTACACGGGTCCAAGTATGTGTATATCTTTTAACTCAAAAAACAAGACGAGGAGACATCAACCATTAATAGACCAGAACATGAGACTACTAGTCGAGAGAAACAACCAAGCCCAGTCATGAGCCAATAAAATACTATTAAAGATAAAATGCAATGGCCATAATTGCTCAATCTTTATGCATACTAGCATCATATGGATTCCACAAAAACCTCCAAGGTGGTTTGGATAAACTAATCAACCTGTTTGGTTCCAAGGTTCTCAAGTGATGCGCAAAGATAAAGGTATAAATATGTTTTGAATAGACCAAAAATAAAAGACAATAGTGTAGTAGTACAATACGTGAGTAAGTTTTGCAGCCATCAAAATCGATTGGCTGATATAAATCCTACAACTGGTCAAGCAATTTTATTGTACAACATACTCGCTAGCATGCATATATCATGTTTACATCAAGAAAGACTAGCTCAAAAGATGACAAATTCCAACAGGAGAGTGCAAAGGTTGTGAAAAACAAGCCATATAAATATGATCTTTCACTCTTGTGCACCATGAAGAGTTGGTTGCATCCGTGTTTAAAGAGAGCAAATGTATAACATGAACTATTCACTATGTATGGTTCATTTAGTATATCTCAAAAAATGACGAGCTCTTCCTTGTTCCTTCATTGCTTATAGGTGTAAGGGTGGCCTTTACCACTACTACTTTGTGCAGAATAACGATTAATTATAGGAGTCTTGATTCACATACAGTGCACATCCTTTATTTTGAGCTATGTTGTATTAAGGGAAAAGTATGATGACTAGTACAAGTCCCAACTCACATACAATGGACATCTTCTGCTTTGATCTATATAGTAATGGCGTTGACTAATCTCTAGATAAAATGTATCAAAGACCAAAAAAAAAAGAGTCAACCATGATTCTTTTTCAGATTCACGAAAACACAGCGAATTTTTATTAAGAAAAAATTTTTATTTTCAATCACAAAATATACAGATCATGAAGATCAAATGCTGAAAATTTCAAACAATTTCATTGTGTTTTCATTTTTTGAAATTTAGTCAGTGGTGCAAATTGTAGGGAGGATAGCCGCGTCCATAATGGTAATAAGGGGAAGCTATGATGAACAATGCACATCCTCTCTTTTAAGCTACGTTGTAATAAGGAGAGCTAGAGAATCTTTGCTTAATCACACCAAAATTAATATGATGAACAGGAATAAATGACAGACATAATTTTGCAAAACCTATATTAGGTGATACCCAACCGACGATAGGAATAGTTGAGAAATGAGTAGAGAGAATAATACGCTTTGAAAATAAAATATCTGAAACGAAGTGAGGAAGTACTTGTCTTTTGTGTCCACATTTTACAAGCATTTAGACCTCCATATAAGATACGATCCTTTAAGGCAAAAATATCTTTAGTTATTGCCATGGCCAGGGCAATTTCAGGGCAGGTTTTAATAACAACTCTAGAAGGAATATTTTGCCAGATATATATTTTACCAAGATTGTCAAATTTTGCCTGAGAACAACACTCCAAGGTATGCACGATTTTTTTTCAAAATCAAATTTTGCCCAAGAACAACACTTCAAGGTAATCACGAATTTGTTTCATAAAGATTTGGCTAATTTTGTAGTGAAAGCCACCCTCAAAGTTTGGCACTGCATCATAAGACTAAGACTAAGACTTGAAGATTGCAAACGAACAGAACAAAGCAGACGAATATGTGTGTCAAGGTCCCACTAAGTTCCATGCAGGGCAAATTTGAAGCAGTAAAAAGACCTACAATGAGATGATAAATAGATCAGAAAACTGCAGGTGACAATGGATGGCAAGCTATTGAAAGTATTAAATTGCCATTGCCAGTTCTGAGACTGAAAATAAGTACAGGTTTCCATAACAATTACATATTTTGGTTCCAACATTTGTTCATATAATCTAACTAAAGAAGGAGCCATTTTCATGATCACAGTTCCCGGCTGTTAAAAGTAGGTTGGTGGATCTTGGCACCAAACCCTAATCAAAGTCAAATCACAAACCTATTAATGAAGCGAATTTGATAAAACAACAACTAGTACCATGAAATCGGCCATAGACTAGAAAGTTCCCAGAACCAAGATGCCAGTTCTGAGACTGAAAATAAGTACAGGTTCCCATAACAATTACATATTTTGGTTCCAACATTTGTTCATATAATCTAACTAAAGAAGGAGCCATTTTCATGATCACAGTTCCGGCTGTTAAAAGTAGGTTGGTGGATCTTGGCACCAAACCCTAACAAAGTCAAATCACAAACCTATTAATGAAGCGAATTTGATAAAACAACTAGTACCGTGAAATCGGCCATAGACTAGAAAGTTCCCAGAACCAAGATGCCAGTTTTGAGACTGAAAATAAGTACAGGTTCCCATAACAATTACATATTTTGGTTCCAACATTTGTTCATATAATTTAACTAAAGAAGGAGCCATTTTCATGATCACAGTTCCGGCTGTTAAAAGTAGGTTGGTGGATCTTGGCATCAAACCCTAATAATCGAAGTCAAATCATTAAACTATTAATGAAGCGAATTTGATAAAACAACTAGTACCGTGAAATCGGCCATAGACTAGAGAGTTCCCAGAACCAAGATGCAAGTGCCGAGGAGCTGGAAGCAGAGAGTCAAGCAATCCAGAAAAACTCAATGCAGAACTTGAGGAGGCATCTATCCAGCCAGCCAGCCATCAGAATCTATTTTTTTACCACAAAGAGACTTGGTCGTTTCTTAAAACTCTCAGTAATTTTACTAATTTGGATTCTCATGGCTGGATAGACATTGGCGAGACTTGAGACCATTAAACTATCTGCAACATTAATGTGCCATTTACATGTAAGTAGAATTGCTTTCCCTCCTCTACCGTGTGCATGAAGCTATAAAGGATGGTTCTTTACACGTTCAAAGCCTAAAGTAGCAAATGCGCCTGCTGAGCCAAAAGTGTTCTATCTATGGAAGAGCAGTGTAACAAAGCCTTGATACTATGTTTTCTTTCTTCGGTACCTATGTGATGCATTATAGCAAAGTTTCAAAAGGTAGCTTTGTAGAAGTGCCCCTTGTTACTTTTTTTTTTTTTCTAAAATTATGGTGTTTGATCCTTTTTTATCTGACATCCCAGTCCAACAACCTCCTTTTGACCCAGATTCAGAAATATAGCCATTGCAAGCAGCTGAAGCAGGTGGTTAGTCGTGTTTTTCTTGATAAAGCTGGTTTGCTGAAAAAGTGATTTTGAAGTTTATAGAAAGGCTTAGTTTGTATCTTGAGTAGGTAAGAACTATTAATGCATAATTTATGCTCACACATTTGTTTTTTTTAATAAACGTTGGCAAGCGGGTTTGATCCAATGATGGTGTTTCTCGCCCAAAATATTGCTTCCTACAGACACACAGGCAAACCCAAGGACCATTGGAGAGGGCAGGCAGACATTTTAAAGCCACCTAATACATATTTAGCCATGCCACTGCAGCTATGTTTGTAGGTACCTTAGGTACCTAGTTTTATAACAGATGAAAATACCCATAGAAAATCTCTGCATCCGGAAAAGAGCACCTTCAATGAGAACACGAGATAAAACCCCCCTCTTAACAAGCCAAGTTGGTGCAAGGCAAAAAAAAGCTAAATGTGTCATATCAAAGCTGTGACTACTGTACAACCTTATTGTAGAAACCTAACAAACATACCAACAGTGATGGAGTAGAAATGTTCGCCTGTATTATTGAACATTGAATACACCACTATACAGTGCACAAAATAGTTAGTCAATAACTACTTACAGGAACACTGGTTATGAGCAGTTAGAAAACTGCAATGTATTAGGCTAACATTCTGTAGTAATCCTAAAGATGGCAAATCCACCTTAGGGACCCCCTTTAAGACTTGCATACCAAAACATGTGTTACATAATTTGAATACATATTTTAAGAAAAATGTTCTTCCGAAGTGGCAAATCTTGAATCAAGCAAGATTCCACCAAGTTGTCTTGTGAACCCCAAAAAAGGTGTAGCTTTAAGCTGTGTTTCTTCCGAAGTAGCAAATCTTGAATTAAGCAAGATTCCATCAAGTTGTCTTGTGACCCACCAAAAAGGTGTAGCTTTGAGCTGTGTTCTTAAGCCACAAAGTCTTGAATTATTCAACAATGATTCCTAAGGGTTACGACATATCTCTATCATTGTCTAATGATCACGAAATAATATAATTCTGGATCATATACTCTTAAGTTCGCTTAACAATAATTTGTATTTAGTGCACTATCAAGTTGCAAACCTGTATCCAAAATGAAGCTTCACAAAACATATAATCTTCACATTTGTCAGCATTAGAATAAAAAAACAGAAAACAAAAGATGTCAAGAGTTTCTCATGCAAAACACCATCCCAATACAAGAAGTTGACTTGAGATGATGGAAGCTCCTCCATCCTCCGATGTTTACAACTTATTGCCTCCTCTACAACAACAAATTGGGTACACAAATTCTAGAATTGACCTTTTACAGTCATATCTAGCATCAGGAATGCATCTTCTGAAAGTAGATGATGTAACCTGCTACCATGGATGGATCAATAATGTTCCACAGATTTGCTTTGTGAACACTAATTAAGTTCTTTGTTTTTTTTATTATTTGGACTATATTCGGTAATGTTCAAATATTTATAGAAGATAATACAATAGCAACTTGTGTATCTATTATCATTTCATTATATAATAAATAATAACTCCTTTACGATATCCTTTACTTCGCTCATCCTCTTTTTGTCAACAAGAAGACTTAGGAAATCATGTTCCGAAGAATTGAATTTCACATCGTTGCAAAAGATTTAAGAATGTTCTTCATTCTATTCACAATTGGAAGATATATGATGAAATCATATATGTTTTCTTTCTCAACAAATGAGACTTCTCCATACTTCTACTAATTATCTCAGGCATGTCAATGGATCGTCCAATGTCCAAAAGAGTTGCCGCAATAGAATGCTGCACCACAATTATGGACCTTTGTTGACTACTAATTGACCTGACACACAGAACTTTCTAAGAGTAATTTGTAATGGAACTTTTGGGTGCTATTCCAAAATCTGATCTAGAAATGGAGCAATGGCTTGAAGAACATGATCCGAGTATGATATGGGCAAAAGGAATCTGTTAGGACATTCCTTGCTTTGAAGTGCCAGCAAAAATAGTTCGGAATTCATGCCCAAGGAAGATTGTGCTAATGTTTCCATTGTGCTGACTTCTTATCATTCCAGTTTACAAACTAAAAATCTCTCAAAAGTCTTCCATCCTCACAAAAATGAATATCAAGTAGAGAAGATTACTTCATCAGTGAAAATAAAAACTTTGCTCTTCTGATCGCTCAACCTAATTTTTTTTCAACAAGAAAGCACTTTATTCTAACCTATATCCATTCCAATTGTGAGCCTTATCATTTAGTGAAAACCACGCGTCCCTACTTTAAAATAAGTATGCAGTATGATATAATCTTCCACATTAGCCACTACTAGCAGCGCTAGAATATCGTTAGGGAATGTTAAAAGGAAATTCAAACATATGGATGATAAAGCTAATTCTCAATGTAATCAAACAAGTCCACAAGTCTTCCATGCCAGAATCTTAAAACTCTCCTTCACACGGACATGGATGAATACTCAACCTCTGCTTTAATCTGTGGTTACACGTCGGTCCTGCACATAAAATATTATTATTATGAAAAACCCTCATATGAGAATACAATAATCCCACTGGTTGGACAATCCTTGCATCGTGTTAGGCAGACAAGCATTCACATCCTCTTCAAAACTCATGCGATCTATCGTATTCCCAACGGCATATGAACAAACAAACTAAGACACCACAGATTTCAGGAATACAAAGTGCTCTGATACCACATGACAGCGATGGAATAGAAACTTTTCGCTTGTATTATTGATCATTGAATACACCACCATATAGCGCAGGAAATAGTTAATCAATAACAACTGACTGCTTAAAGAACATTGAGTATGAACAGTTAGAAAACTGCAATGTATTAGGCCTACAATTGACAAGATTTTGTTCTTAATCTCTAACCTTTTCAAAACATAGATCTGAGTTTGCATAATTTTATTAAAATCAAAGAATACAACGACGATGCGTTCGACGATAGAATACGAGGGTTTCTCTTGGAATTAAAGAAACCCTGAAAACAAATCCAAAACCCTTATAACATATCACCTGAAATAGGATCAAGGAAACCCTAGGTGCAATACCCAAAACTTTTATATGAAAGTATTTACAACATTGTGAGTTGGTCAAACGATGCTCCCGCAAGAGAATAAGCCAAACCCTCTACAGAAAACAATACTGAACTTAAAGGGTAAAACTTACCGTGTCGCAGCAGATTTTAAAGAGAGTAATAGAGCAGCGTGAAGGAAGTACAGGGTTGTGCAGGAAGGAGTATAGGCTTCGGAGGAATCGGGAAAATTAGATCAGTTGTCAAAGAGCCTAATTTTTCCTTTCCCCCGAAGCCTGACGCCCCTCATACTGCAACGAATCCTGTCATACCCTCACTGGATCCTCTTAGCATTCAGAGAGATCGGGTCATTCTACGCTATTTGTATTGAAATGAAATCCTATCTTCAGTCGTAAGGGCCAATCAATTTTACGGTAGATTTGGAAGTAGATAAGGAAGGGTACCAACCAGCCTTGCAATTTGACCGTCGCTATATTTAATTTATATTAAATAATTTTAATGAATTCAATTAATAATGTATATTTTATATGAAAAGATGTTTTGTTTTTAATAAATGTATTTTATATAAACAGAAATTGAGCGAAAAAAGTAGAAGTGAAATTTCAAAAGGCAAGTCATGTTATTAGTAGTATATGTTAGAGTTTTCTGTCATTCCAAAATTTTCTACTATAATAAATTTGATTGCACTTGGATTGAACTAGAGTTGATGATCAAGGTCATTGACGGAAGTAAGTAAGGAGAAGGGCAACGAAGAAGGAATATGACTATGAGGATTGTACATAAAAAGATATATGTTTACTATTAAACCATTATTCGATGTAAAGCAATCAATCAATAGACAAGCAACAAGATTCAAAGCATATCACAAGGGCAAGAGATACTCCAAGAATGTATACATTCATAACTAAGGAGTTCCTTATACAAAGATTAGTGATGTGAAAAACAAGGAAGTTAGTAGAAAGGGGAAAAAAACCAAGGGGTTGGAATGTGATGCTCCAATGGAAAATAATTATGAAGTTGTGGTCATTTCTTCAAAAACCCTAGAGCCTATATGGGTACACCTCAAGGAATGCAACCTTCTTGTGAAATGGATTAGAGAAAACAACCTAGCAGAGATAATCATTAATTGATGGGCATCACAATTTGGAGGACATGTAAGTGTTAGAGTCGTAGCCAATGGTTATTTTAAGAGAAAAAACTTATATGGAAAACCAATATTATTTTAGGGCTTTTATTTCTATTGAATGGTTTGGGAACTAAACTTCAACCTAATAAATCATAAATCAAGGAAATGTCCAAAATGGATAAGATTAAGAAATTTGAGTACAAAATATTAGATCTTGGGAGCTTTAAAAAATATGAGGGAAGCATTAGGTTCTCTCATAAGTGTAGAAGAAGATTTCTTCCTTGGGAAACCTGAAGTAGAAGCCAAAATTCTAATTGATATGGACAAATAGAATAGAGATTGTGACAAAAAAGGGTAAATGAAAGCAAATAATAGAAATGATTTATGTCAAGTGGATTAGGAACCAAACTTTAACCTGGTAAATCATAAACCCAAGAAATATCATGTTGGCATGATGATGATGACTAATGAGACTAGAATATGTTCTATTTTATCATTTCATTTTTAGTTGAACTTGCAAACTTTTAAAAAAAATTGATGTTTAAGAACATGATGTCTATGATGATTTTAGGCAAATGTGTGCATAATTACTTTCCAGGACTAAAATGAATATGCTATGAACTAATATGTCATTTGATTACAAAATAGTGAGAATGATGTTTTTCTTCCTTAGCTAGGTTGGGTAGTTCTCCTGCAGCAATGTGACATAGGGTAAACTAATTTAGATGGCATATTTTGAATTAGTCTTGATGTATGTTATAACTTTGGAGGCACTAATATTTTGTAGATTCAAAGGTAAAGTCAACTCAACTAAGCAAAGTCAGTAGCCCGAGCAAATGGTGGTAAATTTCATTAATGATCGTCCACATCACCAATTGTTTTGTCCATAACAGCCAGTGCCTGTTTTCAGGAAAGTAGAAGTCAAATCAGGAAATCCAAGGGTCGTGAGCTTGTGAGGCCTCACCCTGACCCATCATAGCATAGATATTGTATTTCCATTTTGTTATTTAAGACTAAAAATCTCGACATATATTTTGATACTTGATGGATAGTAAATTTTGCTACTTATCCAATGACAATTTACCTTGTGATTTTTCATTATGATCTATATTAGGACTTAATTTGGTATAATCGATGAATTAATGGATATTTATTTAGTACTTCACTACTCTGATAGAAAATGGAATTATGTTGTGTTTCAAAATGCTTAAATTGATCTTGTTAGGAAAGTCAATAATATTCAAATTTTGAGGTTTAATGATTAAATGTATGTAAGCAAATGATGGAGAATAGGAAGTTAATTATGAAATGTGTTATATGTGAAATGTAGAATAATGAAATTATCATGTATCTTTACTTTCATATGTATTTTATATGGGACTATTCATTGGATTACTAATGCTCGAGTTAAGTGTGCAGGAAAGCAACCATGGAAACATAATAGGGAAACAAGTTATAAACACATGTTAATATGACACTGCCAAGGTGAATCTTTAGAAGATTCATAAACCTCATTGTGATGTGTTTATTTTGTAAATGTGAGATGTATGTGTGTAGTATGTATTTCATGAGTAGATTCAGAACATGTCATGTGTGATGTATAGTGAAATTTTGTGTGTCACTTGACACTTGTACTCATTATGTGGAAATGACATATTTTCTGAAGATGGACAATGTAGCCACCTTATCTCAAGTTAAATTTCTTAATTAAGAATTATAATTGATTGCCTTGATTTAGTAAGGGAAACAAGAGTTACCCAATAAGAAATTTGGAATTGGACTTTACCTAGCATTGTGAGGGCCAAAAAGTAGCTCTAAGGTGAATTTGTGATGAAAATAAACCCTACCCATGATAATACTTTAAGTTAGGGGGCTAATAGTGACCACTAGGGTGCCTAGAAGACTTAGGAGACCCCAAAAAAGAATGCATTTTATATTAATTTGAAAATGGGAGTCATATATAGGGGCATGGCCAAACTAGAAACCCACTTGCCCACTTTCTAACTTTAGAGACATTAAGGGTTTGGAGGAAGAGAATAAGGAGCACCACTACAACTTTCATTTTCTATTACTTGGAGTAAGGTTGGTATCCATGATCCATGGTGTCTCTTCATTTTATTATAGATTTGATACGGTGTTTCTTCATTGCATTGTAGATTTGTTATCGATTAGATGTGGTTTTGTGAAGAATCTTGTTGTATGTGTGTTGAATGTGAGAAGTTTTATGAGATTTCTTTCTTGAATCTTGTTTTGTTCATGTTGATTATTTGTGTAAAATGGGTGTGAAGCATCACTAACCCTTGGGAGGGAAGAGATGCTTGGGTGAAGGGTTCAGTTGGGCTCACCCATGTAGTTGAGAAAACTCTCCCATGTGTGGAGATGATTTTGATGTGTTTCAATAGAGTACAAACTTCATGATTACTTGCATTCTTGGGAGGTATAAGGAGGTGTATGAAGAAGGAAGACATTGTTAAGCCTTGAAAGGGCATGTTACTTATGAGAATATGTGAACATATGCGATTCATGGATTTGAAATTCTCCTCATGGAGAGAGCCCACCTTCACCCATATCTTGATTCTATGGTAGAATCTATGTGCAAGCCTTGGGATGGGTTGTATTGTGTTGTGTTGAATTTGTGTTGTTATAGTTTGCATGGTATGTGAATGTGAAGGTGTGCAACTATCTATGCCTTGTTTCCCCAAGCTTGATGGGTGGCCTCCTTGAGGCCTAGGTTGGGAGGTGAGCCTCCATGGTTCCCATTTTTGTCTCTATTTTGTAGGATTTACTTGATGATCTTGGAAACTTGGAGTTTATGTAGTCTATCCATTGCATAGGAGAAGAAGACCCCATTGTATTGTGTTGAAAATGGAGAAATAAACTCCATCTTGTTATGTAAATTAGTTTGTATTATAAGAGTGTTGTTATTATTTGCATTCATTTGTCATTAGAGAGATTGTGAATCATCTATGTATTGTAAAAAGGTCCTTCCATTTGCATATCTTGATATGGTGATTTCACCACCTTATGTGCATGCTTGATAAATGTTGGATGTAAGCTTGAGAGGATCATGAAAGAAAAATTTATTCTATTGATGTTGTTGGTTCATAATCTTGGATAGGAATGTATTGAAGAGAAGAGTTAAGCATCAATGTAAGCATTCGTATGATGTAAATAAGACTATCCATTGTTGTTCTACTATTCTCCATGCTCATAGAAATAATTAGATGCATTATGTGATCAATCTTGATTTGTACATAGTTGTAGAATATGTATTCGAAAGATAATGGATTTGTATTTAGTTTAAATCATGAAATGGAAGTCATTATGGAATTTGAATACTTGATGTTCATGGATTTACCAGCAAATAAAGATTTCATTTATGTTTATATTAGAATATCTTACAATTAGATTTTGTTAGTATTATGTTAGTTGCTTTGTGTGATACATTATAAACAATTATAGAGAATGCATGAAGAAACTAGGCAAAAGTTTAACTTCAAAGAAGTCTATAGGTGCACATTTTCTTGTTGGAAAATGTATGGCAACTCAATTGTTGGAAAATGCATGGCAACTCAACTAAATCTATTCCCAAAAAAATTACAGTCAAAAGAATAATAATATATGAATAAAATAAACATATTTTACCCCTAGCAATATAAAATTATAAATGTCAACTATCATAGTTATGAAGGCTACCCAAGTAGTAAACACAAAAAAGATATAATATAATGACATATGGTTGCATGGAGTAGTATGTTAGTCCAACTTTGATAAAGAATTAAATGAATAAATAAAAATATATATAATTCCCCCATCCTAGGAGGTAGCCCGTACATCAATCTTGTCATGGGTGATTGGAAGAAAATTTTATTAAATTTTTTTTTTGCAAGTTTAAAGGGGAATAGTCAACCCTTCCCACCTTTCTACCTAGTAGCCTTACCCCATAAAGGGGGGCATTAAAGGATGGGGAGGTACTTAGGTAGTACGTCTCCCTCTCCCCTCCTTCCCACGTGAGAAGCGAGGGAGAGAAAAGGGCGACCACGAGATGGGAGAGGGTGGGGGGTGGAGAGTAGTTAGGGGTAGATTTAGGAATTTAAGGAAATATAAAATGTTGGGTTCAATTTAGAGTTTTTTTTATTTATTTATTTTTAATGTGACAATTTAAGTTAATCGTTTGGGGGGGGGGGGTGGGGGTTGTAGTATAGACATAGGATTAGCTCTAATTTTATATATATATATATATATATATATATATATATTTGGGTAAGAAGTAGATAAGGACATAGTCTTAGGGTAAAAGTGGGGTAAGTATACAGAACATAAAATTTGTATCTAAGAGATAAATTAGTAAATTAAAAGAAACATAATAATAATAATATTAATAATAATTAATTAATTAATTAATTAATTAAATAAATCAATCAATTCAAATAAATAATATCAGAGTCCTAGTTAGTAGTGCATAATCAATGATCAAAGTAAAGAAAGGGAAAAAAAAAAGGGGTAGTAAGAAGTTCATCAAAGAGGAATATATTTTTGCAACTAAATGAAGTGGAAGACATAGGGGTAGATGTGTATGTATGTTGTGGTCAAACAACTTGTATTCAAAAAAAATTAGGGTAATCATAAAACATCTTCATGTTGCTATACCCTAGAACCATTGACTCGAAAAATTGAATTTTCACATGCATTGCGAAGTGTCTTAATCAGGAGCATTGAAGTTGAGGGGTTATAACCCAAATACCATTTTAACTTAGTAATTGCAAACATTGATAGTCAACCTAGCAACCTACCACAGAAACTTGAATCCAGATTTCGAATGGTACAATCTCCGTCCCATCAACTAACTTTAACATCTCCAAGTCTAAAGTATAGATTATGTATCTTGTTATCTAATCAAAGATTCAAATAGTCAGCAATGTTCGAATCTATGACATAACCCATAACCTTAGAATGCATCTTATACACATTTAGTTATAACAGTGTACCATTCAAGAATAACCACATCCTGATATGAGTATAAACCCTTTCAAATTAAACATCAAGTCGTTCAACTAAATTATAAACATTAACGTATCTTTAAAAAAAAAAAAATTGTTGTGTTTTTGCCTTGTTGAATTTTGGGCATGACAGAGCTCCTAAATTCATGTTTCATTTGGTGCCAAAGTTAATACATCTCTTGTAATATTCAATGTTGTCCATTGTTTTGCTAGTTGATGAAGTCTAAAATCTAGGAATTATGTTCCTAGTTTGTGTTTAAATAACAAGAAGTCTGTGTTCTAGAAAGAGGATTTTTTAGTAGTTTTTAGTAGAAGGAAGAAGTTTTCTAAGTTTGAGTATTGAATGTAATCTTGTTGTTTATCAATATGTATGTTTACTATTGTTATGATTAAAAAGATCATTTCAAGTTTCCATCTTTGAGTAGTTCTACTTCACTTCTTTGTGGGGGCCCACATAGGAAGTGAACTAATTAATTAGCATAGGATTTATCTTCAGTTTGTAGAACTAGAATAGACTCTGTTGTTCCTACAGCGATTGATAGCAAAGTTAGTGGACTGTTCTTGTAGCATAGGAAGTTGAAGTAGTTCTCAACTATATTGTCATACTTTGTTAAAATAGATTTGAATCTCAGCTTTAGCCTAGATTTCCTATAGCATAATCATTTGAATTTTCGTAGAATAATTGTTAAGTTGAGAGAAGTTTGAAACATATACTTTGCAGACACCATTTCAAGTTTACATCCCTAGTTGATAAATTAAATGAGTCCAAATGAGTTGGGTTAGAAACATTCAGGATGTCCAATCCTAGATTAAGCAGTCCATTGTTGTGGTATTTTGATCCCTTTCTTTGGCCAACAAATGACGACGATGACGTGTAACGAGATCACATAGGAGTTTTTGTTAGATCGTCATTTCTATGTTGTCGTTGCTAGCAACCAAGTGATTTATACAAGTAGAAGATCAATTATATCGATGGTAGGATTGACTAGAGAGTAAAAATAGTTAACTATTGGATGAGGAGAGTAAAGACAAACAATCAAAGTAATTTGGATGTGCGATGATTATTCTGATGAATGACTTGTAGTATACATTTATCAAAGGTATTTGAAGATGATTGTGAAATAATATTTAACACCTGTACTTACATGAAGGAAACATTTCATAAGGTTACAAGTAACTAGATGAAGAATAGTAAATCGACAAAGTTTACTTGTAATGATTTGGTGAATTGATACGATTTGTGATGGTAATCAGTAAAGTAAGAGGAGAGTTGCAGAGAGGTCAACATGAGGGTACAAAGTTTGAGGAATTAATTATTTCCCCTAAGATTTGAATTGATTTTGAAGTTGACTCATGGATACACTTTTAGGGTTTATCCACTACCTCAAGAACAATATAAAGGCGATGTTAGACAATTTTGTGATGAGAGTTGATATTATGAAATACAAAAATTGTGAAGTATAATTGTAGTATAGTGTGTTTACATTGTTCTAGAGCAAAAAATTGATTAGTAGCATAAAGGATCTATTATGCAATAGGTGTGAATTTTAGATCAAGCTATACTTAATGATTCTAACAGGTGTGTGAATGTTTGAATTGCTTTGTTATTACATAGTTATTTCATTTACACTAGTAAATTTAGGCTTAATTTGCGACGCAAAAAGGTCTCAATTTCGACAAGAGTACGTCGCTAAAGTGACCAAAGTCATCGTCGCACAAATTTGGTCGGTTTTCTGCCACATTCATTTCGCGTCGAAATTTCGACTACATAAACGTGGATTTATTGACACAAATTTCGTCGAGTACTCTAGTCAACATAAACTGTTATTTTCTCAATTCCGGCGTAAACTTGCCCAATTTTTTGTCAAAATTCTGACCAAAGACGTTTAGCTTTCGATGCCGGTGCTATACTCGCGACCTAAAAGGTTGCTAGTTTGGTGTCTCAATTGCGACGAATATTGGTCACAATTGAGACCAAAATGTGTCACAATTGAGACGCGCTGTCCCATTTTTTTTGAAAGCTTTGCTCTCATAGGAGCGTTCAAAACTACACAAAACTTGATTATAAAGCGTAATTGCTTGATGCATGAGAGTCAAGGTATCGTGCACATTTCTTCCTCCACACCATTGTTTCGTTCGTCAAATGATTTATTTTATACAAAACAATGGGAAGGAGGAAGAAATGTGCACGATATCCAGTTTCCATCAAGCAATTATGCTTTACAACTCAAATTTTGTGGAGTTTAGAAGGCTCCTATGAGAGCAAAGGCTTTGCAATAATTGGCACAGCGCGTCTAAATTTTGGTTCCTGCAGGGAAGAATAAAATTAGGAAATAATTATTTATCAGGAATGAAAGCCAATAATTTCATCTATTTTTCAAACAAATAAACGTGACAAAAAAACTTACAGTCCCAATCACATCATCATAAGAGCGCATATATAACTATAACTATAACTGTCTAAAACCAACATAATTTACAAATATCCACAATTCAAATATTATCCCTTGATGTTTTCTTTAATAATGCTCCAATGCCTTAAGGCATTCAGTTAGAAACTTCAAAATTAATGCTATCAAGTTAGATGTCGTTTCATAGCCACCAAGGATAAGGTCCATAATAAGATTCAATATCTCTTCATCCATAATGTATATTAATGCTATCAAGTTAGTTGTTATATTAATAAGATTCAATATCTCTTCATCAATATACCTCTGGTTCTCGATGGAGACATGCTCCAATCAATAGGAAACGTCATCATGAAGCAGGAGGTGAGGTTGAAGGATTTTATGGAGGCATTCGGAAGTTAATTACAGAGGAAGAGATTTTAGCCTAGAAGAAGTTGTGGCCAAAAGAATCGCTAGAATGATTGATTGTTAGATTAGAATTATCTTCATTTAACATTAAAGCTGCATGCATATTGGAATGGCTGACATCATCGTTAAGTGCATTTGATGATAGCACATTTGTTTAGGATATACATAGAGAATGTCAAGAGTGTTGTTGACAACTTTTGTATTTCTTTTGGCTTTTTCATGTTGGTTAGTCTACTAACCCTAACTCATCTCATCTAGGTCATATCAAATCTTGATAAAGGCTAGTTTGCAACAATTTAACTTCTAATAGCTAGTTTGTAAAAGTAGTTAAAATAACTTGTTAGTAATACAATTATCTTCATAAGGAGGTCTAATTTGCATTCTCAGTACAACACTCACCCAAATATGCTTTCAAAAGGTATTTAAAAAACAATTAGATCTTGACAAAATTAGATATGAAAGTGGAAATGATAATCAGGTCATGTACCTCTTCTTCATCTCGTTTGCTCTTGTTTTCCTTAACCTTTTCGTGAAGATTTGCAATGTACTTATCAGATATCTCCCGAGAGAAGCTTTCATCACTAATTGCCCTGAATATTCATATCCAATATATTTATAGCTACTACTAGTGTAAGGTACATGATAACTACCTTTAATTACTCACAATAAGATTAATTCCTAATAGTGGCTCTTTTACCTGTATGCTTCCGCATCTTTGAGAAAAGGTATGCAATCCTCCCATTCTGAGGAAGCAACAATTTCCTGAAATGGAAAAACAATATATAACTAATGTATCGTTACATAGATAGAAATTCGTTTATGATAAGAATAGAAATTCATTCATATTCAAGATTTTTAATGTACAAAACTCTGTGAAATTTTACTCTAGGTGTAAAAGTAGTAGAGGAAAAAGAGACTGCATTAGAAGGATTTTTTCCAAAATGAATAATGTAAACCTTCAGAGAATAAAGCAAAGTCATGAAATCATCTGCCAGCCTTTCCCTCCTTTTTGCTTCTTTCTCTTCCTTTTCCTTTACTTGTTCAATCACTTCTTCAAACACAAGCTGCAAGCAATACACAGGATGTCAGTAAGACCTAACAAAATCATATATCCCAAAACAACTTGCATTACTTTCAACATTTGCAATTGTTTCAGTTTAACCTAATAAAAATCCATTATCCACTAATGAGAACAGACTAATGCATTTGTGATAGCGATTCACTTCCAGCAACTACTTACCAGTGCAAATGAGTCAAAACATAATATAGCTGATGCAATGATCAAATCAGTTAGGAACCAAAGTCGTATGGAACATAAGGATAAGATCCTTGTTTGTATAAATAGTAGTTACTAGGAACATAACAATATGTGACAACATTTTTCAAAGGCAAATACCAAATACTTTTATTGTGAAATCTTCTGTAGCTGAGACGAAAAATCTAGAAATGTAACCAGAACAAACCTTAAGATTTGTTTCAGATGCAGCAGCCAAATCATATAGTTCCCCAATGGAGGCTTTGAACTTGTCAAGAGTCCATGCTGATGTTGCTGCGAGCTGCAATCATTACATCAAAAAGATTACAATATATTTTACATCCAATGGAAAATCTTAAAGCACAAAAGGCACACCTTTCCTGACTCCATAGCATCTTTTATGTTTGATTTGTCCTCCTTGTACTGCCAAAGATACATATTCAAAAAATGGTTACATCAAAGGAATCAAACATACATTGCCTTGAGTAATAATGATTGCAAGCCTGATTGTGAAAGTGCAATTAAATCCTGCAATCAAATCATTAAAATATATGCAACTTTCTTACCTTCTTTTTCATCCCTTCTGCAACATCTTCAAACAAATCCTTGGGTGGTGAACCAGATGTATTTGAAGCAGGCTCTTTGCTTTATGATCCTCCAGTTCTTTGCTTTATCAAAGAACTGGAGGATCATAAAGCAAAGAGCATGCTTCAAATGAAGTGTGTCTTTGCTGTAAGCAGGCCAGTTGCTTTATGATCCTCCAGCAATCTTCGAAATTCATCCCAGTTTTTACGTTCTTTTTGGCGCAGTTCTTCCTGCATTTAAAAATATTCAAGTCATTCCAATATACAAAAATAAGACAGATGAAAACTATGGAAGCACACTACTCTCTCATTCTAGACAACCTTTTGAATCGTTTGTACTTCTTCCTCCTCCAAATCAGATATAACACGGCAAAATTTTAGGATGTTCTTAGGTCATTAGGTATGATAGCTTTTGGAAAGATAAGATGCCCGTAACTGAAGCCATTATCCACATAATGACAGCAAACTATTCATCAATCAAGATAAAAACCAAACAGCTTTCCAAACACAGGCATTTCACAGCTATGCCATCTCTAGCGTGCCTTCCAAATTCGAGTACAACAATATGGGTTCTAAGATTACACCAAAAGCAGGTCCAAAGAGAAAGTCAGATAAATTCATAGGTTAACATGTGTATTCAACACAAGATCACAATTTCCTACAGGCAAGACTTTAAGATAGAAAAAAAAGAATGTGAATTTGAGATTTGTTGGGATACCTTGCAAAGTCATTACAATTTCAGAGATTCTTGACTTTAGAATTCATAAAAGAAATGGAATAATGTTTTAAGGAAGATCAATTGGGTTTATAAAACCCAAGCATGAAATTGAGGAATAGGACAAAGAATGAAATGTCATTAGTTTATCAATCTAATTTCGTGTTCATGTTTTCTGCTCACCATAACCTTCCTACCCATCTCAAATATTATAATGTGAGCAAATGCCAAAAACTCACCTTGGTTGAGCGACTTGTCCACCCTTTTGATTCCCTCTACTGTTGAAAGAACTAAAATATATCAACAAATTAAGTGTTAGTGAAACTACTTGAACAAATGAAAGGGAAAAGTTAACAAATTTTGTACAATCTAAGGGATTTATTGTGAATTAAGTAGACTTCAAGATCGTTTGATTTCTAACATATCATAATAGATCACACTATTGAAACATTGATATAATAAGCATACAATATATTGAAAAATAACAACAAAAAGCATTACATATTGTGAAAACAATAATATGTACCAGAGATGCAAGGGGTGAGGACGCCATCTCCTATAACTATACAAGTCCCCACAAGGGCTAGTATTAACAAACATCTCTTGGCAAATTTACTTTGTTCAAGAGCTTCCTTTATCCTAATGGCTCTATTGGGCTGTCTACCTGCAACTTCAAGTGTATATGAGGAGAGTTTCCTGTCTTCTTCCTGGTGATTGGGTATCATGCTGACATTTGCATGGCGGCAAATCAAAGAATAAAGAGAAAACATTCCACCTGCAAAAGAAACCGTCCCTTTAAACTTAGAACACATGTTTTCACATCAAAAAGATCAAACTTTGACCTAAAAACAAAGTGAAACTAGAGCTGTTATAATCTTACCATCTCCATTATCATTGGCCCATAATACAATGAAGACGTATTTGATGAGGGGCAAAAGAGTGAGAGAATATATGATCAAAGACAAAGCCCCAAGAATGTCATTAGGATGTTTGATGCCATCAGGAAAAGTACTCGCATACACATAAAGTGGTGATGTTCCTATGTCACCATAAACCACACCAATACTCTGAAACGCCAATTGCACAACTGCAGCCATGCTCAACATCTGAGAAACAGGATTTGTCATAAAGCGATGTTAGAATAGTTACTAAAATGGTCATAAATTATGTTGTTATAGTAAAAGAATACTTTAACTTAAGAGAAAAAAACTATACAATATTAAAACATGATATCGTGCTTTAAAAACTAAAAAGGTACCTGTAACGAAGAACTTCATTTCAACTTGCTAATTGGTTGTCACTATTAACTATAAGCTTATCTTTAAAGTTTGAGCTTCACTTGGTTTCGAGAATAGTTAAATATTCTCTACTTAACAGGGCCAACCACGTGAAGGTGGAAGCTCATTTGGCCCCTCCCCCCCCTCTAACATCACTCTAAATTCCCCATTAACATTTAATAACATTCAATTCATCCATTTTTGAAATAGAACATTCAATCATTATAATCACATGATAACATTCATTAACACATAAAATTCATAAACACACAACATTCACAAATAATTCATTAACACGCAACATTCAAGAGTAAGTCATTCATGAATAATTCATTAACAATATTCAAGAGTAAGTCATTCATGAATAATCATCTCTTTTTTGCTTTCTTGCTATTACTTTTTTTCATAAAATTTCTAAGAGGAATATCAATGTCCTCGTTAGGATCCCCCTCCTCTACTAGTTCTAACATATGTCTCCTCCTCATTCGTTCAGGAACACCATGAGGCCGCTGCACCAAAGGGGGGTTCGCTACAATAACAAGTACTTCATGAAGTTAAATTCCCACCATTTTATATTAGTGAATTACGAGTTTTTATTTAAGTAAAATAACTATAAATCAAAAAATTAATTTAAAAGAACAAAACATAGATTTTCTTTACCTGAATGTGCCACATGATCTACCTGTTGATCAGTTTGAACATCCTCTCGCACTCGTTCAACACGACATGATTCTATATCCTCAACAAAAAAAGGTTATACCAAGTTCAATTAAAGATGTTAAATTGTATTAATAATTACATAATTAGTTTTAAATAACAAATGAGCACCTCCATCGACGGTACAATGCACATCAGGGGCTTCATGATGCTACGTATGATCTGTGTCAGGATTAACAAGCTGCATTGCAATGTCATGCACATTATTATCAAATAAATTGTTGCTCAAGTATTCAATTTCTAATATATTTTTTGGCATATTTACCTGTGCACATGATGCATGAGACTGTTCGGTTGGGGCAATGGAAGCTTGCCGTAGGCGTTCAGCCACCGCTGCATAGCCTTGCTTGAAGGCAATTTTTTTGTGTTCTTCTGTGGCCTCCAGATTAAAATCAACACCCTGGATTTTTTTATTAATTAACAAAATTATTTGTATTTTATAAATAATTTTTCTTTGCAATTCATTTATTTCTACTTACAACACGTGCTTTGATTTTTGAATATCCCCTAGAGCCAAGTTTGTGCTGCCCAACCTTTTCCAGCCTCACCTTTGTTGCCTTTGATGTGTCCTGCAACCTATGAAAAGTTTGAAATATGTTAGATGATACAAAGAGAATACTAGAATCATTGTGGAAACATTTACTTCACTTGGGTTTGATGTCTTTGGAGGAAAAAATGCGCCATATGTATGGGTTCGATTTCCTGGTCAAAATTCATGGGATATTTTTACTGAGATCCTTGAAAAAGCACATATAGTTACAACTCCAAGAAGTGGGTTTGGACCCGCAGGTGAAGGTTTTATAAGGGTGAGTGCCTTTGGTCACATAGAGAACATATTAGAAGCTTCATTTGTCAATATATCTTATGTAGGATTTATGCCCAGATTGAGATTGAGATTTATAAGCATTTGTGTCAGCATATGAATTACATACCTTTCATATTTACAATAACAAAATTTAAATACCAAAATTGAGGATTATGTGTGGTAGTATGTTGGAGAAATAACTCCTATTTTAGGGATTTTGACAAAACAACATAGCGAGAAATATTGAATTCAAAAGGATGAGAATGTGAAGGAACAAGAGGTGCAGGTGAAGGTTCAAATCACATGAAAAGTCATTTGTACACACTGTGAATTTTGTTGTACATTATGTTGTATTTTAAGAGTGCTCCCCCAAGGTAGATGTGTTAGGCTTGGTACTTTGTCTCTTTACTTCACTGATATATGTGTTTGAATTAGTCTACACACAAATAATTAACATGTTACCAAAGCTGATACGCCTTTTGTGAGCTTGCAAAGAGCTAAGGAACGGAAGAGAAAGATTGGAAGCAGGTGATATCAGGAAAAATCTCTTAATGAGTTTCCATCTTTACAGTTTCCACAGGAGAAAAAGCAGGGATTCCCTAAAAAGGATAATCTATTGGTTGGGTATAGACACATAATCCATGTGATCAAAGCTTCAGCAGCAACGAAAAATACTAAAAAAGAAGAATGGATTTTAGATGTGGTGGAAATGCTCAGCTTTAAATTCTTTAGGATTCTCAGACTACATTGTTATCTGAAGATAGAGATTAGATTTTGTGATGCTTCACACTTAAATCTGATGTATAGTGTATATGCACTTCTTTTTTGATATGCAACAAAGCACAAAATGGAATTGATGACAGTATAAACTAACAATCACTAATGAAAACATTATATACTGTTATCATAGTTAACAGAATACTATAGAATATGGGATTTGATATCTTCAATGATGGATTTCATCAGGATTTACATGCAGATTAAGTGCAGATTTGATGCGCACATGACCCAAAAGAAAATAGGGGATAGGAAACTCAAGATAGCGAGCAATTATTGTAAAAGAAAGGGAAAGTCAACAAGTATAGTGGTCAAGGCGTTGCCTATTTTTATGACTCAAAATCTAACATGGTACATCATATCACAAGATTCGATTGTCACAACTTTGAGTAGGAATTTCTTAGTTGAATTAGAGTTTGAGTTCAACAAAGATAAAATTTGAGAAAAGAACCCATAGGAGACATAGGCTCTAAAATTTGTCACTAAATATGAATAAAGGGCTTCATTTTGTCAATATATCTTATGTAGGATTTATGCCCAGATTGAGATTGAGATTTATAAGCAATTGTGTCAGCATATGACTTACATACCTTTCATCAATAGATAGATTAAATTGAGCTAGTTGAAATTGTTGATACTGAAGTTGAACCCTAAATTTTCTCATTAATGTACTAGTAGTTAATACTATTGCATACCTTTTTGGATTTGCTGGTGCACTTTCTTTTGGTGGACGTTGCCCTTTCTCCTTTGCATCCAAAATGAACTCATTCCAGTCCCTCGCTGAAACAAAGGGAGGACGCTCGTACTTCGGGTTGTGGACGAGGCTCTTTCTATATGTGTCCCTCACAACCTTGAGATGTCTAGCAACTTTTTGTAACAATTTCTTACAATCAAAAATATTACTACCAAACTCATGCTCTATATCTTTGATGAGCCCATCTTTTAATTTTTGAGATTGGTAGTTTCACCTTTTAAGAAAAAACACAAAATTGTTAGATATAGCTAGTATAAGAAAAGACTTGAATGAAAGGAAAAATGTTGCACCAATTAATGATATGAAAAAAAATAGTGGGATAAAATTAGTTCAGTTATGATGTACAGCAACCTAGTACGTATGGTGGGCCCGAATCTTCGCAGCGTGAGGTCATAAAGCCTCCTATAAAATGTATCATTTCCTGCAAAAAATGTCATGGGATAATTAATAGTAAAAATCATTAAAATGAATCATATGAAAGAAGACTCCCACTTTTGGTTCTCTGTAGAAAAATTAGTTAGTATCTTCTACTCAAAGCATGAAATTGCAATGTACCAAATTCCTAAACTAGAGAATTACTGGTATAGACAAAAGGTCATTGATAATTCAGATGATCCTACCAAACCCCTAATAAAAAGGAATTCCAGAATAATTAAACAACTTGCACAATACGACACACTAAAGGTCATGAGGCATCACTCCACATCAAAAGCCCTTGCATTCACCACTTCCTATCATGTTTACATCTTGCAAGAAAATCCTTATTACAATATAAAAAATAATTATTTAAAGTACCTGGAAGCTTAGGACATTTCAAAGGCATTAATTCATTATCGTCAATCAACAACGATGTCTCCATAGATCCCATGCTAGAAACACGGGTAGCTCTAGGAAATGACGGTGAATTATCACCAATAGATGTACTATGATCCGCATTTGGCGACGTACCAGACGGTGCATCTCCTACCACAAAAAAAACAATACACTATGTGATGCATCCCAAGATTAAAGTACATATTATCAACTCATAATTAACACAAAACCAAATATAGCAAAACAAGGATTTACTAGTTGGATGTCCCCTTGTTGTCGACATTGCAGTCGGCAATCTCGTACAGGCATCCGTCAACCTCGTAGGAGTCTTCTGCACTAGATGACTTGAACAATACATTGTTAGCAAAGACATTCTGAAATAATAAAAGTAAGAGTTACTAAGTTTTGAATGTTTGAAATAAAAAATTCCTTCTAACTTGTCAACTAAAAGATTATTTTACCAGTGGCAGCTGGAACTCTGCTACTACCGCCCTCACCGCGTTGTCCTTGACCACATTCTGGATCAATTCCCAAAAATTCCTGTATAACAAGAATTTAGTAGTTAAAATTTCTTACAACTCTTTAAAAAAATTGCATCAATAAAGTATTTTTGCACATATTACATATTTTACTTCACAACATAAAAGATTATAAAATATAAATCTTCATTGAACTTTTGTTATAACTAAATATTCATTAGAGCTTACTTCATAACATTGAGCTTGCGCTTTCAATTCTAATAGCCTCTTCCTCATCTCCTCAGGTTCCATATTTGCCTCATCCAAAATTTTCATTGCTTCTAAATTAATTTGCCTAATTTTTTTTTTCAACATTTTTATAAAATTGGGAGTATTGGCAATATCGGCCTCATCAGAATGCATAGCTAGTGGCTCGGTGGTCACTGCTACTGCTTTACCCTTATCCTGAACATCAAATTGTGAGAGGAATATTAGTAAAACTATCATAAAAACTCAAAAACTGTAAATAAAATAACATAATAATATAACATTTTTCAACTATCTAATTTGTACAATTTCAAAAAGTTTTACCCTCGCTGAAGAAGGGGTGGGAGTAGCATCCTGCTGACCTCTATCATCTGTCGGATCCATATCATCCTGTCACAAAGATTAAACATAAAAAATTTAGCTAATCGAAAGCAATAGACCGCAAAAAAAAACTTATTAACAAAATGGTAAATAGTACTTACAGCCCTCATGATAGTAACATTGTTTGTATTTATGCGATTTAAATGGTAATCAATTAGCAGTTCTTCCCCTGCACTTATTGATTTTATTGCATAAACAAAAACTTCATTCCCCTCACGCGCCTCAAATATGCAATTGGGTTGCTTACTAGTTGAAGTAGGTCACGTACTATTTATAAAACCTGCAATATTACCTATTGCTTTTGGTCTCCCATCAATGTACATAGAAAATCTTTTACTTTGATCATTTTCTTTCCGTTGTATATAATTAGCTGATACCCCATACCTACGCATACTTTTTTTATATCGAACAATCCGCATCCAATCATTGTAATTGTAACATGGACCGACATACTTGAACAATTCGACAACTTTTTTGTAACATACCTTTATCCCATCCATGGAAAATAGACCCAAACCATGTAATGAGGATGGAGCAATGCGATATATCCTCTCATTAACACAAAAATCTATGTTAATTGGAGGTAGCTCATTGGGTATCCATTCTTTCTCAATGTGTGAGTACTGAAATGACACCTTGATGTTGCCTTTGGTCTCATCATCATAAGAACATGACCCCCCATTAGCAAGGAAAAATTGAATGCGTTTATCAAATTTTTTTCTATTCTTTTGACCTCTAGTTGATCTCCCTCTTTTAGCCGTACTACATGTAGAGCTTTCATCTACCATTTCCTCATTTCCCTCATTCGATGTAGATAGATCTGACAAGTACCTATTTGGTGGGTCCTGCAATTCATCAAATGGAAAGTGCAAGTGACATATATAAAATGTAGTAAGTTGAAAGTGATTATACAATTATATTTCTATACGGATGTTCTTTGTCTATATATACATTATATGATTATATAATGTCTATTTATAACATATGTGCTCAATGATAAACAAGAAGAATATAAGAAAATTATGTCTATTTATTGACTTATACCTGTTGATCCA
This sequence comes from Cupressus sempervirens, assembly GCA_028749045.1. Taxonomy (NCBI): domain Eukaryota; kingdom Viridiplantae; phylum Streptophyta; class Pinopsida; order Cupressales; family Cupressaceae; genus Cupressus; species Cupressus sempervirens. Next base: position 389,348,144 of record CM053784.1, on the reverse strand, counting down.
TGTCATTGTGCACAATCCACGCCAAACGGGTCAAATCTCCTGTAGTCAATTGATTGTTTGCAAAAAGGGTGACAATCAGACACAATATAAACATTGGTAATTATAAATAACCTATGTTGTAATCATTAGAAATGAACACAATAAATATGTAATCAAATTTCCTGAATATGTTAATCATTTACCTTAAGTTAGCTAAAAATTACATGATACACGTTTGCTACAAATAACTTAGAAGACAACATGAACAATAGGCAACATCGCAAACATGTCAACAGAAGGGGTGACGATGTACCTGTAGTCAATTGACTGTTTGCAAAAAGGGTCATAATCAGACACAACATAAACATTGGTAACTATAAATAACATATGTTGTAATCATTAGAAATGAACACAATAAATATATAATCAAGTTTCCTGCATATGTTAATAATTTATCTTAAGTTCGCTAAAAATTACATGATATGTGTATGCTACAAATAACTTAGAAGACAACATGAACAATATGCAACATCGTAAACATGAACAAATTTACCTTATATATGGAATGCAAGATCGTCAACAAAAGGGGTGACGACGTTTGTAGTCATTGATTATCTTCTTCTTCTTCTTCTTCTTCATCATCATCATCATCATCATCATCGCCATCATCACCATCATCATCGCCATCGTCATTGCCATCATCATTGTCATCATCACCATCATCATCGCCATCATCACCATCGCCATCATCATCATCATCGCCATCATCATCATCATCATCATCACCATCACCATCACCATCACCATCATCGTCATCACCATCATCTTGATCTTCATCATCTGCTTCTTCATCATCTTCAATATCTTCTTCTTCCATAACATTATACTTTATCAGCCTTCCTCTTGGATCATGTCTAACAACAAATGACCAACCCTATTTATTTGGAACCTCTAAGTAAAACACTTGCTCACATTGGCTTGGAAGAACATAGGGCTCATCTCCAACTGGCTCAAACGACCTTGTATTGATCATTGTAAATCCATTATCATGTTGAATAACCGTTCTATCTGGATCATTTTGATTTAGTCGTAACCTATACCATTTGACAACAAATAGAACTACTTTGAAGGTGTTAAATTCACACTCAATTATATCATCCAAGATGCCATAGTATTGATTTTGAGATTGTTGAGGATGTATGTCGCTTCTAGATGATATATTGGTGACCTCGAAAACTACAGTTATCCCAGAATCACAAGTTTTCTTTGTGTCATCCAACCTTTTTATGCAGAATTTGTGGCCATGATAGTACATAGCTTTGTGGTGCTTGACCTACAATTTTTGAAGTCTGTGTAAATTATTTGCATCGTGAGTTGATACGAAACATACATCGAGTTATGATCATTAATAAATTTCTACGTACCTCTCCACCTCTTAAACCATTTACTAGATCAACTACCATCGGCATAACATTGGAATTTCCATTACGATGAGCTTCTGTAACCAATGAACCAACACCTTCCCATGTTAATGAGCAACCATTTTGTTGACATCGTTCAATCCATTCTGTCATCCAATCAAGATTGTTCGCAATATACAAATGTATTGCATCCCACTCTCGACCACCTGTTTCAAATAAATATGCCAATTAAAAATAACTTATATTGAAGATTTATATGAATTAATTAACTACAATAAAATCTTAGATTTACCTCTCACTTTCCTCGATCTACCTTTTCCCATCAAGTACTCCCCTTCGAATTTGTTAATTGAGTTGGGATCCCAAATATGATCTACATGGATGTTTGCTGCAAACTTAGGAAGATATTCAGTAATGTACACCATGGTCTGGTATACCATATATCCCTCCACCATGGAACCCTCGGGATGTGCTCTTTGGCGAACCAAGCCTTTCAAAAATTTCAAGTGCCTCTCAACCATCCACATTGACCTGGTTGGTACAGTTCCACACAATTCAATCTCCTCAACTTGATGTATGAGGTAGTGTTCTTGTGCATTGAAAAAACTTGGAGGTAGACACTTTTGCATTTCACACATCAGAAGAGGAATTTTTCTCTTCCAATATTTTATATCTTCTTTATTGATTTCTTTAGATGAAAACCACCTCATGTATTTTCCAAGATCATATATAACCTGTTTGACATTGTTGGCAAAGTGGTGTGGGAGAGATAGAGGTAGAACGTACTGCAATATTTGTAAAATGATCTTGTCAATATTTTATAAAAGAATGCATTGCTATGTTGCTCTGACAATAACCAACTAAGGGCACTTGTATCAATCCGGTCTCCATTGTTATTTGGTCGAATACCATTTTTCATTGCATGGTTGGATTCTTCAATGTCACTACAAGTTTTGACAATTTGATCTTTGTCACGCCTTCCATCCAAGATTTTCCATAATGTCTCTGCCACATTCTTTCCAATATGCATAGGATCAAACAAATGCACAATTGGGAGTTGCTCATAGTATGACAACCTAGTAAATTGTGTAGGATAAATTTTTAGTCCTTTTGGAAGTTGGACATTGATGTCTTGACGACCTTCACAACCATCAATCACATCATCAGTAAACAAAACACAATATCGAAATATAAATTTGAAACAAAAAGCATCAAATGGAATGACATTACCTCGACGATTTATTTTATTGTATGCCAACTTCCATAGGCGAGGTGTCATTCTCTGTGGCTTTGATGTAGTCTCTTCTAGACCATTGAAAAGATGTTTTTCGGTAATTCGGTACTTATGATTTCTGTGTAGAAAGTGTCTATTATCATCAAACACCTGCTTTCTTAAACTTTTTGAATGACGGGATTTCATCTTTGGACCACAAACTAGACATGCAAATTTACCCTTTGCCTGAAGACCTACAAGATCGTGTATAATTGGATTAAATGTGTTAACTTTGACATACCAAAAAAGAGGTGTCAAGAAGAGAACATACCACAAAAATGTGTTAGCCCAGGGGCATCGTGTATTGTCCATACAAGCATTGCATGAAATTGAAATTGTCTTTGTCCTTTTGGTCTACAAATGTCATACATAGTAACCCCATTCCATAACACCACCAACTCGTCGATAAGGGGTTCAATATATACGTTGATATCTTTGACTTGGTACTTACCTAGTTGAATGAGCAAAAACATTGCATAATTATTTTGACCATTTAATGGATTAGTAATAATAAATTAATTTAGATGACCACTAAATCAAAAAATACCTGGAACAATCAGTGTCAACATTATGTGCTCTCTCTTTATGGACAACCAAGGAGGTATGTTATTGTTGATAACAAAAACAGGCCACACTGAGTAAGTAGATCTCATCTCTCCATAAGGATTGACACCGTCTGCTGCCAATGAAAGCTTGAGATTACAAGGTTCTTCTTTAAAGTGTGGCCATTTTTCCTGTATTTCCTTAAATGTCGAACCATCTGCAGGCATTCGCATAATGTCATCTTGACTTCTATTGCGTGCATGGTAATCCATAAATTGTGCCAAGCTATGGCACTTGAATAATCGTTGCAGACGTGGAATAATGGGAATATGTTGAAGAACCTTGCAAGGCACCTTTTTTGTTAATCGATCTGATTGATATCTACTGATATGACAAGTAGGGCATTATGTTGCAAATTCATGCTGTTTATAATATATAATATGATCGTTCGGACATGCATCTATTGTTTGATACCCCATTCCAATATCTTTCATGATGGCAGATAATTCTCGGTACGAGCGAGGTAGAATGTTTGATGGTGGTAACAAACACTCACCTATCAACCTACGACCAAAAATATAATTTCTTAATTTAAAGAATATTAATTGCTACACGAACCCAATGTTAATTGTAAGGGAACTACGAGTAAAATAATGAAAGATGGCATACCTTAACATACGTGTCATTGCTACATTGGATAAACCATTCATTACCTTCAAGTTCACCAATAGCAATACAACGACAAGAAGAGTTGTTTTGGAGCCTTCATATAGGGGCTGCTCTGCCTTCTCAAGTAAAGGTACATCAAACTCTACATCATCATCAGCATCATCATCATCGTCATTATCATCTTGATCATCATGATCATTTTGATCATCGTGATCTTCATCATCGTGATCTTCTTCCATGTTATCATTACCTTCTACTTCAATATTCACACCTCCATGTTCCCTCGTTTGGAAATCTGCATTCTTCGAATTGTCATGGTCCATAACATGAAACTCAAGGATGTTGACCTATATGAAAATGATTACCTTATATTAACCATGACCATGATGTCATCATCAAATCATGTCTCATGTAATTTATAAACTATTAAAATACATACCAATGGGCGATACTCGTTTCCCCCTTTAATGTGACCATGTTGCCTACAATGTTGCTCAGCTGTTGTGATTAGATATCTTCGAGTCTTTAAGCCCTTACACATTTTGCAAGGACAATAACATTTTCCATCACCTTTTCTTTTTAAGTTAGACCGTAGTCTAGCAATTGCCTCCCTATTTTTTTGTGCGTTGATATCGTCAGACATGGTCTTTCTTGAATGGAATGGCTTGTTGGTGGAAGAAGGATGATTTGTTTGCAACCTGCAGATGGAGTAGTAAGAGGAAGACACATATAAAAAGGAGTATGGTCTCTGAACCAAGTACGAGTTAGGACATGCTAGAGTGGGGTCAGCCCAAGATATTTTGGAATCTTGAAGAACCTGGTAAAGGGTATCTGGAAAGGTGAAAATAAACAAGTATTTTTACAGCTACAAAGGAGGAATCGAGAGCATTATGAATAATGAAGAAGAAACTTAAATCCATACAAGTTCACCTCTATTTACAATTTGACCTTTCTGCAAGTGAAATATGACAATATACAGAATTTCCAATCACATTTTCACTTAAAAAAGAACACCAAATATACCTTTGCTACAATATCTTCTTCAAATTCTTCGCTATCAGATTCTTCAGAACTGCAAGCTCCTGTGCAGAAAAAAGATGAGATGTACTAAGTAATTTTTGATGGGCAATATTTAAACAAATCGACTATCAAAAAAACAATTTATCAAATTTAGTTGCTTTATTATGTACTGAAGACTTGGCAAGATGTTCCCAAGTCTATCTGTAGAATGCCTATCTGCATGGTTGTTTGCAAATAGTCTAGTATGGTGCCGCTTTTGAACAACAACAAATGTCACTGGGGCTGGTAATTTGGCTCAAGAAATGCACAAGCCTGTTGACACCACAGAACTTTTAGTTCATCATATAGAATTCAGCTGTCTTCTTTAACAAAATCCAAAGAGAATACAAACAAATTAATGAGCCATGTCTATCTCAATTGAATAGCAAGTACTATAGTGAGTGTTAGGAAACTGACCTTGCGAATAGCATCCAGTTCATAAAGTATTAGGAAAGTGACCTTGCTGATTAGTTTAACATAGATTGGTGAACAAAAAATTCATAATAAAAATTTAATTTTTTTCCACACTTGTTCAAACCATATAATGAAACGACAAAAAATGAATTGTATACAAAGACCATATTGTACGCTGTCCAAGTTGAAAGTGAATAGATGACCTTTATGGGGTGTTGTACCAAGTGGAGCAAGTATGTGAGAGCTTGAAGATGAAGGGCTCCTATTTTGGGGCCAATATTTGGTGGTTTCGAGGTGCCTAGGGAGAACCTTTGATGCTAAGTCTTAGTTATGTAGACTTTGGCGAATTTGGTGAGCTTTCTACGAGTTTGTACTTGTTGTATCAGCAACCACTATGCCCTATTCCAGACCTTCAGTATTTTGATTGACATCAATTATAAGTGTGCATCCAAATGTTAGCTACAATTGATTAGGGTGGCTTTTAGTGTGTATCAGTCTAATTTGACATGTGTGATGGCAGTATCAACTTGTTATCAACATCTTACATTATTTAGAAGAGGTGTAGTTCAGTGGGTAAATGTTCGGTCATTGTGGGAATGGTATTCTATGCTTTCTATTAGGTTAATTTGTGTTGTTGCAGCAGTCTAATTTTATAATCTGAATGTTGTATCAGTTTGTTTCAATAATATTCTTGTTATTTTGCTATATTGTAATGCATCTCACTATAATGTCCCCTTTTTGACATGACATTCAATAATAAAAATAAAAAGTAAAAATATAAAAGATTAAAACAACATGTAATATAATTATAATTTAATTAAGTTTAGTGAATGATCAAAATGAATGCAATAAAGAGTTATGAGTATTGAAGGATTAAGATATAAAGGAGAGACCATTCAATATTTAAATTTATATTGGAAAAGGTAGAAACGAATACTTATTGATTTAACTCAATTTATAATTGTTATTTAAATATTTCTTAAAATAACATAATCCTTAATCTTTTTTTTAATTCTCTTCCAACTATCTCTATTTAGTGCCTACCATGTTTATGTGCATGTTTTTTATGCGTTTTGGATAATAAGTCTAATTTAATTTGTCTATGGACTAAGACCTTAAATTATTGAGCTTCTCTTTGTTTTGTGAAAACTATAGCATTCTCTACTTAACAGGGCCAACCACGTGAAGGTGGAAGCTCATCATGGCCCCTCCTAGGAGTCTCTTATGACCCTTTACAACATTTTAAGAGCTCTAAGATTTATTCTTAGGGATCGTAAACGGTCGTAAAGGGTCATAAGGGATCTTAGGACACAACAACTAAGAAATATAATTGTAAGCATCATGGTCACATTTTTTTGGAATCAATGTAATTGAGTTGTATACCCAAGCGACAAAGTGCATCTAGAAAATGAAACTACAACCTATTGGGATTGAGACCTTATAAAACAAAAGCAGCTAGGAATCATCGCTTGCCAATATCTGTTAAATAGATTTGTTGGAGGACCTTGTATTCATGAGCTAGGAATGATCGCTTGCCAACAGTTGTTGAATACATTTGTTGGAGGACCTTGTATTCATGAGCTATAGATGTATTCAACAACTGTTGGCAAGCGATCATTCTTACAGATGAATTCGACTTGGAATTGAAGGTGTGGAAGTTGCTTTGCATTGCTTGGGTACACAACCCAATTACGTTTCCAAAAAAATGTGACCATGATGCCTACAATTATGTTTCTTAGCTATTGTGAAATCTACATATTTGATAGGAGAAGCATTTGAAGTTTATGTTGTGAATCCACTAAATAGGGTCAAGATTTGATTTGGGAATGTTGGTTAGATGATCTGAGAGAAAGAATGGACAGACAGGTGGAGAGAGAGATAATACAAGTGGTAGAAAGAGCCATGCCATTTGCAGGATGCCACCATCCTTTTGGTAGATCAAAGGAAAACATGGTAAGGACTATAATACACATTGTCCTCAAGAATATTATCTAGGAGTCTTTCTATCACTTGTATTATCTCTCTCTCCATCTGTCTCTCAACTCTTTCTCTCAAATCATTAGACCATCATTCTCAAATCAAATCTATTAAATCAAAAAAAATAAGTTTGACCCTATTTAGTGAATTCACAGTTTCTTTTGCATTCAAGACCAGGATTAATGCATACATAGTACCCTGACACCAATCACCCATTACATGTCAACTATTAAAGCTTGTCAAACAGTTGTTGAGTTGTACTTCATAAGAGTTGGGTGCTCCTGAACCATAGATGGAGATGCTGATGCAAGGTATGATGTTATTGACTTCCCTCTTAGCGCCCTAATCCACCAACTCATACATGAAACCATGGGACAAAAAAGAAAAAACGTTGGATTTAAAAGCTTTTCCGATCGGTTATTAGGAGTATGAACGAGGTCTGCATGTCAGATTCGAATGAAGCCCTAATATTCATTCAAAGCCCCCACACCAATATCATCATGGAGGCTTTGAGTGAAGCCCCTTGGGACCTTCATTCAAAGATTTGGCTTCATTTGAAGCCCCTAAAATTTAGCTTCCCCACTTTCCATGATAGAAGCGAGTTGTTTTACAAGAGTCAAAAATAGTTTGTCCTCCATTGTAGAAGCCACTTGTAATACGCAGTTGTTTCATGCAAATCAGAGTCCACATAATTTACCATCAATCTCTTTCAATAGCTTAGTCCATCTTATCCACTGCACAATAATTTAGAGGAATGTTCCAAGGCATTCCAAATCTTTGCCAATGTATAGACATGTGTCTTAAAATGGACCCACATATAAGATAAGATTCAATGTATATCTGCACGAAATGAAGCTGAATTCTGAAACCATTTAGCTTTCATTTATTTCAGTATGGCCCATTTAATTTGCTATATTAATGTCAAAATGCAAGAGATATTGAATTGAGTACAATAAAGTAGAGAGGAACAACCAATGTCTTTGGTAAATGCAGTGAAATTGAAGTGTGTAGCATTTGCTGCACTGCCATTATTACCAACACAAGTATCTCAGTGTGAAAGGAAGAGAAGGCAATCAAGAGGTCAGGTGAGGTATGCATTCAATGTGAGTTCAAGTAAAAGTGTGGAAGTGGAAAGAGAGGAGAGGATTGAGATTGTGGAAGAGATTCTGTTTGGAGAGTGGCCTGAAAGTCTTTCTATACTCAATTTTGAGGATTTGTCAGTTTACTATGAACCACTTGTCTTCAAAGCTCAAGTAGATTTTGTTATAAATGTTTTTGTTATTATGTATTAAGTTTCAATAGATTCAAATCTAAGATTTCCAAGATGAAAAATTTACAATTTAATTTGATTGTCTCAAATTGCTTTTATCAATTTTTGAAATCACACCCATCATCAGAATTATATAGATCTCAGAAAGTAGAAAAAAATTATGAACTATAATTAATTTTCATGATTCTTAATTCAGATATATAAATCAGAATTGAGGTGTCTGTAAGTGTGAGGAAGCCAAAACTTATGGACAAGAGATTTTTCTATTGAATGTTTATGGCAGAAATGATCAAAGGCCCTGTATTTGACAGTCACAGGTTTTTGACAATTTGTATAAAGTTTTCCCTTTTATCTAATACAAGCTTATGAATTTTGAATCTATTTTAGTAAAAAGAACAACAATACGGGCATCCACTTTGGCTTCCAATAGAATCCTAGGTGGATCCATTTACCACTCAAATTTATGTTTGTTCACTCCTTAGCTTTTTCCTTGGAGTCGAGATAAATTTTAAAGAAAATATTAATAGATTATATAAATAAATCTTTTAAATTCACATATGTGCTAGTTTTAACATCTGAAAAATTTAGTTAATTTTTTTTACATTTACACTAGCCTATATCTTTTTCATAAGAAATATTTTGGTATTAATTTTTTTTTAAAGATTTAATTTTTTCTTATAATATATTACTATAATAAAAATATATTAAAGTAAATATTAATTGACATTGTGGTAAATATTAATAAAAATATATTAAAGTAAATATTACTATAATAAAAATTATGAAGACAAGGCAGATTTTGTGTTGCTGAACAAGAAAGCATATTTCTAACTGAAGTATTGACATAAAAAGTTTAGTAACTATCCTAGAAAGTAATCTTGACGAAAGAGAGCATATTCTTAAAGTAGTGACTTGGTAGAAATCCATTAAAAGTGTCCATTAAAAAACACAATACAACCTGAATATGTCAGTATATGGCAGAGAGTTTTACATGGCATTCCTGGGATAAATAAAATAGTAGTCAAGCCCTATTCAAGAATGAAAAAGCTTGTTATTTTCCAAGGAGAGGACTTCTATCAAGACAAATCATTAAATGTGGAGTGCACTTTGTAACAGACACAAAAGATTGCATGAAAGTTGTGAAAGGGGTGCAGAAGATGCTCACTTTTTCCTTGCAGAGTAACAAGTAGTTGGTGTTGCTGTTTCTATTAGTGTGAATTATGCAAAGTAGCCAATTGCATTTGATAAGAAACTCAGTGTCAATTCAGATGACATCCATTTCAAAGGAAGAAGACCTGATAAAGATAAGGCTCTTCAAGCCGTAAGGAGATCAAAAGTGTTCAAAATTCTAGAACCCTACACAGTCAAGAGAAGACAGAGTGTGCAGAGTTTCCCCCAATAGTTGAGATCATGAACATAATCCAAATAGGTAGTTCGTGGAAAGTCGCATAGTATGAGTGAAGAATCTAATGAGATGATACACTGCATATCATAAAAAGGATGCCCCAAAAAAGAGTTACATACTACAATCCTTATCCCTAATTATGTAATTTGATCTATGCCAGAAGCTAATCATGTCACTAAACATCTCTTTGACTCCCTAAAATCTCTACCCTTAGTTTCACCATTTTAAGATTTATGTATTCACCCATGTTTTATACAATTTTTTACATTTTTCTGTGCAATTTTCCAATCATTCCCTCAATAGACATACCCGTAGTATACGGTAATCAGTTGAAAGATTGACCACATGATGACCATTTTGACTGTGATGTTAAACGATGTCTTGCATGGGCTATATAATTGAGATATTGAATAAGTTTCAGGAAGGTCCATTTTTACTATGGTGTGTGATGTGGTCTTGTTGAATAAAAGATTTGGAAAAAGATGTGCAGTGTAAATCACATTCAACTATGAGTGTTGTGGCCTGCCACCCAACTCATTTGTTCCCCAATACTATGAGAAGCAATCTCTTCAAAGATTTATGTAATGTTGTTTGGCTTCCTATAAATGCCTATGAAACCATCTAATTCAAGTAAAATATTGGAAATTCAGAGATAAAAAGTTGTTTCTTTGAAAAGCCGCTATTCTAAATGACCCACTGACCATTTTTATCACTATCTGATATAAATGGTTAGTGATAAAAATGGTACTGTGATCGGTTGGAGTTCCTTCACAAATGAGAATAAGTGGAATGTTATGCCTATACAAATCAAAACATTGAGCCAACTTTAATTTTATACAATAACCAATTAATATGAATGCAAACTATCATAAACCCATCAACTGATGTCAAAGCATAATGCAGTAGACTGTTTGAAAGCAATTTCAAATGGAAATAGAAATGAAATGCACCCAATACATTATTTTAAAGGCACATTGCAATGGTTTTCATAAATTAGTCTAATGGAATCACATGGAACTCCTCAAAATTTCAGACGTGCCCTCAAAATTTCTACAATCAAACGCACCAGATCAGATGTGCCCTCACGCCAATGTTGATGGAGATCCTCGCACCAATGTTGATGACCCTCGCGCCAATGTTGATGGAGACCTCGCGCCAAAGCCAGATGAAAAGGATTTGTAGCAGAGCCAATGTTGATGGAGACCCTCGCTCGCGCCAAAGCCAAATGAACCTCGCGCAAAAGCCAAATGAAATGTTTTGCCTTTTTTTTTTTTTTTAATGCTTCCCTGTGTGTCGCAATTCCGACCAAAATAATTGGTCGCAATTGCGACCAACACAGGCTAGTTATTAAAAAAAAACAAAAATTTGCTTTATAACGCAACCAAGCAACCCATTTAAAAAACTTGGTCGCAATTTTTGGTCATAAAATGACCTCAAATTACATGTTTCATATTAAACAAGTTGGTGGTGAAATTGTTTTAATTTGTAACAATACTAGTTCATCACCTCCCTAGTGTTTCCTAGTTGGATAGTGATATGAGATTCTTGATACTACAAAGATTATTGAAAAAAAGGGAAATGAAAAATAATAGGAATGAATCCTACCAAGTATATTAGGAACTAAACTTCAACCTAGCTCAATTAGTAAACTTCAGAAATATAAAAAATGGAAAGATTAAGAAATTTGCCTACAAGATATTAAAAGTTAGGAGCTTTAAAATGTATAATATATTTTTGTGTTTGTTAATTTTAATAATGGTTTGTAACATATAGTTATGGTGGAATTAGATTTTTATTTGGTTCTTAGCACCATTTAATTGGTTAAAAAATTTCACATTTTGTACAATGTATAATGAATGTATATAAATGAATAAATGATCCAAAATGAGGATAATATGGCTATGGTAAGTGATGAAATGTGCTTCACATTAAGATAAAAAAAAGTTGAAGAAAATAATGGGGATAAATAAGGGCGATAATAATGGAGTAAGGATTAAAATAGTATTTTATAAAAATCATATCTAAAATTTATCAAATTTTTATTGTATTTATATATATATTTTTGATAGGTAATGGGCCAAAGCTTAGATTAATTATTATGAGGTGTTGTAATTAATGAGAGGCTCACAAGTTAGTTGTAGCCTCTTGTTTGAAGCCTAAATTATTTATTATTGTCAAGATTTATTATTATTATGTGTTAATTTCGAGTGACCTCGGTTACCTATGCAATGCTTTGAATATTATTATTAACTAGTAGTCGCATGCTTTTGTGCATGCAACGAGGAGCCGATACGATTTTTTTAAAAGAAATTAAACAAATTTATGATGAAAATGTTACATAACAAATTGAAAAAACTAAAATAAAAAACATAACCATTATTTAAAATTTATCATATTTTCATTTGTTTGCTTATTCTTTAAACATAAACCATCTTAAACACTTTAAAGTTTGTAGAAATAGAAGGAAAATTAGAAACTTACGAAGAAGAAAGAAAATTTAGAATAAGATTGATAATGTAATACAAAGTTAATTTTCTAAAAATGAAATTTTTATCATCAGAAAATCTTAAATAATCTTATTAAGAAAAAAGAGTAATTTAGACTAAAAACTAAAAAAATTATAAACTTTCCTCAACATTGATAATGCAAGGAAACTTCAATTTTTAAAAATGATTTCTTCACATCATCAAAAATCATATATAATCTTATTAAGATAAAACATTAATTTAGAGTACAAAATAAATTTATAGACTATCAAACAAAATTACATTAAGAGATTTTTACCTTAAAAATTTTACATAAGTTTATTACCTTTACAATTCCCTATTTTCAATATTTTATTATCTTAAAAATAGAAATTTATGTAATAGTTAGATTAGTCAGTTTCCTTTTTATCTAAGTTTTGAAGAAATATGTTACTAATGGTAATCTAATATTTATTGTTAAAATATATTAAATGTAATAAAATGGTATTACAACTATGTTGTAATTTTTATTTAAGATAACTATTTCATTATATATTCTTTTCTTCTCAAACTGATACATATTTCATTCTTTTAAAACTCTATACCTTATAAATTAGCACCATTTAATCTGAATGAACATATGCACGAAGGACATAATACTTAGAGTTAACAAGATCGAACAAAATGAACAAATTAATTCATAGAACAAAATTGTGTATAGCATTCAAAGGAATTATAGTTGGAAGATTCAAGACCATTTTTTCATGGGAAATTGATCATAACAATTGAAATAAACATAATTTCATAAAGAAGAGAAAGCACAATGGTTAAACTTAATAAAAATCATGTTTCATTCATAAAAAATACGCTTTTACCCACTTTACATCCATAGACTTTTCATGTTTTGCAGGCTTTTCTATCTGATCTCTCACCGATTATCTAGTAATTTTCAATTTAGTTTTTGTTTGTTCCAGTGAGTACTAAAGAAGTGATACACAATTCCCATAGAAAATAAAAAACATATTAGAAATAATTTAGTAGTATGTATTTTACACTTTTTCTAAACATATTATATAAACAGAGGAAAATTGCAAACTTGCAAAGAAAACCAAAAAATTGAAAATATTTTCTAGGATTGATAATACTAAAAGAAAATTTAAATTTCTAAAAATGAATTTTATCACCTTTAAAATAGACAAAGTCTTACAATAGTTCCTTTCAAAAAATAAATTTCTTAATAAAGAATTTCAACATATAATATAACTTAAATAATGATTTCAACATCTATATATCAAGTTCAATGAATAAATAGTTAAATATTTGAAGATATGAAATATAATACAATATTTTTATCAATGTTACAAATAAACATATGAACATTTAAATATAAGAACATTAAAATCAATAAATAGATAATTATATATACGGAATCTAATCAGATAATAAAATTTACTTGTTTAAAAAATAAATTTAAACAAAATAATATAATAGTCCTATAGACTCAATTTAATTGGGAACCTTATAAAATTAGATCCAAAACAAATTTAAACCTAAAATTAAAATATGTTATACAACTTCAAAATTTCTTTGTCCTCTTCAAGTATATAGTCATTTTGTATGCTATATTTCTAACGAATATGAATCATTTCTTGGTCTTTACATGCAGCAATGTCCTCCCTCAGAATTTGATATCACAAATTAAGAAGACTATGTGAAGGTAATTAGATGCTTGAACAAAGTAATTATTTCATAAATAATGTAAAAGAACGAACATTTGAGATTCAATATAGTATTTTCTATATTAGACAATAAGTGCATTAAATTTATCAAAAATATTTGCCAACTTTATAGGATCCTCAATACAACCTTTATCCCTTGTATGGAAAGATTCCCTTTTAATTTAAAAATATTAGGCTTTGATTTTTGCATGCTTATTTTAATTGATTTAGTAAACAAAGTACAACATTAAAGGAAAGTATGGAAAGAATAATATTTCAATTTTAGAAATTTTCTAAAGCAATTGGTTTTAAGTATATCATTGGAAAATCAATCAGAAAGTTTAAAAACCGGCGAGTCTTACAACATTTCCGTCAGAAATATAATTTTTTGGGAGCAAAGCTCCCACAATAAGCCTATCGGCTTAATTAATATTTTAAGAAAATAATTATTTATTTTTCAAAAAGAAATAATAGTTTTAGTCATAAAACAATTTTTAACATTACATGTGAAACATTTGAACAATCTAACAATTTATGTTAGATGTTAATATTAGATATATTTGTAATACGAATGTTTTAAGATTAAAGTAATTATACTACATATAATTTTCATTTATATATCTTTAAGTTACAATTATAACTAAATTACATATACTATTACTATTACTAATTCTAGGCAAGTACTAGCCATTTGTTATCTAATAAAAATATGTTAAAATATCATGTAGTAAATGATTAGGGTTTTATACAAGCTGGGAAAGAGATACACCTGTCCTTATTAGGGTTTCACGATGATTTCGTCACCGTGACGTATTGGGATTTCATTAGAGGTTTGGGAATCTATTTGCGACGTATTAGGGTTCCATTTTAGATTTGATAATTTTTTTTGTTTGTAAAGACATTTTAGGGTTTCATTATAGATTGATGTTTTCTGGTGACGTATGAGGGTTTCATTATAGATTGATGTTGTTTTTTGGTGACGTAAGAGGGTTTCAGTACAGATGTGAACGATCCTTTTGTGACATATTAGGGTTTTATTACAGATTTTAATTATCCTTTGGTGACATATTAGGGTTCCATATAAACCGGATAAGTTTTCGTGGTAGATTAGGGTTTCTTTATAAATTTGACGATCGCTCCTTGATGAGTAAGGGATGAGGTTTCATTTCAAAGAGCTTGGAGTGATCTATGGTTCTTCCGATCGCCGAGGTAAGAAGAAGAAAAGGATTTGGTGAGGGTATGACAGGGATCTGTGCAGTACGAGGGGCGTGAGGCCTTGGAGGGCAGGTAAAATTAGGTCGGATGACGATCCTTTTAATTTTACCGGTCCCTCCAAAGCCAAATGCTCCTTACTGCAAAATCCTGTACTTCCTTCATGGTAACAATCTGCTCTTTAAAATCTGCTAATACAAGGTGAGATTTTGCCTTTCAGATGTAGTATTGTTTGATGCAGAGGGTTTGGCGTCTTTCCTTTAAAGATCTTTGTTTTGTATTTCGAGAATGTGATAAATGCTTTTCACATCAGGGTTTAGGGTGTTGTTTCTGGAGCTTTTTATGTTGGTTTTTGCAGGAGCAACGGGTTTTAGTGCGATGTGCTCTGGTATTAGTGCTCCTCTGCTTTTGCAGGTTGCCTGTTTATTGAGAATCAATGGCAGTTTGCCTGTTATTTCCCCGTGCCTGATAAAGTAACCCGTTGGAATTGATAATAATAAATTTGGGAAAGGTAACGTGTAATTTTGTTTCTGTACTGGATCTACTCACAGACCATAAATAAAATTGCAATTTTAAATTTAACTATAGATTCATTTGCATAAAATGTAATTGACAGTTTTTTTTTATTCTTCTTTTTTCTGTTCATTTTTTAGTCCCTGCGGGGACTAATGTTTTGACCTTGATATGATCTGAAGGGCGATTACATTCATTTACCATACTTTTCCAATTTATTGTGCAAAAAATTCTACAAATTTTTCACTGTGACCTGGATCATTTAAAATCTATTTTGCAAGACTGGGCTTTTACTAGAAAAATCCGAAGCCAAAAATTAATGTGGTTATAAGAAACAGCCGCGGGGTTGTGTTCATTTAATTTTTATAAATATTTATATAATCAAAAATTTAAAAAATGATTTTTCTATTTTTCAAATTTGATATTAGTTAATTATTATTTTTATTTTTTCAAATAAAGATGAATGTCTTATTTTTAATGAAATATTTGTATTATCAAAATTTTAAATATAGAAATTAATTTTTTATTTTAAAATAATTGATAAAGAAACTTTATACTTACTTAAATTATATTATTCTTAATCAGTTTAGTTTTTTAAAAGTAATTCTATAATTTAGTTTTTATATATTATTATATTTAAAATATAAAATAAAATTGAAGCTTTTCAACATATCTATCTTCTTAAATATTTTTATTTTTCTTAACTTGTGGATAATTTATTGAGTTAAAGCTCATTGCACACATTTCTACAATGAAATAAATTGTTTATCTTGTTGGAATAACCAAAATTGTAAGAGTAAAATACATCTTACGTCGTAAGGTTAAAAACTAAATAAATTTTATGAGCTCATTATAGTTAAAAAAATAATTCTTACATAAAATAATTTTAAAACCATATATTTCAAAATTAAAGGGCATTATCTTTAGATGTAATTTTTAAAAAAATGGTGAACTTTCTCATTCCATCACTAAGGTGTCTTAAAAATAATAAGTATAAAACTAAAGTCAAAAGGCCACTCAAGAAAAGCCAAGGAGAAATCAATTTATAGAGTAATTAACAAAAGCTTATTCACATCACTTAATTTTTTTGGACTTCTCTACCAATGTTCTCATTGTTCTCCTTGCCCTTTTCAGGAAAAGACTTGGCCAGCCTACATAAGTTTCGATCCAAAATGTTTTCCTTTTAAAAATTTCTGATTTCCTCATTGCTACACAACTACCAATATTAACATTTTAACCACCAACATCATCAACAATCTTACCATTTATAAATGCTACTAATAATAAACACCAAATCACCCTTCAAGTGTAATATGGTAGGAGTCAGATAACTTCTAGATTCAATTGTCAATTTTTTTTAAAATTATAAAATGCCACAAGGGGACATAATTATTGCAGTACTATCCAACTCTATAGATAACTTCTAGATTCAATTGTCAAATTTTTTTAAAATTATAAAATGTCACAAGGGGACATAATTATTGCAGTACTATCCAACTCTATACAATTCATGTTAAAATATTCTCACATTTATATAGCTTTGCAATTCAATTCCAATACACTCCATTTTGTATGATATAGTGACATCAACTATCATTATTAAATAGTAAATGAAATGTGCTTATAAATAGTCACAACATATGAGCATTCAAAGAACTACAAGTAGAATGAAGTTACATGCAATATATCACATAAGGGTACACTTCAAAATTCAATAAAAAAAAAACCAAATCCACTCCTAACACTTCTCCAATAGGAATTGATGTATTCAACATGATGGCATCAATAATACAAGTCATTGTAAATATTCACATTAAAGAAATGCAACTATTGCATAATCATTGGCAATATATTTAGAAGATATTAAAAACATGGAATATATCTTTATTAATGAGATAAGATTAATTAAACTAGAGCTATTACTTCAGAAATTAAAAATATATCATGTCAATCATTTTCCTCTTAAAAACACCTTTACTTGGGTGGACACCTTATTTTTGATGCATTGAGAATTTGAGGGTACCCCTACTGGAGGTAATTCGGATCCCTATAAATAACCACAAAACGGAAACACAACACAAGATACACAATCTAATACCAAATGCAACTCTATATTCATAAAATAATTGTTTACATGCAATGTGTCTGACTATAAGGCCTTCTGGGTTTTAGCCAAATACAATAGCAATTACAAAATAGTTCTACAAGGTCCCTCAAGATCCAATCCCAACACTAGCAAGTCCAGATCCACGCTCTACGCTCTGGTAGAAACCTCCAAGGAAGATGTCAACTTGTGCTCGCAAGCCCACCAGGGAATCTCTTGTTTCCCAAGCCTCAGTTACCAACCCTTCTCAAAATGCACCCAAGATCCAAGTATAAACTGCCTTATATTCAACGCTCTATCCACACACTTAGGAAAACTTCGCTCTTCAACTACTCCATGCTAAACTCAAGACTCAATCCTTCGAATAAAATGCCTAAGCCTCCACGAGACCCCCTCACTTATACCCAACTAAGCCACAAGTTGGTTTAGTCCATTACAAATTAAAATTAACTCTTACATTAAATGCCCTTACAAGCCATAAGTCGGTTGCAACACAAATTAAATGCTCAAGGTTGACCCATAGACAACTCAGTTAACACAGAACCAAGACTAGACCAAGCATTAGAGAAACTACACTGAGTATCAACAACTCCACAAGAATAACCAAGCCCTTCATCAACCGAACACCAGTATGTGCTGAGTCCTCCATAAGCAACAAAGCCCCTTCATTGACTGAGCCAA
This sequence comes from Cupressus sempervirens, assembly GCA_028749045.1. Lineage (NCBI taxonomy): Eukaryota > Viridiplantae > Streptophyta > Pinopsida > Cupressales > Cupressaceae > Cupressus > Cupressus sempervirens. Next base: position 389,329,441 of record CM053784.1, on the reverse strand, counting down.
CTTGGACAACACTACTGCTAAGTTCCTAGTATAAACTGAGCCACAATATATGCCGAGTGCCCCAAGCATCGTCAAACACCTTCATTAACCAAGTCACTTGGTTAACTCAACAACCACAAATCACCCAATAACGACTGAGTGCCATCTCTTCACCGACCAAGCACGAACCAAAGCTTAATCGAGCACACTCGGTAAACACACAAATTACCTCCAAAGTAACTACCAAGCACTCCTCAAAACTAGTCACCAAGCAAACCCAAGATGCTCCTGCATCATTCTCCCTAGGTAAATAGAAAAGTGTGTCCCACACTTTGATGCCCAAAGAAAGATCAACAAACATCTTCATCTTTGTCATGCCCAAAATTTCAAGGCAAAAACACAACTACAAATTTTTTTTTTAAATTTAAAATTTAAATTTTATTTTTTTCAAAACTTAGGGTAAGACATATGGTCACAAGAAGGTTGCAACTGGGCTAATGAACAACTAGGTGTTCGAGATACATCTACTTAGGGCTTCGAGTAATCATTATGATTGAGGGTCAATGCAAACCACAAACCCTAAATTGAACGTCATGCTTGAGTTAGTTGGTTTGACATGGAGTAGTATATCAAATAGTTTTTAGATTGCATTAACATTCTGAATTAGGTCTTAGGTGAATAATTTGGTTTCGTGTACTTATGGGATGAAGTATTGATTGAATATCAAATTCTAATTTTGGAGATACTGTCAGATGATTCGTTCCAGTCAATGCTCAAGTATCATATCATAGATAATCATGACAGGGGATCATATCAAATTTATTTAAGGTTTAGGTGATTACACATGAGTAGACAATGACATCTTCTAGAAATATAGGTATAGCCATGAAATCTTATAGTATGTGCGATGATATGCGATAACGCTTCTGACTCATATTCTAACCTGGAAGTAACATTTTGTTCCTAAGTGTGGGTTACTAGGTCTTTGTTGAGTATATGTTCACAATCTTAATATTGCAAAGAACTTGGGTATGCATATTCTTCTAGTACTTACATGAATGATTCCTACAACTTTAAATAACCAAACTTGTGGCTTTTCTATTCCAATTTCCATAACTCCAAATAAATGTTTTAGTGAATGCTTATATATCTAGTTGTGTGATTTATACATTTTGACTTGCATAGTCTTTGCAAGCAAAACTTCATTTATACAACATAGGTGCAAGGCTTAAGTAATTTGTCAGGAACACAAGATATAGAACCTGGGGTCACTACATGAATATCGCCCTCAATTTTGTAATTAGTCGTGTTTTTCTTGATAAAGCTGGTTTGCTGAAAAAGTGATTTCGAAGTTTATAGAAAGGCTTAGTTTGTATCTTGAGTAGGTAAAAACTATGAATGCATAATTTATGCTCACACATTTGTTTTTTTTAATAAACATTGGTAAGCGGGTTTGATCCAATGATGGTGTCTCTCGCCAAAAATATTGCTTCCTACAGACACACAGGCAAACCCAAGGACCATTGAAGAGGGCAGGATGACCTTTTAAAGCCACCTAATACATATTTAGCCATGCCACTGCAGCTATGTTTGTAGGTACCTTAGGTACCTAGTTTTATAACAGATGAAAATACCCATAGAAAATCTCTGCATCCGGAAAAGAGCACCTTCAATGAGAACACGAGATAAAAACCCCTCTTAACAAGCCAAGTTGGTGCAAGGCAAAAAAAAGCTAAATGTGTCATATCAAAGCTGTGACTACGGTACAACCTTATTGTAGAAACCTAACAAACATACCAACAGTAATGGAGTAGAAATGTTCGCCTGTATTATTGAACATTGAATACACCACTATACAGTGCACAAAATAGTTAATCAATAACTACTTACAGGAACCCTGGTTATGAGCAGTTAGAAAACTGCAATGTATTAGGCTAACATTCTGTAATAATCCTAAAGATAGCAAATCCACCTTAGGGACCCCCTTTAAGACTTGCATACCAAAACATGTGTTACATAATTTGAATACATATTTTAAGAAAAATGTTCTTCCGAAGTAGCAAATCTTGAATCAAGCAAGATTCCACCAAGTTGTCTTGTGACCCCCAAAAAAGGTGTAGCTTTAAGCTGTGTTTCTTCCGAAGTAGCAAATCTTGAATCAAGCAAGATTCCATCAAGTTGTCTTGTGACCCACAAAAAAGGTGTAGCTTTGAGCTGTGTTCTTAAGCCACAGAGTCTTGAATTATTCAACAATGATTCCTAAGGGTTACGACATATCTCTATCATTGTCTAATGATCACGAAATGATATAATTCTGGATCATATACTCTTAAGTTCGCTTAACAATAATTCGTATTTAGTGCACTATCAAGTCGCAAACCTGCAAACCTGTATCCAAAATGAAGCTTCACAAAACATATAATCTTCACATTTGTCAGCATTAGAATAAAAAAACAGAAAACAAAAGATGTCAAGAGTTTCTCATGCAAAGCACCATCCCAATACAAGAAGTTGACTTGAGATGATGGAAGCTCCTCCATCCTCCGATGTTTACAACTTATTGCCTCCTCTACAACAACAAATTGGGTACACAAATTCTAGAATTGACCGTTTACGGTCATATCTAGCATCAGGAATGCATCTTTTGAAAGTAGATGATGTAACCTGCTACCATGGATGGATCAATAATGTTCCACAGATTTGCTTTGTGAACACTAATTAAGTTCTTTGTTTTCTTTATTATTATTTGCTTTGTGAACACTAATTAAGTTCTTTGTTTTCTTTATTATTTGGACTATATTCGGTAATGTTCAAGTATTTATAGAAGATAATACAATAGCAACTTGTGTATCTATTATCATTTCATTATATAATAAATAATAACTCATTTATGATATCCTTTACTTCGCTCATCCTCTTTTTGTCAACAAGAAGACTTAGGAAATCATGTTCTGAAGAATTGAATTTCACATCGTTGCAAAAGATTTAAGAATGTTCTTCATTCTATTCACAATTGGAAGATATATGATGAAATCATATATGTTTTCTTTCTCAACAAATGAGACTTCTCCATACTTCTACTAATTATCTCAGGCATGTCAATGGATCGTCCAATGTCCAAAAGAGTTGCCGCAATAGAATGTTGCACCACAATTATGGACCTTTGTTGACTACTAATTGACCTGACACACAGAACTTTCTAAGAGTAATTTGTAATGGAACTTTTGGGTGCTATTCCAAAATCTGATCTAGAAATGGAGCAATGGCTTGAAGAACATGATCCGAGTATGATATGGGCAAAAGGAATCTGTTAGGACATTCCTTGCTTTGAAGTGCCAGCAAAAATAGTTCGGAATTCACGCCCAAGGAAGATTGTGCTAATGTTTCCATTGTGCTGACTTCTTATCATTCCAGTTTACAAACTAAAAATCTCTCAAAAGTCTTCCATCCTCACAAAAATGAATATCAAGTAGAGAAGATTACGTCATCAGTGAGAATAAAAACTTTGCTCTTCTGATCGCTCAACCTAATTTTTTTTCAACAAGAAAGCACTTTATTCTAACCTATATCCATTCCAATTGTGAGCCTTATCATTTAGTGAAAACCACGCGTCCCTACTTTAAAATAAGTATGCAGTATGATATAATCTTCCACATTAGCCACTACTAGCAGCGCTAGAATATCGTTAGGGAATGTTAAAAGGAAATTCAAACATATGGATGATAAAGCTAATTCTCAATGTAATCAACCAAGTCCACAAGTCTTCCATGCCAGAATCTTAAAACTCTCCTTCAAACGGACATGGATGAATACTCAACCTCTGCTTTAATCTGTGGTTACACGTCGGTCCTGCACATAAAATATTATTATTATGAAAAACCCTCATATGAGAATACAATAATCCCACTGGTTGGACAATCCTTGCATCGTGTTAGGCAGACAAGCATTCACATCCTCTTCAAAACTCATGCGATCTATCGTATTCCCAACGGCATATGAACAAACAAACTAAGACACCACAGATTTCAGGAATACGAAGTGCTCTGATACCACATGACAGCGATGGAATAGAAACTTTTCGCTTGTATTATTGATCATTGAATACACCACCATATAGCGCAGGAAATAGTTAATCAATAACAACTGACTGCTTAAAGAACATTGAGTATGAACAGTTAGAAAACTGCAATGTATTAGGCCTACAATTGACAAGATTTTGTTCTTAATCTCTAATCTTTTCAAAACATAGATCTGAGTTTGCATAATTTTATTAAAATCATAGAATACAACGACGATGCGTTCGACGATAGAATACGAGGGTTTCTCTTGGAATTAAAGAAACCCTGAAAACAAATCCAAAACCCTTATAACATATCACCTGAAATAGGATCAAGGAAACCCTAGGTGCAATACCCAAAACTTTTATATGAAAGTATTTACAACATTGTGAGTGGGTCAAACGATGCTCCCGCAAGAGAATAAGCCAAAACCTCTACAGAAAACAATACTGAACTTACAGGGTAAAACTTACCGTGTCACAGCAGATTTTGAAGAAAGTAATAGAGCAGCGTGAAGGAAGTACAGGGTTGTGCAGGAAGGAGTATAGGCTTCGGAGGAATCGGGAAAATTAGATCAGTTGTCAAAGAGCCTAATTTTTCCTTTCCCCCGAAGCCTGACGCCCCTCATACTGCAACGAATCCTGTCATACCCTCACTGGATCCTCTTAGCATTCAGAGAGATCGGGTCATTCTACGCTATTTGTAATGAAATGAAATCCTATCTTCAGTCGTAAGGGCCAATCAATTTTACGGTAGATTTGGAAGTAGATAAGGAAGGGTACCAACCAGCCTTGCAATTTGACCGTCGCTATATTTAATTTATATTAAATAATTTTAATGAATTCAATTAATAATGTATATTTTATATGAAAAGATGTTTTGTTTTTAATAAATGTATTTTATATAAAAAGAAATTGAGCGAAAAAAGTAGAAGTGAAATTTCAAAAGGCAAGTCATGTTATTAGTAGTATATGTTAGAGTTTTCTGTCATTCCAAATTTTTTTACTATAATAAATTTGATTGCACTTGGATTGAACTAGAGTTGATGATCAAGGTCATTGACAGAAGTAAGTAAGGAGAAGGGCAATGAAGAAGGAATATGACTATGAGGATTGTACATAAAAAGATATATGTTTACTATTAAACCATTATTCGATGTCAAGCAATCAATCAATAGACAAGCAAAAAGATTCAAAGCATATCACAAAGGCAAGAGATACTCCAAGAATGTATACATTCATAACTAAGGAGTTCCTTATACAAAGATTAGTGATGTGAAAAACAAGGAAGTTAGTAAGCAAGGGGAAAAAAACCAAGGGGTTGGAATGTGATGCTCCAATGGAAAATAATTATGAAGTTGTGGTCATTTCTTCAAAAACCCTAGAGCCTATATGGGTACACCTCAAGGAATGCAACCTTCTTGTGAAATGGATTAGAGAAAACAACCTAGCAGAGATAATCATTAATTGATGGGCATCACAATTTGGAGGACATGTAAGTGTTAGAGTCGTAGCCAATGGTTATTTTAAGAGAAAAAACTTATATGGAAAACCAATATTATTTTAGGGCTTTTATTTCTATTGAATGGATACTTCAACCTAATAAATCATAAATCAAGGAAATGTCCAAAATGGATAAGATTAAGAAATATGAGTACAAAATATTAGATCTTGGGAGCTTTAAAAAATATGAGGGAAGCATTAGGTTCTCTCATAAGTGTAGAAGAAGATTTCTTCCTTGGGAAACCTGAAGTAGAAGCCAAAATTCTAATTGATATGGACAAATAGAATAGAGATTGTGACAAAAAAGGGTAAATGAAAGCAAATAATAGAAATGATTTATGTCAAGTGGATTAGGAACCAAACTTTAACCTGGTAAATCATAAACCCAGGAAATATCATGTTGGCATGATGATGATGACTGATGAGACTAGAATATGGTCTATTTTATCATTTCATTTTTAGTTGAATTTGCAAACTTTTTAAAAAATTTGATGTTTAAGAACATGATGTCTATGATGATTTCAGGCAAATGTGTGCATAATTACTTTCCAGGACTAAAATGAATATGCTATGAACTAATATGTCATTTGATTACAAAATAGTGAGAATGATGTTTTTCTTCCTTAGCTAGGTTGGGTAGTTCTCCTGCAACAATGTGACATAGGGTAAACTAATTTAGATGGCATATTTTGAATTAGTCTTGATGTATGTTATAACTTTAGAGGCACTAATATTTTGTAGATTCAAAGGTAAAGTCAACTCAGCTAAGCAGAGTCAGTAGCCCAAGCAAATGGTGGTAAATTTCATTAATGATCGTCCACATCACCAATTGTTTCGTCCATAACAGCCAGTGCCTGTTTTTAGGAAAGCAGAAGTCAAATCAGGAAATCCAAGGGTCATGAGCTTGTGAGGCCTCACCCTGACCCATCATAGCATAGATATTGTATTTCCATTTTGTTATTTAGGACTGAAAATCTCGACATATATTTTGATACTTGATGGATAGTAAATTTTGCTACTTATCCAATGACAATTTACCTTGTGATTTTTCATTGTGATCTGTATTAGGACTTAATTTGGTATAATCGATGAATTAATGGATATTTATTTAGTACTTCGCTACTATGATAGAAAATGGAATTATGTTGTGTTTCAAAATGCTTAAATTGATCTTGTTAGGAAAGTCAGTAATATTCAAATTTTGAGGTTTAATGATTAAATGTATGTAAGCAAATGATGGAGAATAGGAAGTTAATAATGAAATGTGTTATATGTGAAATGTAGAATAATGAAATTATCATGTATCTTTACTTTCATATGTATTTTATATGGGACTATTCATTGGATTACTAATGCTCGAGTTAAGTGTGCAGGAAAGCAACCATGGAAACATAATAGGGAAACAAGTTATAAACACATGTTAATTTGACACTGCCAGGGTGAATCTTTAGAAGATTCATAAACCTCATTGTGATGTGTTTATTTTGTAAATGTGAGATGTATGTGTGTAGTATGTATTTCATGAGTAGATTCAGAACATGTCATGTGTGATGTATAGTGAAATTTTGTCTGTCACTTGACACTCATACTTATTATGTGGAAATGACATGTTTTCTGAAGATGGACAATATAGCCACCTTATCTCAAGTTAAATTTCTTAATTAAGAATTAGAATTGATTGCCTTGATTTAGTAAGGGAAACAAGAGTTACCCAATAAGAAATTTGGAATTGGACTTTACCTAGCATTGTGAGGGCCAAAAAGTAGCTCTAAGGTGAATTTGTGATGAAAATAAACCCTACCCATGATAATACTTTAAGTTAGGGGGCTAATAGTGACCACTAGGGTGCCTAGAAGACCTAGGAGACCCCAAAAAAGTGCATTTTATATTGAATTTGAAAATGGGAGTCATATATAGGGACATGGCCAAACTAGAAACCCACTTGCCCACTTTCTAACTTTAGAGACATTAAGGGTTTGGAGGAAGAGAATAAGGAGCACCACTACAACTTTCATTTTCTATTACTTGGAGTAAGGTTGGTATCCATGATCCATGGTGTCTCTTCATTTCATTATAGATTTGATATGGTGTTTCTTCATTACATCATAGATTTGTTATGGATTAGATGTGGTTTTGTGAAGAATCTTGTTGTATGTGTGTTGAATGTGAGAAGTTTTATGAGATTTCTTTCTTGAATCTTGTTGTGTTCATGTTGATTATTTGTGTAAAATGGGTGTGAAGCATCACTGACCCTTGGGAGGGAAGAGATGCTTGGGTGAAGGGTTCAGTTGGGCTCACCCATGTAGTTGAGAAAACTCTCCCATGTGTGGAGATGATTTTGATGTGTTTCAATAGAGTATGAACTTCATGATTACTTGCATTCTTGGGAGGTATAAGGAGGTGTATGAAGAAAGAAGACATTGTTAAGCCTTGAAAGGGCATGTTACTTATGAGAATATGTGAATATATGCGATTCATGGATTTGAAATTCTCCTCATGGAGAAAGCCCACCTTTACCCATATCTTGATTCTATGGTAGAATCTATGTGTAAGCCTTGGGATGGGTTGTATTGTGTTGTGTTGAATTTGTGTTGTTATAGTTTGCATGGTATGTGAATGTGAAGGTGTGCAACTATCTGTGCCTTGTTTCCCCAAGCTCGATGGGTGGCCTCCTTGAGGCCTAGGTTGGGAGGTGAGCCTCCATGGTTCCCATTTTTGTCTCTATTTTGCATTATTTACTTGATGATCTTGGAAACTTGGAGTTTATGTAGTCTATCCATTGCATAGGAGAAGAAGACCCCATTGTATTGTGTTGAAAATGGAGAAACAAACTCCATCTTGTTATGTAAATTAGTTTGTATTGTAAGAGTGATGTTATTATTTGCATTCATTTGTCATTAGAGAGATTGTGAATCATCTATCTATTGTAAAAAGGTCCTTCCATTTGTATATCTTGATATGGTGATTTCACCACCTTATGTGCATGCTTGATAAATGTTGGATGTAAGCTTGAGAGGATCATGAAAGAAAAATTTATTGTATTGATGTTGTTGGTTCATAATCTTGGATAGGAATGTATTGAAGAGAAGAGTTAAGCATCAATGTAGGAATTAGTATGATGTAAATAAGACTATCCATTGTTGTTCTATTATTCTCCATGCTCATAGAAATAATTAGATGCATTATGTGATCAATTTTGATTTGTACATAGTTGTAGAATATGTATTCGAAAGATAATGGATTCATATTTAGTTTAAATCATGAAATGGAAGTCATTATGGAATTTGAATACTTGATGTTCATGGATTTACCAGCAAATAAAGATTTCATTTATGTTTATATTAGAATATCTTACAATTAGATTTTGTTAGTATTACGTTAGTTGCTTTGTATGATACATTATAAACAATTATAGAGAATGCATGAAGAAACTAGGCAAAAGTTTAACTTCAAAGAAGTCTATAGGTGCACATTTTCTTGTTGGAAAATGTATGGCAACTCAATTGCTGGAAAATGTATGGCAACTCAACTAAATCTATTCCCAAAAAAATTACAGTCAATAGAATAATGATATATGAATAAAATAAACATATTTTACCCTAGCAATATAAAATTATAAATGTCAACTATCATAGTTATGAAGGCTACCCAAGTAGTAAACACAAAAAAGATATAATATAATGACATATGGTTGCATGGAGTAGTATGTTAGTCCAACTTTGATAAAGAATTAAATGAATAAATAAAAATATATATAATTCCCCCATCCTAGGAGGTAGCCTGTACATCAATCTTGTCATGGGTGATTGGAAGAAAATTTTATTAATTTTTTTTTTTGCAAGTTTAAAGGGGAACAGTCAACCCTTCCCACCTTTCTACCTAGTAGCATTACCCCATAAAGGGGGGTATTAAAGGATGGGGAGGTACTTAGGTAGTACGTCTCCCTCTTCCCTCCTTCCCACGTGAGAAGCGAGGGAGAGAAAAGGGCGACCACGAGATGGGGGGGGGGGTGTGTGGAGAGTAGTTAGGGGTAGATTTAGGAATTTAAGGAAATATAAAATGTTGGGTTCAATTTAGAGTTTTATTTATTTATTTATTTTTAATGTGATAATTTAAGTTAATCGTTGGGGGGGGGGGGTGTGTTGTAGGATAGACATAGGATTAGCTCTAATTATATATATATATATATATTTGGGTAAGAAGTAGATAAGGGCATATTGTGATGTGAATATCAGGATTTAACTGCGTGATTTTGAGTCAAACTCATTGACCCATGTTTCATGAGTAGTGATTCAACATGAATCCATCTCTCATGAGAATAAATAGAACACTTAGCACTCATTAGATCTAGGTGATGCTCACAGGGGTGAAGCACCGGGACTTCCCGAGAGGTCACCCATCCCAGTACTACTCTAGCCTGAGCGCGCTTAACTACAAAGTTTCCTCCATAGTTAAACCCAAAGCTTAACTACAGAGTTTCCTCCATAGATAAGGGCATAGTCTTAGGGTAAAAGTGGGGTAAGTATACATAACATAAAATTTGTATCTAAGAGATAAATTAGTAAATTAAAAGAAACATAATAATAATAATATTAATAATAAATAAATAATTAAATAAATAAATCAATCAATTCAAATAAATAATATCAGAGTCCTAGTTAGTAGTGCATAATCAATGATCAAAGTAAAGAAAGGGGAAAAAAAAGAGGTAGTAAGAAGTTCATCAAAGAGGAATATATATTTGCAACTAAATGAAGTGGAAGACATAGGGGTAGATGCATATGTATGTTGTGGTAGGACAACTTGTATTCAAAAAATAATTAGGGTAATCATAAAACATCTTCATGTCGCTATACCCTAGAACCATTGACTCAAAAAATTGAATTTTCACATGCATTGCGAAGTGTCTTAATTAGGAGCATTGAAGTTGAGGGGTTATAACCCAAATACCATTTTAACTTAGTAATTGCAAACATTGATAGTCAACCTAGCAACCTACCACAGAAACTTGAATCTAGATTTCGAATGGTACAATCTTTGTCCCATCAACTAACTTTAACACCTCTAAGTCTAAAGTATAGATTATGTATCTTGTTATCTAATTGAAGATTCAAATAGTCAGCAATGTTCGAATCTATGACATAACCCATAACCTTAGAATGCATCTTATACACATTTAGTTATAACAGTGTACCATTCAAGAATAACCACATCCTAATATGAGTATAAACCCTTTCAAATTAAACATCAAGTTGTTCGACTAAATTATAAACATTAACTTATCTTAAAAAAAATAAAAAATTGTTGTGTTTTTGCCTTGTTGAATTTTGGGCATGACAGAGCTCCTAAATTCATGTTTCATTTGGTGCCAAAGTTAATACATCTCTTGTAATATTCAATGCCGTCCATTGTTTTGGTAGTTGATGAAGTCTAAAATCTAGGAATTATGTTCCTAGTTTGTGTTTAAATAACTAGAAGTCTGTGTTCTAGAAAGAGGATTTTTTAGTAGTTTTTAGTAGAAGGAAGAAGTTTTCTAAGTTTGAGTATTGAATGTAATCTTGTTGTTTATTAGTATGTATGTTTACTGTTGTTATGATTAAAAAGATCATTTCAAGTTTTCATCTTTGAGTAGTTCTACTTCACTTCTTTGTGGGGGCCCACATAGGAAGTGAACTAATTAATTAGCATAGGATTTATCTTCAGTTCGTAGAACTTGTAGTGCCTGCCCCTAGTTCACATTCTATTATCATTGTCAAATTCTTTTAAGCTAATTTTATGCATTGATTAGTTTTAGAGATACTAGATTTACATTATTATGATATTATTTCATGACTTTGATTACAAATGCATCGGTTATTATTGCTTAGTTGATTTCATTCATGTGTTGTTAATGGTATTTTGATGATCCTAGTTAGTAAATGTGGTTTCTTTCATAAAAATGTTAACATGATGTCTTTAATGATGATTATGTTGTATTGATAGAGATGCATTATTATATGTACGCATTTGATGTTAGACTTGTGATTTTTACAATACTTACCCCATACTTGCATGTGTATGGTGTGCGTGTTTATTTTATCTTTCTATCTGACGTGTTTGATGTGGTTAAGGGAGGGAGTCGTAGTCACCTGCTAGTCGGGATCTACACGATGAACCACTCCCCGCCATTGTCTGTTTAGTTTAGATATATTATATACATGTACATGCTCGTCTTTTATGCAGGATGTAGGTATCGGGCATCGACTTCCCTGAATTGCCAGGATGAGCGTGCCCTATTACAAATACTCAAATGGTGAGAATGGGAAGATAATGATTAGGTCCAATCCTAGCCATAAGCCTATAATACTTGTCCTGCAAGGAGGACTCGTAACAGACTGTCTACCCTTTTTAAACTCGTGAGTATTTTATGCGTATGTTGTTTTGTGAGTCTTTGATGTATTTTCTATTAATTAAGTCTAATTAATAGATTAAATTAATAATTTAATTTAATGGAAAATTATTATGATATTATGAATATTTAATTATATTTAATTATATTTAATTAATTGAGAAATTAATTAAATATAAAGAATTAAATTGAAGATAAAGGTTTTAAGATTAAATTTAGAACGTAATAATATTTATTAATTTAATAATAATATATTTAGAGTTCATTTTTAAATAAATGCTAAATATTATTGTTATTTAAGTTAATAAATATTTATCAAATTAAAACGTTCAAAAATATTAAAAGGAGAAAGATATTAAATTATGAATATGTTTTAAGTTCGCATGAATAAGTTTAAAATATAGAAATTAATTTAAAAGATAAAAACATGTGAACTTGAATAAAAGTATTTTAATAAAGTACGCATGAGATTAAAATTATAAATTAACTTTAAAAGCAAAGTCAAAGTGGAAAGTTAAATAAAGTAATTTAACAATTCACTTAAAGTGCATGAAGGATTAATAAAAGAATATCTTAATTAAAAAGAAAATTAATTGTGCATGAATGAATTAATTAAATAAGAGAGAATTAAATATTGGAGATAAAAGTTAAAGTTTAAATTTAGAACGTGATTATATTTATTTAATTTAATAATAATATATTTAGAGTGCATTTTTAAATAAATGCTAAATATTATTGTTATTTAAGTTAATAAATATTTTATCAATTAAGTTTCTAAAAATGAAATAAAAAGTGAAAAGATATTTAATTATCATAAAGATTATAGTTCGCATGAATTATGCATGAGTTAAAAATAAAATTAATTAAAAGATAAAAATATGAACTTGAATAAAGATATTTTAATAATGTGCACATGAGATTTAAAAAATTTATAAATTTATTAAAGTAAAGTGGAAAGTTAAATAAAGTAATTTAACAATTCACTTAACGTGCATGAAAGGAATAATAAAATAATAATTTTAATTAAAAGGGAAATTAATTGTGCATGAATGAATTAATTAAATAAAGTAATTATTATTTTAGAGTTGTGGGGACAGAAGCCCTAAAAGGTAATTAGATTCTATATTAGAGGGTTTTTGGGTCATTATTGCACACACAGGTTTTCAGGGAACACACTTTTGGAAAGGGGAGCAAAGAAATCTTTGGAAGCTTGGAAGGGTTCGGATTAGCAAAGGTTTCACCAGATTGTTAGCATCAGATCAAGGTAGGGTTTGTGAACCATTCTAGAAACACTTTCGGATCTTTGTCTTCTTTGTGCTTGTTGGAAATTGCTTTCTCAAATTTTATTGAATGAATCTTGCTACCTTTCTTCTGAATCTTTTGCGATTTGATTTCTTCTGGGAATCGAGATTTAAAAAAAAAAAAACTATTTAGAAAACCTTGTTTTACTTCTGAAAGAAATTTAGTATTAAATTGAAATTTGGGTTTTGAATTAAAATGGAATTAAGAAATTTAAATTTGGAAGGGGTTTGTTTTTGGAAATGAAAATCTTAGGATTGAAAATTCGAAGGGTTCAATTTATTTTTCCTATCAGTTTAATATCGTAAATGTTATTAAAATATGTATATATTAAAATAATATTGTTATGAAGTTCGTTGAGAAAAATATTATAAAATAAAGAATATAGAATTATAATACAATTCTTAAAATTTTCATATATAATAATTTATCTAAATTTATTAGAAGGGTTGTTCTTCTAATAAACAAAATTATTAAAATTTGACTTAGTTAAAAAAAAAAAAAAAAGAATAAAAAAAAAAAAATTAAATTAAAAAAAAAAGAAAGTTAAAAAAAAAAAATAATAATAATTAATTAAAAAAAAAAAGAAATTAAAAAAAAGAAAAAAGAAAATTTTTATAACCCCTGCCGGCGCCGTACGCTGCTGATGCAGGCTACGACAGCAGTGGTATGGTTAATAATATTTACTATTTAACCATTTGAATTATTAATGGAATTGGGAAATATTTCTATTTAGTAATCGAATAATTTAATAAATGATTAATATTACTTCTAAGTCTTGATATGTTATTATATGAACAAGAATGAGTTTAATTGCAAGGGTTAATTATGAAGGTTAACTGAAAAACTTACTTACTTGAAAACATGTATTAAACTGGAAATTTAAAACCTTAATTCAAACAAATACACGGGTGTATTGTATGAGTAATACTGAGAATCGTATACACTTGAACATACATTGAAACGCAAATTGAAACTTATATTGAAAACGAAAAATTGAAACCTTACATTAATTCAACAATATATTATCAATCAAATCCAACTGTGAGACTATGATGTTTTCTATATACTGTCTATATTTCTTTTTGGATTTTGGTGTTGTTTAGATGTCGACCAGTCTAGGATGTACACCAGAGGTTTTGTGAGATTTCTTGGATACTATTATGTGGCTAGATGTTATGATGATTCTTGTGATTCAAATTGGAGTTTATACTTATGAGATTTGTTTTGTGAGCATTTATGTGTATTTGGATTTAGTTTGATCCATCTTGTTATCAGGTTGCCTATTAAGGAACCAAGTTTGATCTTTATGGGTGTTGTGGTATGGGACACAACTGTGTTTTTATGTGCTTAGGAGAGGTTGTCTAGGTATGTGACTTGGGAGTGGCTTGCATAGGGGTCCGGGACCCAAAGTGGTCAGTACCAGGGTAACCTAATGCAAGTTATGTAATAAGTGATAACCTAGTAATTAAAATTTATGGGGGGGAAAACACACTAAAAAGATAAGTTAGAGATTTTTGATTTACCCATGCCTTGAGTGCTTGTATAGACTAAGGATGGGAATGAGATGAGTGCCTCGTCTTCTTGAGAGGGCTTTCTAGTTTCCATATGAGTGATGTTGAGGGTCCGGGGTTCATAGTAACCAGTCCAGGGTAACTCAACGCTTGAGGGTCCGGGGTCTCTTAAGAGATCAGTCCAGGGTAACTCAAGCAGCCATGTGATGACACTCCCTAGTATGTAGCCTAAGTCTCCTCTGTAGTTTTTGTGTATCTCTGGTGGTGTACTTATTGTTGGATGTGGTGTACTTATTGTTGGTGGTGTATCTATTGTTGGATGTGTTTATTGTGGTTACTTACTTTCATTGATGATGATTGGTGTTTCATTATGTTGTACTTTTGACATGTGGTTTTTGACTTGAGGAGGATTATCTTTTGTTGACTTTATCTTGTGATCTTGGTATTTGGTTTATACTTGGTTTGTGTATAATGTTTGGTTATGTGATGTCAGTATTGGATTGAGTGTTCTTTCTTTCTGGTTTATTTTATCTTCTTGAGTAGTATGTGTTACCTTTGAGATAGTTTTAGCTAGTAGGTATTCCATGCCTAGGAGTGTTTTATGTTTGATAGCCGTTTGTGGATCGTTCATTATCTTCCCTGCACGGTGGGAGTGGAAGCCTGACTAGGTAACCACGCAGTCGGGAGGTAGTGCCTTCTTACCATTTGGGTTCCCCTTCACATTGCTAGCTGTTGGATGTTCGTTGCAGAAGATGTACCTTTATCAATTCTTATTTCATATCTCAGAGACTTCTTTTCAGATGATGTATATATGTTATCATGTATTCTGTTTTATTGTATCTATTTTCACATACCCTGCGACATGTGCAGTGGATGTTATTTATTGGATGTACTTTCATTGTGTTAGATATACTTATGCATTTGCTTATGCGATTATGTATCTGTTATTTCTTTATGATCTCGAGACATTGTACTTGGAACTTAAACTAATTAATTTAAAATCATTAAATGTGACTCAACGTAAAGGAACTCTTGAGGAATTGAAACTATATCTGTAATTGCAAATGTGTATTTGATATGTATGTTCTTATTGCTTCCGCATTAATGTTATCTGGATGTTGTTTAAACTTAAAAAAAAAAAATAGTTCAGTAAACATTGTAACATGTTAGGTTTATTTCTCTTGGGTTCCCGAGCGGGGCGTTACAGAACTAGAATAGACTCTGTTGTTCCTGCAGCGATTGATATCAAAGTTAGTGGACTGTTCTTGTACATAGGAAGGTGAAGTAGTTCTCAACTATATTGTCATACTTTTTTAAAATAGATTTGAATCTCAACTTTAGCCTAGATTTCCTATAGCATAATCATTTGAATTTCTGTAGAATAATTCTTAAGTTGAGAGAAGTTCGAAGCATATACTTTGCAGACACCATTTCAAGTTTACGTCCCTAGTTGATAAATTAAACGAGTCCAAATGAGTTGGGTTAGAAACATTCAAGATGTCCAATCCTAGATTAAGCAGTCCATTGTTGTGGTATTTGATCCCTTTCTTTGGCCAACAAATGACGACGATGACGTGTAACGAGATCACATAGGAGTTTTTGTTAGATCGTCATTTCTATGTTGTCGTTGCTAGCAACCAAGTGATTTATACAAGTAGAAGATCAATTATATCGATGGTAGGATTGACTAGAGAGTAAAAATAGTTAACTATTGGATGAGTAGAGTAAAGACAAACAATCAAAGTAATTTGGATGTGCGATGATTATTCTGATGAATGACTTGTAGTATACATTTATCAAAGATATTTGAAGATGATTGTGAAATAATATTTAACACCTGTACTTACATGAAGGACACATTTCATAAGGTTACAAGTAACTAGATGAAGAATAGTAAATTGATAAATTTTACTTGTAATGATTTGGTGAATTGATACGATTTGTGATGGTAATCAGTAAAGTAAGAGGAGAGTTGCGGAGAGGTCAACATGAGGGTACAAAGTTTGAGGAATTAATTCTTTCCCCTAAGATTTGAATTGATTTTGAAGTTGACTCGTGGATACACTTTTAGGGTTTATCCACTACCTCAAGAACAATATAAAGGTGATGTTAGATAATTTTGTGATGAGAGTTGATATTATGAAATACAAAAATTGTGAAGTATAATTGTAGTATAGTGTGTTTACATTGTTCTAGAGCAAAAAATTGATTAGTAGCATAAAGGATCTATTATGCAATAGGTGCAAATTTTAGATCAAGCTATACTTAATGATTCTAACAGGTGTGTGAATGTTTGAATTGCTTTGTTATTACATAGTTATTTCATTTACATGTTTCATATTAAACAAGTTGGTGGTGAAATTGTTTTAATTTGTAATAATACTAGTTCACCACCTCCCTAGTGTTTCCTAGTTGGATAGTGATATGAGATTCTTGATAGTACAAAGATTATTGAAAAAAAGGGAAATGAAAAATAATAGAAATGAATCCTACCAAGTATATTAGGAACTAAACTTCAACCTAGCTCAATTAGTAAACTTCAAAAATATAAAAAATGGAAAGATTAAGAAATTTGCCTACAAGATATTAAAAGTTAGGAGCTTTAAAATGTATTGGGAAGCATTAGGTTCTCTCATAGGTGTAGAAGAATATTTCTTCATTGGGAAACCTAGATTCTAATTGATTTGGACAGTGATATGAGATATCTAGATAGTTTAGAGATTGTCACAAACAAATAGTTTAGAGATAGTCACAAATAGAAGGAAAATGAAAGCAAACAATAGAAGTCAACTTAAATAAATGGCAAGGGGCATGGGAGGAGTGTAATTCATTATCTTCACATTCAAATGCAATTTATTTATATTGTACACAATTAGTCTCTGAAAATGCAATTTCCATTTCCTATAGCCTGTCAACCCTCTAAATAAATTAACTTTGCTCTATATGGCTACCTTGATTGGTATGACATCTCAACCTTTTGAATAAATTTGCTTTGTTCTATATCTAACTACCTTCTATTAGAGTACATGTGCTAGTTATAAATGTTGGGAGACTTTTTCTAACAAGAGGCAAAGTATAACAAGGGCCACCTAGTGGCTAAGTACTTGTCTTTAGTTATGTAACTAAGTATTGTTATTAGAATTATTTTAGTCAATACTAAATAAAGTATAATTATAATAAGATTGTTTTTAAAGTAATATGTCTTATCTGAGATAATTAATGAAGTTTTGTCTTAAAAAAATTAGTTTTTATATAGATAAGATGTCTATCTATACAAAAATAATAATTCCTTTTTCAATGATAAACTTATGTTAAGCTATTTCAAAATGTAAAAAAAACAAAGTTATAGATAGTAGTGAGTTGAAAATAATAGTTTAATTTTTCTAAGTCTAGGTATTACTAAGTGGGTGGGTGCTAATTTTAATTATATTTTAAAAATAAGATTCAAATTCTTTAAATTAAAAACATTGAAAATACTTAAAAATTAAATGACACTAAGTTCAATTCTATTAATATATTATATATCTTAATATTCTATATCATATACATTATTCTATTATTAAATATATTTATATATAAACAAACAAATTATCTTTATTATATAATTACTTTTTAAAATATCAACTTAAATATATTTTTGTGTTTGTTAATTTTAATAATGGTTTGTAACATATAGTCATGGTGGAATTAGATTTTTATTTGGTTCTTAGCACCATTTAATTGGTTAAAAAATTTCACATTGTGTACAATGTATAATGAATTATATAAATGAATAAATGATCCAAAATGAGGATAATATGGCTATGGTAAGTGATGAAATGTGCTTCACATTAAGATTAAAAAAGTTGAAGAAAATAATGGGGATAAATAAGGGCGATAATAATGGAGTAAGGCTTAAAATAGTATTTTATAAAAATCATATCTAAAATTTATCGATTTTTTACTGTATTTATATATATATTTTTGATAGGTAATGGGTCAAAGCTTAGATTAATTATTATTAGGTGTTGTAATTAATGAGAGGCTCACAAGTTAGTTGTAGCCTCTTGTTTGAAGCCTAGATTATTTATTATTGTCAAGATTTATTATTATTATGTGTTAATTTCGAGTGACCTCGGTTACCTATGCAATGCTTTGAATATTATTATTAACTAGTAGTCGCATGCTTTTGTGCATGCAACGAGGAGCCGATAGGATTTTTTTAAAAGAAATTAAATAAATTTATGATGAAAATGTTACATAACAAATTGAAAAAACTAAAATAAAAAACATAACCATTATTTAAAATTTGTCATATTTTCATTTGTTTGCTTATTCTTTAAACATAAACCATCTTAAACACTTTACAGTTTGTACAAATAGAGGGAAAATTAGAAACTTACGAAGAAGAAAGAAAATTTAGAATAAGATTGATAATGTAATACAAACTTAATTTTCTAAAAATGAAATTTTTGTCATGAGAAAATCTTAAATAATCTTATTAAGAAAAAAGAGTAATTTAGACTAAAAACTAAAAAAATTAGAAACTTTCCTCAACATTGATAATGCAAGGAAACTTCAATTTTTAAAAATGATTTCTTCACATCATCAAAAATCATATATAATCTTATTAAGATAAAACATTAATTTAGAGTACAAAATAAATTTATAGACTATCAAACAAAATTACATTAAGAGATTTTTACCTTAAAAATTTCACATAAGTTTATTACCTTTACAATTCCCTATTTTCAATATTTTATTATCTTAAAAATAGAAATTTATGTTCTAATATTTATTGTTAAAATATATTAAATGTAATAAAATGGTATTACAACTATGTAGTAATTTTTATTAATAATTTAGTAGTATGTATTTTACACTTTTTCTAAACATATTATATAAACAGAGGAAAATTGCAAACTTGCAAAGAAAACCAAAAAATTGAAAATATTTTCTAGGATTGATAATACTAAAAGAAAATTTAAATTTCTAAAAATGAATTTTATCATCTTTAAAATAGACAAAGTCTTACAATAGTTCCTTTCAAAAAATAAATTTCTTAATAAAGAATTTCAATGTATAATATAACTTAAATAATGATTTCAACATCTATATATCAAGTTCAATGAATAAATAGTTAAATATTTGAAGATATGAAATATAATACAATATTTTTATCAATGTTACAAATAAACATATGAACATTTAAATATAAGAACATTAAAATCAATAAATAGATAATTATATATACGAAATCTAATCAGATAATAAAATTTACTTGTTTAAAAAATAAATTTAAACAAAATAATATAATAGTCACTCAATTTAATTGGGAACCTTATAAAATTAGATCCAAAACAAATTTAAACCTAAAACTAAAACAAACTCAAAACTATTCTTAAAATATGTTATACAACTTCAAATTTTTTTTTGTCTTCTTCAAGTATATAGTCATTTTGTATGCTATATTTTTAACGAATATGAATCATTTCTTGGTCTTTAGCAATGTCCTCCCTCAAAATTTGATATCACAAATTAAGAAGACTATGTGAAGGTAATTAGATGCCTGAACAAAGTAATTATTTCATAAATAATGTAAAAGAACGATCATTTGGGATTCAATATAGTATTTTCTATATTAGACAATAAGTGCATTAAATTTATCAAAAATATTTGCCAACTTTATAAGATCCTCAATACAACCTTTATCCCTTGTATGGAAAGATTCCCTTTGATTTTTGCATGCTTATTTTAATTGATTTAGTAAACAAAGTACAACATTAAAGGAAAAGTATGGAAAGAATAATATTTCAATTTTAGAAATTTTCTAAAGCAATTGGTTTTAAGTATATCATCCGAAAATCAATCAGAAAGTTTAAAAACCGTTGAGTCTTACAACATTTCCGTTTAATATTTTAAGAAAATAATTGTTTATTTTTCAAAAAGAAATAATAGTTTTAGTCATAAAACAATTTTTAACATTACATGTGAAACATTTGAACAATCTAACAATTTATGTTAGATGTTAATATTAGATATATTTGTAATACGAATGTTTTAAGATTAAAGTAATTATACTACATATAATTTTCATTTATATATCTTTAAGTTACAATTATAACTAGATTACATATACTATTACTATTACTAATTCTAGGCAAGTACTAGCCATTTGTTATCTAATAAAAATATGTTAAAATATCATGGTAGTAAATGATTAGGGTTTTATACAAGCTGGGAAAGAGATACACCTGTCCTTATTAGGGTTTCACGATGATTTCGTCACCGTGACGCATTGGGACTTCATTAGAGATTTGGAAATCTATTTGCGACGCAGTAGGGTTCCATTCTAGATTTGATAATTTTTGTAAAGACGTTTTAGGGTTTCATTATAGATTGATGTTTTCTTGTGACGTATGAGGGTTTCATTATAGATTGATGTTGTTTTCTGGTGACGTAAGAGGGTTTCAGTACAGATGTGAACGATCCTTTTGTGACATATTAGGGTTTTATTACAGATTTTAATTATCCTTTGGTGACATATTAGGGTTCCATATAAATAGGATAAGTTTTCGTGGTAGATTAGGGTTTCTTTATAAATTTGACGATCGCTCCTTGATGAGTAAGGGATGAGGTTTCATTTCAAAGAGCTTGGAGTGATCTATGGTTCTTCCGATCGCCGAGGTAAGAAGAAGAAAAGGATTTGGTGAGGGCATGACAGGGATCTGTGCAGTACGAGGGGCGTGAGGCCTTGGAGGGCAGGTAAAATTAGGTCGGATAACGATCCTTTTAATTTTACCGGTCCCTCCAAAGCCAAATGCTCCTTACTGCAAAATCCTGTACTTCCTTCATGGTAACAATCTGCTCTTTAAAATCTGCTAATACAAGGTGAGATTTTGCCTTTCAGATGTAGTATTGTTTGATGCAGAGGGTTTGGCGTCTTTCCTTTAAAGATCTTTGTTTTGTATTTCGAGAATGTGATAAATGCTTTTCACATCAGGGTTTAGGGTGTTGTTTCTGGAGCTTTTTATGTTGGTTTTTGCAGGAGCAACGGGTTTTAGTGCGATGTGCTCTGGTATTAGTGCTCCTCTGCTTTTGCAGGTTGCCTGTTTATTGAGAATCAATGGCAGTTTGCCTGTTATTTCCCCGTGCCTGATAAAGTAACCCGTTGGAATTGATAATAATAAATTTGGGAAAGGTAACGTGTAATTTTGTTTCTGTACTGGATCTACTCACAGACCATAAATAAAATTGCAATTTTAAATTTAACTATAGATTCATTTGCATAAAATGTAATTGACAGTTTTTTTTTATTCTTCTTTTTTCTGTTCATTTTTTAGTCCCTGCGGGGACTAATGTTTTGACCTTGATATGATCTGAAGGGCGATTACATTCATTTACCATACTTTTCCAATTTATTGTGCAAAAAATTCTACAAATTTTTCACTGTGACCTGGATCATTTAAAATCTATTTTGCAAGACTGGGCTTTTACTAGAAAAATCCGAAGCCAAAAATTAATGTGGTTATAAGAAACAGCCGCGGGGTTGTGTTCATTTAATTTTTATAAATATTTATATAATCAAAAATTTAAAAAATGATTTTTCTATTTTTCAAATTTGATATTAGTTAATTATTATTTTTATTTTTTCAAATAAAGATGAATGTCTTATTTTTAATGAAATATTTGTATTATCAAAATTTTAAATATAGAAATTAATTTTTTATTTTAAAATAATTGATAAAGAAACTTTATACTTACTTAAATTATATTATTCTTAATCAGTTTAGTTTTTTAAAAGTAATTCTATAATTTAGTTTTTATATATTATTATATTTAAAATATAAAATAAAATTGAAGCTTTTCAACATATCTATCTTCTTAAATATTTTTATTTTTCTTAACTTGTGGATAATTTATTGAGTTAAAGCTCATTGCACACATTTCTACAATGAAATAAATTGTTTATCTTGTTGGAATAACCAAAATTGTAAGAGTAAAATACATCTTACGTCGTAAGGTTAAAAACTAAATAAATTTTATGAGCTCATTATAGTTAAAAAAATAATTCTTACATAAAATAATTTTAAAACCATATATTTCAAAATTAAAGGGCATTATCTTTAGATGTAATTTTTAAAAAAATGGTGAACTTTCTCATTCCATCACTAAGGTGTCTTAAAAATAATAAGCCACTTAAGAAAAGCCAAGGAGAAATCAATTTATAGAGTAATTAACAAAAGCTTATTCACATCACTTAATTTTTTTGGACTTCTCTACCAATGTTCTCATTGTTCTCCTTGCCCTTTTCAGGAAAAGACTTGGCCAGCCTACATAAGTTTCGATCCAAAATGTTTTCCTTTTAAAAATTTCTGATTTCCTCATTGCTACACAACTACCAATATTAACATTTTAACCACCAACATCATCAACAATCTTACCATTTATAAATGCTACTAATAATAAACACCAAATCACCCTTCAAGTGTAATATGGTAGGAGTCAGATAACTTCTAGATTCAATTGTCAAATTTTTTTAAAATTATAAAATGCCACAAGGGGACATAATTATTGCACAAGGGGACATAATTATTGCAGTACTATCCAACTCTATACAATTCATGTTAAAATATTCTCACATTTATATAGCTTTGCAATTCAATTCCAACACACTCCATTTTGTATGATATAGTGACATCAACTATCATTATTAAATAGTAAATGAAATGTGCTTATAAATAGTCACAACATATGAGCATTCAAAGAACTACAAGTAGAATGAAGTTACATGCAATATATCACATAAGGGTACACTTCAAAATTCAATAAAAAAAACCCAAATCCACTCCTAACACTTCTCCAATAGGAATTGATGTATTCAACATGATGGCATCAATAATACAAGTAATTGTAAATATTCACATTAAAGAAATGCAACTATTGCATAATCATTGGCAATATATTTAGAAGATATTAAAAACATGGAATATATCTTTATTAATGAGATAAGATTAATTAAACTAAAGCTATTACTTTAGAAATTAAAAATATATCATGTCAACCATTTTCCTCTTAAAAACACCTTTACTTGGGTGGACACCTTATTTTTGATGCATTGAGAATTAGAGGGTACCCCTACTGGAGGTAATCCGGATCCCTACAAATAACCACAAAACGGAAACACAACACAAGATACACAATCTAATACCAAATGCAACTCTATATTCATAAAATAATTGTTTACATGCAATGTGTCCGACTATAAGGCCTTCTGGGTTTTAGCCAAATACAATAGCAATTACAAAATAGTTCTGCAAGGTCCCTCAAGATCCAATCCCAACACTAGCAAGTCCAGATCCACGCTCTGGTAGAAACCTCCAAGGAAGATGTCAACTTGTGCTCGCAAGCCCACTAGGGAATCTCTTGTTTCCCAAGCCTTAGTTACCAACCCTTGTCAAAATGCACCCAAGATCCAAGTATAAACTGCCTTATATTCAACGCTCTATCCACACACTCAGGAAAACTTCGCTCTTCAACTACTCCATGCTAAACTGAAGACTCAATCCTTCGAATAAAATGCCTAAGCCTCCACAAGACCCCCTCACTTATACCCAACTAAGCCACAAGTTGGTTTAGTCCATTACAAATTAAAATTAACTCTTACATTAAATGCCCTTACAAGCCATAAGTCGGTTGCAACACAAATTAAATGCTCAAGGTTGACCCATAGACAACTCAGTTAACACAGAACCAAGACTAGACCAAGCATTAGAGAAACTACACTGAGTATCAACAACTCCACAAGAATAACCAAGCCCTTCATCAACCGAACACCAGTATGTGCTGAGTCCTCCATAAGCAACAAAGCCCCTTCATTGACTGAGCCAACTTGGACAACACTACTGCTAAGTTCCTAGTATAAACTGAGCCACAATATATGCCGAGTGCCCCAAGCATCGTCAAACACCTTCATTAACCAAGTCACTTGGTTAACTCAACAACCACAAATCACCCAATAACGACTGAGTGCCATCTCTTCACCGACCAAGCACGAACCAAAGCTTAATCGAGCACACTCGGTAAACACACAAATTACCTCCAAAGTAACTACCAAGCACTCCTCAAAACTAGTCACCAAGTAAACCCAAGATGCTCCTGCATCATTCTCCCTAGGTAAATAGAAAAGTGTGTCCCACACTTTGATGCCCAAAGAAAGATCAACAACCATCTTCATCTTTGTCATGCCCAAAATTTCAAGGCAAAAACACAACTACAATTTTTTTTTTTAAATTTAAAATTTAAATTTTATTTTTTTCAAAACTTAGGGTAAGACATATGGTCACAAGAAGGTTGCAACTGGGCTAATGAACAACTAGGTGTTCGAGATACATCTACTTAGGGCTTCGAGTAATCATTATGATTGAGGGTCGATGCAAACCACAAACCCTAAATTGAACGTCATCCTTGAGTTAGTTGGTTTGACATGGAGTAGTATATCAAATAGTTTTTAGATTGCATTAACATTCTGAATTAGGTCTTAGGTGAATAATTTGGTTTCATGTACTTATGGGATGAAGTATTGATTGAATATCAAATTCTAATTTTGGAGATATTGTCAGATGATTCGTTCCAGTCGATGCTCAAGTATCATATCATAGATAATCATGACAGGGGATCATATCAAATTTATTTAAGGTTTAGGTGATTACACATGAGTAGACAATGATATCTTCTAGAAATATAGGTATAGCCACGAAATCTTATAGTATGTGCGATGATATGCGATAATGCTTCTGACTCATATTCTAACCTGGAAGTAATGTTTTGTTCCTAAGTGTGGGTTACTAGGTCTTTGTTGAGTATAGGTTCACAATCTTAATATTGCAAAGAACTTGGGTATGCATATTCTTCTAGTACTTATATGAATGATTCCTACAACTTTAAATAACCAAACTTGTGGCTTTTCTATTCCAATTTCCATAACTCCAAATAAATGTTTTAGTGAATGCTTACATATCTAGCTGTGTGATTTATACATTTTGACTTGCATAGTCTTTGCAAGCAAAACCTCATTTATACAACATAGGTGCAAGGCTTAAGTAATCTGTCAGGAACACAAGATATAGAACCTGGGGTCACTACATGAATATCGCCCTCAATTTTGTATTGCAATTTCTATCATATTACACACTTCCATCTTATCTTTTAACTAAATCCTTTCCGTATTAATACCTTACTATTTACTTACCACTGACTATTACCATTAGTCTACTAATAATAATGATTTTCACCATTTTCTATATATAGTCCTTCTAGTCTTACCACCATCAACTTATTATTATTACAATTACACATTTCTAAAAATCGATTATATACATATATTAAATGTCCTACAAATGACCATTCATTATCTAATTAGATAGAATAAATTTCAATACATCTAGTATATATTAGTTGACTTGACTATAATTTATAAGATAATTATACCAATGTTAAATAATATTTATTTATTTATTTGTTTAATAGTACTTTAAATAATATCATAATCCACTAACAACTCCTCACCATCTATTCCTTTCTACCAACCTCACTAAACTATCCAACCCCCAACTAACAATCATAACATTTATTTAATCACCTTGAGTAATCCCCTTACCATACCTTAATAACTTTCTAACCACATACTTCTAATAATTTATTAATTTTAATATATATATGCACTTTATATTGATTAGATTTAATCTATGTCTTAGCAATACTCACACGACATCCTAAGCCCCATTCCATGCACTAATCACGACATCCTAATTACTTCCACAACCACTACTAGGCCACGTGGCCCACTAACCTATCCCTTTTTCTAAGCCCTTCTAATTGCCTTTCCCCAAGTTCATGTGCTCCTCTTGGTCCATGTGCCATCCAATCCTAGGGAAGAGGGAGGGCGGCTAAGAGGTACGAGATGGCAGCCATGGACAGTCGCGATCAAGGAGAGTCATATGTTTAATGGCTATTCCATCTAGTAGGCCACGTGGGACATGACTCCCTCTTTCTATTTTGACACTAAATTGAAAAGTAAATGCCCTCTTAAAGGTGGTTAATTCTCATGGGATTGAGGATGGTATAAAAGTATTATATTTAATACTATATTAAATATTCAATTAAAAAAAAAAGTATTATATTTAGTACTATTTTAATGTTTCTTTTGTATATATAAATTTTTTTTTATTGATTTATTTTGCATATAGGCTTATTTGGAAAATCCCAAAGGACCTCACGTTGTCCTCCTTTTTGAACTGGTAAATTCCTTTGCAGACCTAGGTTATAAGGAAAAGTTACAAGGCATACTTATTTATTATTTAATGGAGGAAACATAGGAAATGAAAGATTATTTTATTACTTTATAATTGGGCACTGTATTATTACTTCCTTTGCATACATTTTCCAGAGAGTGTAATACTCTCTCTCAGTCTATAGGTTTATCTTGTCTTTGTGTTCCTCTTGATTGTTTTCGCTCTAGCATCTATTTGATTTATCTTCTCTATTTACATTATGATGTTAAGAACCTTTATGATTCAAAATGTGGATATCTAGATTATAAATCTATTTAGAATCATTTGAGAAATAACTTATCACATGATCAACATGGAACTAATAGATTTCCATTTTCTATCAATAGTGGGACTTTAATTGACATCTCTTATTGGACTGAAGCATAACAAATTACTTTTAATGAACATTCTTTGAAATGCATTCAATTGTATTTACTCATAACTCAAATGAATGTGATTCTACAAATGCATACTTACTCCTTGAGTGTCAAAAAATACATTACGTTATTCTTGGAGATGAATCCCCTTTTTATATCCAACTATGACCATTATGATGGACAACTTTTTCTATTCCAATGCAACTTAAATGCGTAAAAATGGATTCTTACAATGCAACTATAAATGTTCATATCTAGATTTCTTCATTCCTTTCACAAGACTATAATCACCATAATATACATTTAAATGAAGATACTCCTTTACAACACAATACACAAATGACAACATAGAAGGGTTCAATTCTTACAATGCAATATACAATAACATGGGGAAAGATTTCATCCCTTCAAATACATTAGAAAATTACACATCCCTTCCTTGCTACTATGCAACCATTCATTTCAACAACTTGAGTATGATGGAGAGTGATTCTCTAATACATGTACAATGCATCATCACAAGTTTTTTCCTTAAGGAAACATCTACAAGATGATCCTTCAAAGCTTTTTCCATTGCTCCCTTGAACACCAAATATGCAAATACATCACAACAAAATAGCAAGGACCATGGGTACTCTCCTCCCAACCATAGTCCTCCAAAGAGACCAACCCCAAGATAGGGGGACAAGGCTCAAACTGGGTTACATTCCAATCTTACAACTGCATACACAACACATTACAACACTTGGACAATTCCATCCCAAGGATATTTCACAATGGTTCAAAAATGGAACCATAAACATAGGGTGAAGGTGTGCTTTTCAAATGGAGACTTGCCATATCAAACGATATTTGTAATAAACAAATTTCATGCCCTTTCGGGGCTTTCACAAATCAATAAATTCCATGCCCTTTTGGGGCTTTCACAATCATCCTCCAAACACACTACCACTAACTGTATCTTTCTTGGAGCCCATACTCCATAAAACTTCCTTTCTACACCATACTTTCCTTATCACCACCAACAAGATATGAATGATTATGGAATACAATGGAGCCCATGCTCCAAGGTTCTCAATACATTTTCAAGCCCAACTAACCTCTTCACCCTAGACTTTTGTTCCCTTCCCAAAGGGTGAGTGAAGCCCTCACACCAATAACAACACTCATGCACAAAATCATGGAAAATCAAAAGCAAGAAAACCATGAAAATCCAAACTTCATGCTCATCACAACACAACACAACATGATACAAGATGATACCACACATTTATTTTACAATGGTATTCTCACTACCTACATTCTCATGAATGCAATACCAAGATCCAACTTCAAAATGGAAGAAATTAATTACATGGAAAGAAACACCAACCTTGAATTCCTTTGCAAAAATGGCAATGAAAGGTTGTAGAAGAGCTCCCTCCTAGCTTCCAAACCCTAAGGGTCTCTAAAGTTAGAGAGTGGGTAGACATCTAAAAAGGATCCCCAAAACCCTCACTATCTAAAAATAGTCATAACATAAGCTACCTTTACTTACACCATTGTCTCTTTCTAAAAATGTAGCCTTGAACAACTAAAAAGGTCATGGAAGGAGACATGTGACACTCCTAATTTCGAATTGCTTTGCAAGTGACTTGTTTGGATGGTTCCCAAAGTCATCTAGGCCTACTAAAGGTTAAATTTAGACCCCCAACCCATACTACTATCATGTGAGCACTTATTTTTCACCAAGGTAACTCCCTAGGACCACTTTTTGATCCCCAAAAGTTAATGAAAAGTTGGAATTCAAACTTCAAATGGATAGGGACTTATCTTAACATCTTTCAACATGAGATTAACTTGGATACTATGTTGGGGTTATGTTTAGGTTAAGTTACTTTCCTAAAACCCTAAATGCCAAGTCATTTCCATGTGGACAAAATAAGTGTCAAGTGACACAAACAAAACATATTATATTTAAAGTGACTTATCTCCAATAATACATGCATTCAACTATCACCCACATACCATTCACATTACGGAATAAAACACATTACAAAGAGGTCTGAATCCTTCCACAGATCCAACCTCAACCATGTCATGTTCACACGGGTTTGAGCCTTAATTCCCTGATAAATCTCATGGTTAATTTCCTGCACACTGATCTCGAGCATTAGTAGTCCAAGAAAATTATATAAGAAATATATAAATAAATGCAATAAATCACTATCACATTCAACCTTAGGCTTTCATATTTCATCATTTCTAATTAACTTTCCCTTTTCTAATCATTTTCATATAAAACATTCAAAACATTAAAATATCAATCCCTACATATCAACATTGATCCTTACGTGACATGATCAGATTAACATTATGAATAACCTCATAACTCTATTTTCTATTAAAGAAATTGATATAATTTAGAACATGAAATGAAATCATTAAATATATCAATTAGGTCCTAATGTGTACAGATCATCAAAATGCAGATATTAAAATGACATAATTCTATAGTGTTAAAAGTGTATCAATACATAGAATTAGAATTATCATAATACAAATATGTTATCTACACTATGACAGATTAGGTGAGGTCTCACAATCTTCGCCAAAGGCTTCCACTCCAACAGGGATAAGAAAACCAACATGCAAATCATCCACATCTGCATTCATCTGTCAAACACTAGAATCTCAATCATCCAATCAGCATGCTCAATCCTAGGAACAAATTGAACATAATGCTTCATCAACAAAACCTCATTAGCAACTAGTGAATCCACACCAACAACAACAAACTTCATATCAATAGCCATATGTAACCCCTCAGCAACATATGCCAAACTTTCAACACCAATAATATCATTGCTCACAACAAGATGCTTTGCAACACATAACTCATCACCAACAACAACCACATCATCCATGATCAAGCACTATATAATTTCCATGTCAGTCTCAACCAACTAATCATGAAAACCAATCTCCATCCGAACATCAAAGTTAGGAATATTCTCAGCAACAACCTCAAGTTGCTCTATAGGTTCTACATCAGACTCCACAAATTGATCAACAAAACCAACCTCTTCCACCTTGTCCTTGCTATGTCATCTTCTCTCTTGAACAATTCTTTTAACCGGCCAGACAACTCGCTTCTAGATCGGTAGGCTCCAACTCCACAAAAATCTACAAAATTCAACCATCCCTTCCTTATCTTGATCAACCAAACTAGCTTCAAACTGAGCATACATCTAAGAAAGCCTCTTCTCCAACACATCACAAAGATTTGCAATCATCCCAGGGTCCAATCTTCTTAGAGACATCTTCCAAGATCTTTGCAAACCCTCTGCAATCAAATCATTAACAAATCAATCTTCCCCAACAAGATCAACCTTCCATCTTTGCATCTATCGTTCCATCTGCAAGTCCTCTGCAATTGCAAATCAGAACCATGATCTAACACCTCACAACCAAGAGATCTAGGACTCCAGAAAGAACAATCCACCACCAGATCAAGATCTTCTTAGATCAACTTCTCTCAACCCAAGGTCCTCATGCAAACTACCTCAACTTTGATGCTCGATCTATGCACTCAAGAATAACTATGTTCTGATACTATTTGATGCATCGAGAATCCGATGGTACCCCTACTGGAGGTAATCAAGATCCCTACAAATAACCACACATCAGAAGCAAAACAAAAGATACAAAATTTGATACCAAATGCAACTCTTTATTCATAAAATAACTATTTACATGCAATGTGCCTAGTTGTAAGGCCTTCTAGGTTTTTGCTAAATACAATAGTAATTACAAAACAATAATGCAAGATCCCTCAAGATCCAATCCCAACACTAGCTAGTCTAGATCCATGCTCTAGTAGAAACCTCCAAGGAAGATCTCAACTAGTTCTCGCAAGCCCAACAAGCAATCTCCTTCTTTCCCAAGCCTCAACTACTAGCCCTTCTCAAAATGCGCCCAAGATCCAAGTGTGAACTGCCTCACATTTGATGCTCTGTCTACACACTTAGGAAAACTTCACTCTTTAGCTATTCCACACTAAACTCAGGATCCACTCCCCCTGAATGAATTTGACTCACTCCTCTAAATAAAATGCCTAAGACCCCACAAGACTCCCTTACTTGTACCCAACTAAGCCACAAGTCATCCTAGTCCATTATAAATTAAAATAAACCCTTACATTAAATGCCCATGCAAGCCATAAGTTAGCTGCAACACAAATTAAGTACTTATACACAAATTATATGCTCAAGGTTGGCCCACAGACAACTCGATTAACACAGAACCAAGACCAAACCGAGCATTAGATAAAATACACCAAGTATCAACAACTCCACAAGCATAATTGAGCCCTTCATCGACCAAGCACTAGTATGTGTTGAGTCCTCTAGAGGCAATTGAGACCCTTCATTGACTGAGATAACTCGAGCAACACTAGTGTCGAGTTCCCAGTGTAAATCGAGCCACAATATATGCCAAGTGCCTCAAGCATCACCAAACTCCTTCATTAACCAAGTCATTAGGTTAAAACAACAACCACAAATCACCCAATAATGACCAAGTGCTATCTCTTCACTAACCGAGCACGAACCAAAGCTTAATTGAGCACACTCGGTAAACATACAAATTACCTCCAAAATAGTCATTGAGCAAACCCAAGATGCTCCTGCATCAATTTTGGTGGATCTAGAATCCCTACAAAATGACCTTGCCCAATTTGCACATGCTATGGACAAACTTATCAACTCTTCACATTATATTGTAGAAATGCTAGCATAAAAATTTTAATTAGTTTTTACATTAGAAATAGTATATTGATGGACTTAATTTCAATTACATCATACATACACCACAAAACTTTATAAATGTTAAGCTAATGATTTTTTTGAGAAGAATTTGAAATGCATGAAAAAATATAAGAATATTTGAGAAACAAGGATTTGACTTCTGAGGTCACTTATTTGTGACCAATGATTGACACAATAGAAAAAGATTTTGAAATTAGTACATATTTCAATTGCAAATAACACATAATTTAAATCAAACATTAGTAATAGTGACAAACAATTTCGCCAAGAAGTCCTACTACACATCGGCCAAAGTATTTGTTGGGAACCATCTTAAGGATTCAAAGTGACATCATAAATGGACCATTTAGAAAAGTGGATATCATCTAAAGAATTGGCTTTGAACAAGTTGTTTCTCTGTGCATATCATATGCCTTGAAAAATAAAAATGTCCAAAATGGGACAAATTAAACCCATTTATAATATCAATAATACCAACAATGCAAGATAACTAAAAATGAATATCATATTATCATGTGCATTACTATAAATAAGTCATATGATTTTTTTAGAAATAAATGAAAATAATTGCAATATAATGATTTGAATTTTAGTTTGTACAATACCATTGGATATTTGAGAAAATAAAAATAAAAATAATTTTTTTTATGGTTAACAATCATTCAATTCAACAAAGTTGTTCGCAATCATCTTTTGCCCAACCTACACCTTAAATTTGCATTTTATGTTAGCCTATTTCTTTGATGGTGGTGTTGGACGTTGAAAGTGTTGCTACAAGGAGCATTGGCTTCCCACAAGCTCTTCTTGTTCTACCTTAAGGATGTGCTTGCATCGTATCTTGATGGTGTGGGGGTTGCTGACAATGGATTCTCATATAAGATAACTATTTTTGGGTATGCTAATGTTAGGGTCTCCCCAAAGTCTCTTTATGCTTCTGATGGGTGAAGCTTTTCTTGTGTTTCCAAATCTAGTATTCACTTCCTCCTAAGGGAAAATACCAACCCTAAGACCTCCCCTATGTGTTGTGATGTGGACCCTAATCAGAATCAAAGGTTTATTCGACATGGTTTCCCTCCAGATTATTTCTATGAGGGTTTGGGGACAGCACCCCTAGGACGGGGTCAAGGGGCAGTGCCCCTGCAGGGTCCTAAGATAACGCCCCAAGTGCGCTCCCTATTGCAGTACAGGGTGGGGTTGAGGGGCAACACCTCGTGGGGGTTTTCGAGAAAAAAATGACCTTATATTGTAAAAGGCATCGGCTACTATTTTTTCTATTATTCTATCCCTAATTTTGTAAGTGGCAAAAAAATTATATAAAAAGGCTTAGGGTTTTCATAAGGTGTGATGCGAAAATTGGTTCTTATAGCGGTATTGAGTTGTAAGGGATTACAGATTGTAATTAGGTTTTAATCACTGGATCATAATAATATTGGACTTGCTATTTGTGGATGCAGCCCAAAGATTGGGTGAACCACATTAAATCTTGGCGTCTTGTGTTCTTTTATGTGTGATCTATTATTTTATGATATTGGTTATATTTGCATGTAATTGTTATATTTGTCTGAGGTTAATCCCAACAAGTGGTATCAGAGGCAAACACTCATCATTTTATTTTTTGGAAATCCTCTGCAAGAAGGTCTCACGTTTGAGTGGGAGTGATGATGAGGGTAAGCTGAGGGTTGACAAGTTTAATGGACAGAACTTTCAATTATGGAAGATGCAAATGGGGGACTATCTCTATCAAAAGGATTTATGGAAGTTGTTAGAAGGAAAAACTAAAAGCCAGGGAACTCTGAAAAATGAGGAATGAGATATTTTAGACAGAAAGGCACTTGGAATTATTCAGTTATGCTTGGCATCATTAGTGACATTTAACATTACAAAAGTGAAGATGATGAAAGAGTTGATGGAAACCCTAGCAAAATTATATGAAAGGTCCTCCGCTCAAAACAAGGTATTTCTCATGAAGCGTTAATTTAATATGAAAATGATAGAAGGTGGATCTATTGCAGATCATTTAAATGAGTTTAATACTATTACTAGTTAGTTATCTTTTGTGGGTATTAATTTTGATGAAGAAATTAGGGCTCTCTTGATTTTGTGCTCTTTACCTGAAAGTTGGAATGGCTTGATAATGGCTATGAGTAATTCTATTTATGGATCTAATACCCTAAAATATGATGACATTATCAGTGTTATTTTGAGTGAGAAAATTCGTAGGAAATGCTCAGGTGGATCTACATCAAGAAGTGCTTTGACCACACAAAGCAGAGGCAGAACGACTAAGAGAGGAAATAATTCTAGAAATCATGGGAAATCAAGAGGAAAATCAAAGGGGAAAATATAAGATTAAGTTGCAAAATGGAAATAATTGGCTACTACATGGGGTAAGACACGTTCCAAGGCTAAGTAGGAATATAATTTCAGCAAGGCAACTCGGTGATGAGGGTTGTGTAGTTACTTTTAATGATAAAAATTGGAAGGTTTCAAAAGGCTCCCTTGTAGTAGCAAAAGGTGTGAAATTAGGCGCCTTATATCTTTGTACAAGTTATATTGTTCCTTCTACTTTGATTGTTTCGGAGAAAAATGAATGTTTAGGAATTGTTGTTATAGTTAAGCAGGGAGAACAAATAACTATTGTAGATTCTGATACAGTGCTGTGGTACAACAGACTTGGGCACATGAGTGAGAAAGGTATGAAAGTACTTAATTCTAAGATATTTTTACCATGTCTGAAACATGTTAATATGAATTTCTGTGAAAGTTGTGTGTATGGAAAACAAAAGAGAGTGAGTTTTCTGAAGATAAAACTTAAAACTTATGCATGTAGATGTATGGGGACCAGCTCAAGTATCTTCCCTTGGTGGCTCTCATTATTATGTTAAATTTATTGATGATGCAACTAGAAAGTATGGGTTTATTTCCTTAGACAAAAAATTGATGTATTTCAAACTTTTAAGAAATGGAAACGCTTGGCTGAAAATGACACTGGAAAGAAATTAAAATGTCTTAGATCTGATAATGGTGGTGAGTATTGTAATCATGAATTTGAATATTATTGCTCCACTAATGGTATTCGTAGACAGAAAACTATTCCAAGGACTCCACAGGAAAATGGATTGGCTGAACACATGAACAGGACTATAATGGAGTGTGCAAGAAGCATGAGGTTGCATGCAAGGTTGCCCTTAAACATGTGGGTAGAGGCTATCAATACTGCTGTATATTTGATTAATAGAGGTCCCTCTACTCCTTTGGGTTGTGGTATTCTAGAGGAAGCATGGACTGGTAAGAAGGTGAGTTATTATTTTCTAAAAACCTTCGGTTGTGAAACATTTTCTCATATAGATTCTGGAAATAGAACCAAACTAGAAGCTAAGTCAAAGAAATGTGTATTTTTTGGATATGGCATTAATGAATTTTGTTATAGGCTTTGGGATTTTGAAAATCTTAAAATTGTAAGAAGCAAGGATGTCATATTCAATGAGAAAGTGTTGTACAAAGATCTGTTGTAGCAACATGAGAAGAAAGAAAATGATTATGTAGTGCTGGATGATACTCAAAATGCTGATGTTCCAAAAATTCCTCATGATCTACAACAACTGCAACAACAAATACCACACACCCCAGTGAATATTAGAGGGGCAACAAGGATAAGTAGACTTCCAAAAATATTTTCTCCCTCTTTGTATTCTATTTTACTTACTGATGCTAGTGAACATGAATGTTTTGATGAAGCTGTGTAGGTGGATACAAAGATTTAGTGGGAGTCTGTAATAAAAGAAGAAATGGACTCTTTGCTGAAAAATAAGATATGAGATTTATGCAAGTTTCCTGTAGGTAAAAGGGCTTTATTGAATAAGTGGGTTTTACATGTTGAAAGAAGAGGATGGATGTACGAAATGATTTAAAGCTAGGTTAGTTGTAAAAGGATTTGCATAGAAAAAGGGCATTGATTTTGATGAGATATTTTCTCTTGTTGTTAAAATGACTTCTATTCACACTATTTTAAGTATTGTGGCTACTGAAGATTTGCATTTGGAGTAGCTTGATGTTAAAATAGTCTTCCTTGATGATGATTTGGATGAAGAGATATATATGGCTCAACCATTGGGATTTGAGGTTAAAGGTAAGGAGAACTTAGTGTGCAGATTGAAGAAAAGTTTTTATGGCTTGAAGCAAGCACCTCGGTAATGGTATC
Source organism: Cupressus sempervirens (assembly GCA_028749045.1). Taxonomy (NCBI): domain Eukaryota; kingdom Viridiplantae; phylum Streptophyta; class Pinopsida; order Cupressales; family Cupressaceae; genus Cupressus; species Cupressus sempervirens. The sequence continues at coordinate 389,293,004 of CM053784.1, read as the reverse complement.
TAAAATTTGATAGGTTTATGCATGAGGATGGATACAACAGGTGTCATTCAGATCATTCTATTTATTTTAAGAGGTTGGATGATGGCAGCTACATTATTCTATGTTTATATGTTGATGATATTGTAAGAATTTGGCTTAGGCCAGAATTCACCGAAGAACTAAAGAACTCAACACAAGCACACAGTAGACCAAAATAGACAGAGTATGATCAGAATGATGATATTCATTCAATAACTGGATTCAAGAGTACACTAGGAGTGCCTGAATATAAAGGCCTCAGGAAAGCTTCTAGAATGAATAGAAGTCAGCATCATGATATGTCATAAAACCAGGCACATGTCCACCAGATATGGATTACCTTCCATTAAGCACGAGATTAAGTGTGATGATGTGAGGATAAGCCTACAATGGTGTAGCACGCAAATCAATGGAGTAGAAAACACGTGCTAAATGAGGAGTGTTGATAACTCTGTTGTCATCATGACAACTCAGTGAATGACGCATACTCCTGTGTTGTAGACACTATGTGCATAATTAGAGTTGTGTAAGTCAATGAGAGTACAAAAACTCCTAAGGGTCTCACCTAAAATAATAATAAAATAATGCAAAATAATTAAATAATGCATTGACCTAAGTAAAACTTAAGTAAGTTTAATAAGTAAATACTTATTTACACCAACACCCCCCCTTAAGTGCAACTTAGGGGAATGCCCTCAAGCTTACGAAATCTAGGATGAAATGCAGTATGGGTCCCAGATACTAGGCCATATTAGGTACCCATGTACATAATGACATGCAATCTCCCATAAAGTGGGGAAAGAGGGAAAACCTCATGGGAAAAACCCTCCCCCAAAAAGAGAGATAAAGAAGGATGCATGGATGGATGGAGTAATCAAGACCCCCCCCATTATGACATACATCCAATATATACATAAGAGAATGATGAGAAGAGGAAGAGAGACAGGATGGGCTCCCCCCCGCTAAAGAAGAATGTCGAACAGTAACTGCTCCGATGAAGAAGCTGATCCAAGACTGCAGAATGGTGTTCCTCCCCTTAGGAAGAAACAATGCCAAAGGTACAAATGAGACGCTTCCACTGTGTATGGAAAGAATCCCATGGATAAGTGATGTATCTAAAACCTGCTCAACTGGCTGAAGAACCTGTCCCAAAGAACTGTCTATCTCTGCAACTGATGAAGAACCCTGCTACAACTGCTGATCATAAGTATCCACAATCACTTCAACCTATGAGGATCGATCAAGTAGAGAATGAACAAGAGAGTCTGAAACCTTTGTGACAACTGAAGAAGGAACTTCTGCATCAAGAAGAAGAGGCAGATCATTAATACTGTCTCCCAAATTTGTCATTGAACCTATATCTGGAAGACTGAATGTACCCTGCTGTTTTGGACCTATCACTGTGGCGATGTATGCATGTGGACTGAACTGATGAAGTGACTGCTCACTGTATCTGTCGACAAAACTCCACGTGTCTGATTCTGTTGAAGCACTATCACTAGAATCACTATCAGTTTCCACACTGTATGATGTGCGAAGAGGAGTAGAGGAAAAGCTTGGAGAACTTTCCTCAAAATGTACATCCTTCTCCACAAAAATCTGATGTGTCTCTAGATCTAGAAGTCTATATGCCTTCACACCGTCTTCATAACCAATAAAGGTACAAGGATGAGATGAATGTGCCTTGCATCCCTTGGAAGATCTCTTTGCCCATGCAGGACAATCGAAGACTCTGAAGTGTGTCACAATACGTTTTCTGCCGCACCATGCCTCAAAAGGAGTTTTTCCATCTAAGGCTGGATGAGGAGAATGATTAAGAATGTGAGTGGCACTTGAGATTGCTTCGACTTCTAATGATGGATCTAGAGACTTGGCATGAATCATGCAACTTGCCATAGACTTAAGAGTTCTTATCCTCAAAGCTGCAACATCTGTCTTATGCGGACTGAATGCTGGTGGAGTTTGAAGATCAATTCCCTCATGTCTGCAAAAGTCTTTAAGTCTTCTGTTCAAATTCATGTTTCCATTGTCCATGCAGAGTACTTTGATGGCCTTTCTGGATTGTTGTTCTACATGAGCCTTGAAGGCTAGAAACTTGTCCAACACTTCATTCTTGCTATGCAAAAAGTAGACCCAAGTGAACCTTGAAAATTCATCAACTAAGGTGAGTATGTAGCGACCTTGGCTGAATGCAAAAGGACCTGCTAATACCATGTGAACCATTTGAAGAACATTTGTTTCTCTAGAAGACTTCCCTCTCTGTAACTTCCCCTCTGAATGCATATCCACTGAATCTATTGAACATTCACCCTTAGAAAAGTTGATTTGAGGTAGACCTTTGATCATGTGGTATGTGCAAAGTTGCTGAAGATAGGAGTAGTCAAGGTGACCATACCATTCATGCCATAATTGCATGTTTGAATTGGATTGAGATAAAAAGGCCTTTGAAGGAGACTTGGGCACAAAATGAGAGAAAGAGTACAACCTCTTGTGATCATTCACTTTCCCCATTGCAACCAAGGAATTATCTCTGAGACTGTGCACTTTTACTGAGTCAGGAAGGAACTCAACTCTATGTCCATCTCCAAGGTGAGTGATTTGGTAGATTGAGAGGAGATTTGAACTTAGGTTTGGAACATAGAGAACCTCTTGAAACTCTCCATTTTCAATCTTTGCATTTCCTTTTCCTTCAACTTCCATTTTGCTATCATTCCCCATTAAGATGTGCGGTACCTTTGAGTAATTCAATGAAGAAAAATCCTCCTTTGAAGAACCCATATGATATGAGGCACCTGAGTCAAATATCCATTCCTTTGAAGAGTTTGCATTTGCCATGAGTGCTTTCCCCTTGCCCTTCAAATCGGAAGAAGATCCCTTGTCCTTATAGGCATTAGGCAACGGAACATTATGTTTCTTCATGATGTTGGTTAACTCATCAATCTTCTTGAGATAGCACTTATGCTCTTCATGATTCGATTTCTTGAAATAAGCGCACTTCTGCTTCTCCTTATTGTTGTCCCCTTTCTTGTTGGAATTTGAGGACTTTTCTTGTTGATTGGATTGTGGTGTTAACTTTTCTGCATCCTCAGATTTACTCTTCCATTTTTTCTTACCCTTCCCTTTATTTGAAGACTGTCCAACTGAATGTTGAGAACCCTCATTATTGGCCACCAATGCTTGGGATTGAGGTGATTTGAGAATCCCCATTATTTTCAACTTCTTTTCTTCATCACCCAATAGTTTTGCATATTCATCAAAAGTGACTTTCTTGTAGGCAGACCCTAAGGTAGTCTTTAAGGTGTTAAAAGAAGATACAAATGTGGAATATTCTAATGGAGCTTTTTATGAATGTGATAGATCAGTCTGTCATATTTTATAGAATTCCCACAATCAGTAACCTTTGTCCTTAATTCATTCACTTTAATGATGAAGTCCTGTATTGAGTCATATGACTTAGGATCTAAGGAAACAAGCTCATCTTCAATTTTGAACACATCCTCTTCAGACACTTTCCCATAAAGGCTTTCGAGGGTATCTCAAGATTCCTTGGATGTAGTACACTTCTTGATTAGATACATGATTTTATCATCTACCCCCAAACGTATATCATCGAGGGCTTTCCTATCCATGGCTACCCAATCAGAAATTTCACTTATTGATACATTATCACCTGCTAGTTTAGGAAGAGTACCATCTACATATTGTGAAACTCCATTATGCATTAAGTGATACAACATTTTGATTGACCACGAAGCATAATTATGAGGAGTTAATTTAGGAAACTTAAAGTTTCCCATAATGCAGAAAATGAAAGAAAATGTGCAGAAAAGAGAGAACACAACACCAAGAAGACCCCCCCTTTTCACTATATCAAAAAACCCTCCCAAAATAGATGCTTTGGGAACTTTATCAGTAGTGCGATTACAATGGGCCACTTTCCAATTTTGGCCTTCATGGACTTCTAATTTTTCTTGTTACAACTTCTTAATGGAGTACAAATCTGAAACTTTACAAAGTATTACAATTTTGAAGCAATACAAAGCAAAGAAAGGCCCTATTGCTGAAAGTAACAATTTTGTCCACACAACACTACAATTTGATGCCATATCTGGAAAGTAGACAAAAAAATATGCACTTTAAAAAAAAATGGAACCTATTTTCGACTCCATATGTGCCTGTACGGAGCATTTGAAGTTGCAAAATGTAGGATTATCCAGGTACAGTCACCAAAAAATACAATTTTTGAACAATCCATGCACCAAAACTAGAAAATAGCTACACCACTAAAATTTTTTAATTTTTTTTACCCAATTTCAAAAAAAATTGCACCTGATTTGGAGTCCAGATGTGTGAGTTATGGCCTCTTGAAGTCGAATTGCAAAAACTAAAATAAATTTGGAGAGGGGTTGCACCAGCAAAAGATGGGGTTAAATTTGATAGTCATATGACCGTTACAGTAGTTCAAATTTGGCTTGTCTTGACGTCTAGATAGGCATCAATTTTAAGCTCTGAAAATGATGACGTCAGCAAAAATTTCACCCTCAGATGATGTCAGCAAATGGTGTGGCAGATGATGTCAAATTCTGTACTATATGGATCCATACGAAATTGATGATGGGGCTAGTACAGTCTGATGCTGACTATGTAAGGCATGCTATCTTACTGTGTGCCACATGGCTGGAAGAGATCATGTCACGTGTCAAAGGATGAAGCAGACTGCGTGGGCGCAACAGCGAATGCCATGTGGAGTTTGGCCGGAACTTCCTCACGTCACTGGAGTCTTTAACTGCATCATCAAAAATATGAAATGTGCTCGCTGTCTTTAGAACAACGATGCTGGATTTGCATTAAGAGTTGCCGCCGGGTCTTGGTCACTGAAGTTTTTCACAAGCGCCAGATTCTGTTGGAAATATCCCACATTGGTGGGGTTAGTGGATAAGCCATTGTTTAAAAAAAATAGCTCACGCACACAAATACAAATGCAATAGGGACTATTTGTCCACGGTCGAAAGTTTTAAGACGGCCCCCATTCTTGGATTTTCCAGGTCGAGAGTTCGATTTGTCGACAATTTAGTCTACGTTGCAGGCAGAATGTGCATGCTAGGCCGAATAAACAGTAGGCCTGTTTGATGATAAATTAGCCCTACAAATTAATAAATAATATCTCACCCAAAAATAATAGAGCCGAGCCGGGTGTGATTGCCTGGTACGGCCAAAAAAATTTCTCTGACTCTGTAATTAATCTAAAAATAATTTTGAAAATACAAATATAGAAATAAATTGCAGAGAAATATAGATCCAAAAATTAATAATCAGATCAATAAAAATAATCATACCCAATTGCAAATTGGTGCCTTCGGGTGTCGGTTTGCAAATTTTTTTTGCCTCATGATCAACTTTCACCCAAGATAAGTAAATTTATAGTTGATCTTCATTGAATTGATGCTCCAAATGCAACAGTGAGGTCAGATCTGGCTCTAAACGCTCCCAATTTTTGTGAATCCTCTGGATTTGTGTCGAGGTGCTAAAGCATGAACGGTCTCGAATGGCTACGTGATGAGAATCCTCCTTGGCTCTGATACCATGTAAGAATTTGACTTAGGTCAGAATTCACCCAAGAACTAAAGAACTCAACACAAGCACATAGTAGACCAAAATAGACAGAGTATGATCAGAATGACAATATTCATTCAATAACTGGATTCAAGAGTACACTAGGAGTGTCTGAATATAAAGGCCTCAGGAGAGCTTCTAGAATGCATAGAAGTCAGCATCATGATATGTCATACAAACAAGCACATGTCCACCAGATATGGATTATCCTCCATTAAGCACGAGATTAAGTGCGATGATGTGAGGATAAGCCTACAATGGTGTAGCACACAAATCAGTGGAGTAGACAACATGTGCTAAATGAGGAGTGCTGATAACTGTGTTGTCATCATGACAACTCAGTGAATGATGCATACTCCTGTGTTGTAGACACCATGTGCATAATTAGAGTTGCGTTACTCAATGAGAGTACACAAACTCCTAAGTGTCTCACCTAAAATAATAATAAAATAATGCAAAATAATGCATTAACCTAAGCAAAACTTAAGTGTAATAAGTAAATACTTATTTACACCAACAGATATGCTTGTAGTTGGGTCTAATGTGGATCACATTAAGGGGTTGAAATGCCAATTAGCACATGCATTTGGTGTGAAGGATTTGGGGGCAGCAAAACAAATCTTTGGTATAAAGATTTGCAGAGATAGGAAGAACAGGAAATTGACTTTATCTCAGGTTGATTATATTCAGAAGGTGTTGCAATGTTTCTCTATGGAGAATGCTAAAGCTATCAGCACACCTTTACCTCATCATTTGAAACTGACTAAGGAGATGTGTCCCAAGACATAAAAAGAGGAAGATTTTTAGATATTTGAGAGGAACAACCAGTATGTGTCTACATTTTGGGTGCTCTACTACTGATTTATAGGGCTATGTTGACTCATATTTGGCAAGGGATATTGAAACCAGGTAGAGTACTATAGGTTATTTATTTACTATTGGTGGGGTAGCAATGAGCTGGGTTTCTAGGTTGCAAAAGCTTAATGCTTTATCCACTATAGAGGAAAAGTATGTTGCTACTACACAGGGAACCAAGGAGATGATATGGCTTCAATTCTTCATGGAAGAATTGGGACACCCTCAAAGGATAATTATTTGTTCATAGATAGCCAGAGTGTCATTCATCTTGCAAAGAATTTGGTTCTACATTAAAAAACAAAACACATACAGTTGCGATACCATTTCATTCGGTCAGTTTTGGATGATGGACAATTAAAGTTGAAGAAGATACATATAGATGATAATCTAGTAGATATGTTTACCAAGGTAATAACAAGGGAAAAATTGAACTCCTCTTTAGCTTCGGTTGGTCTTCTAGACTGAACAAAATAACAGAACAATAGAGTTTGGGTGGTTTGACATTCTAGTGGGAGCTACATGTTTAGTAGTGCTATGATCAATCTCCTAGTGGGAGGTTATTATTGTGAAGTTTGATCAGTATCCAAGTGGGAGATTGTTGTAATGTGGATCCTAATCAGACTCCAAGGTTTATTTAGTGTGATTTCCCTCTAGATTATTTCTATGGGGGTTTTGGGGTAGGGGTAGCACCCTAAGTGTGCTCCCTATCGTAGTACAGGGTGGGGTTGAGCGGCAATAGCCCTGTTGGGGTTTTCAGGGGCAACACCCCCAAAGCTAAAAATGACCTTTTATTATAAAAAACATCGTCTATAATTTTTCCTATTATTCTAGCCCTAATTTTGTAAGTGAGAAAAAGCTTGTATAAAAAGGCTTAGGGTTAGGGATTTTTGTAAGGTGTGATGCAAACATGGGTTCTTGCAGTGGTATTGAGTTGTAAGGGATTATGGATTGCAATAAGGTTTTAATCACTATATCATAATAATATTGGACTTGATGTTGGTGGATGTAGCCCAGGGATTGGGTGAAACATGTAAAATCTTGGTGTCTTGTGTTCTCTTATGTGCGATCTATTATTTTCTGATATTGGTTATATTTGCATGTAACTTTTATTTCTATCTAAGGTTAATCCTAACACTATAATGGTTAATGGATGTAGTGGATAGTGTAGACTTCTAGTAATGCTTTTGGTTGTGTTAATATATTTAAGGTCCAAGATTATTAAGAGAGGGGAGTTAATCAATAATCTACTTCAAACTTTAATCACTATTTCACAAAAAAAATTAACCAATACCATATATAAAATCTATGCATTCATTCATCCATTCCAATTTAACTTGTGAAACTAGTTGTAAAACAACTCATTAAAACATCCACACAAGTAACACAAGGATATATACAAATTTATCATGAAAACCATTGGTCAGAGGGAAAAACCACAATAAGAATAGATACCCACAAGTATTATGCACTATTTTAAAATACACCCTATTGAAGGCTTGGACAAATCCTTTTTAGTTCTCCATTTGTATCTCCCAACAAACATTAAGCTATCATCTTGATCACACAATGTTTGTCGATCACAACCACTGATTGTTGATATAAGATTATTTTGAAGAGAAGAAACTGTAATGGAATAATCATTATTTTGTCAATGATGTCTAACCTACCACCTGTTGGTGAGACAATTCCTTTTTGGTTTGAAAGCTATCATTTAGTTGATTGATGAAGAGGATTTGAAAAGAGGAGATAACAATAGCACCTAGAGAAAGGTTGAGTTATTTGGTATGTAAAAGAAGCACTAAGACCATGTAAGACATTGATACTATAGTGTATTTTTTATCTACTTAGAATTTGAAATGAAAGATTGCTCAAGTTAAGACTCGAAGAAGATCAAGTATGAAAAGTGTCTATCGAGCCTTGCCATGCTGTTAGTGCAAGCCGAGTGAAAAACAAGAGGTGCCAAGCAGAGATAAAAAATAGTGCAAACTGAGTGATTGTCAATATATGCTGAGTAAAGTTTAGTTGTTTCCAAGCATCAGTAAACTTTATTGTTCACCGAGTAAACTAGTGTAAGCTGAGTGGAAGAACAATAAGGAAGCCAAGTGACAATATATTGATGCCGAGTGCTAGTATTTATGTTAACTCATAGATTTGATGAATTTGAGCTGACTATTTCTTTTTTTAAAATTGTGTGAAGCATGTGGAAGAAAACTATGATGAGCTAGTGGCACAAAATTTAAGGTAACTCATTTTGTGAAAAATTCAAGGAAGATTGAGGAAGAAGTTTCTAGAGGAACCAAATGGAAAAATGGGTAGATTTATTTTATCCTACCTAATCCTACCTAACCCTAAAATGGATGGTTGTGGTTAAGTGACAAAAGATCTTAATTCTCTATTTATAGAGAGAGCTAATCAGAAGAAAAGGTTACGAATGAGTTGTAATTTTCTATCAGATCAATCCTTATTGTTACTTTCTAGTCATTATATTAGTCTAGGGTAAATCCTTTGGATTAAGATTGACCTAACAGTCATTTGTAAATCCTTTAACTGGGTGACATTCTAATGGAATGGTCTAAAGTTCTCTAAAAAGGCTCACTCCTAACAAGGTGATTGAAATCCTTTAACCGGGTCACATTTAATAGTGTGCATTGTAACCTTTAATAGGGTTGGCCTTTCACAGGGCATCACTTCAAAAGAGTGAGAATTAGTAGCATGTTACTGGGTGGTTTTTTTCAAATTGGGTTTCCACGTAAAATACTTATGTCAAATGTGTTATTGAATATGTTATATTTCATGTTTACATTTCTGTAAAGTTGTTTTGACCTAGGAAAATAACCTACAAAGTTTAAGTATTGTATGATCTAATGGATTCATGCATAATAAATTTTTATAGATATGGGTTTACTAAGCATTGAAAAGTTTTATTTGTACATCTAGACCTTGGATAACTAATTTAACCCCCTCTCAATTATTTTAAAGAATTCAAACAATTGGTATCAGAGCCATAGTGCTTAAGACGACTAGTTTTGAAGGTACTAGAAGCAAAAGGATCAAGATGTCAAAAAGAGAGGTATCTAAACTTAATAAGAACTTCTCTACATGGAAAAGTTTGATGAAGCTACACCTAGGAGGTCTTGGAGACCATGCACAATCTACCATCATCATCGAGCATGTTAACCCTACTGGAGCCCTAACTGCTGATGATCTGAAAAAGAAAAAAGAACATAATCAGGCAATGTTAGAGATTGTCTCTGCCCTAAGTTATTTTGTGTTCAATGACATCAAGGGTTGTGATTCTGCAAAGAAGATGTCGTCCCATGCTCTTCACACTATCTATGGAGGTGATGCGAATGTTTTGAGAGCCAAATTTGAAAGTCTTAAACGTAAGTTCAATGACATGAGGATGCAAGAAGGTGAGAATGTTTCTCAATATTGCTCTAGAATAAAAGATGTTGTTAATGCTATAAGAGGAGCTACTAGTAAAATTGATGATGAGACTATATTAAGCAAAGTATTGAGAATATTGCTGCCCATCTATGCTATTAAACTTTCTACCATTCAAGAATTAAGATGTATACTAGGTTCTAATCTGACTCTTAAGGGTCTGGTAGGTAGGCTCACTACCTTTGAACTCTTTAATTTTGATAATTTCAAATTTGAGAATGTTGAATCTACTTTCAAAGCTAAACTATCATTAAAAGAATCTAAAGAGAAGAAGAAAAAGGTCAAATATGTTTCTAGTGACAATTACACAGATGAGGAGGATGTAGAATAGCTTGAAGCACTACTAGCAAGGAGATTTCATAGAGGCAAAAACAAATTTAAAAGTAAGTTACCTATCATGTGTTTTAATTGCAATTAGTTTGGTCATATTGCTGCTAGATGTCTAGAGAAGAAGACAATAGAAGTGGAGACAAATACAAAAGCAAAAGAGAGAAGGACAACAAAGATTACAAAGACAAAGGAAATAAGTCTTGCTACATTGCAGAAAATGAAACCAGGGATGGATCTAATGACCATGATGATGAAGTGGTGTATCTTGCAATGAAGGATGACTCTGATGAGGATGAGGCAACTATAATGGTGTCTTATGTGAACAAGAGTGACATATTGATTATTGATAGTGGGTGTTCACATCACATGACTAGAAATAGAAGTAAGTTCATTACCCTGAATTATTATGATGGAAATAGTGTAAGGTTTGGTAATGATGCACCTTGTATGATAAAAGGAAAAGGATCTATCAAACTCACAAAAAATATTATGTGTGACAATGCTTATTATGTTGAAGGACTTAACTATAATTTGTTGAGTGTGTCACAACTAAATAGTTTAGGTTGCAAGGTTGAGTTTGAGAACAAGATAGCTAAGATATATGACACTGATGTGAAACTAATTGGAAAAGGTGATCAAACTAGAGGTAATCTATTTTATCTTGATATGAATGATGCTACTTGTCTTGTTGTAGAATTTGATGATGCGTGGTTATTGCACAAGAGGTTATGTCATGTTAACTTTGATAACTTAGTGAGTATCAGTAATATGAAAAGAGTCAGAGGTTTTCCTAAATTGAAGAAATCTGACAATATAATTTGTGAACAATGTCAGTTAGGCAAGATGACAAAATCTAGTTTTAAAAGTAAGACTTACACCTATAAAGAAATTATTGAGATTGTTCATACTAACTTGTGTGGCCCAATTAATGTACAAATCTACAAGGGTAACAAGTACATTATCCTATTTGTTGATGATTATTCTAGGATGATGACAGTTATGTTTTTGAAACAAAAATTTGATGCTTTCAAAATTTTTAAGTGGTAGTTAGCTAGAGTTTAAAAGGAGACTGGCAAAAGCTTGAAATGTCTAAGATCCGACAGAGGTGGAGAATTCACATCAAATGAGTTTGAGATGTTTTGTAATGACAGAGGAATCAAAAGACAAAAATCTGCATGTAGGACCCCTCTACAAAATGGGATTGCTGAAAGGAGGAACAGATCTGTAATGGATTGTGTTAGGATAATCATGATGGAGAAGAATGTTGCTTTGAAATACTAAAGAGAGGCTATAAGTAGAACTATTTATACCTTGAACCATGTTCAAGTCGAGAAAGGTACTCATTCAATGCCTTTTGAATTATGGTATGGATACTATCCAAATGTAAAATATTTAAAGTATTTGGAAGCAAGTGTTACATTCTTAAGGATTTAAGGAATGGTAAATTAGATGCTAAAAGTGAAGAAGGTATATTCCTTGGCTATTCCATGAGAAGTAAAGCTTATAAGTGTTTAAATACTAACACTAACAAAGTTGTGGAAGGCACAAATGTGAAGTTTGATGAATATACAAATGTACATGAAGTTGGACCTATGAAGGAACTAGACGAGCACAAATATTTTGTATACTTTTATGAAGGTATGCCTGCTGATGAAGATGCTCTAAATCAAGTCTCAAATCAACATAAAGTTTTAGTGACTGTTGAGTCACATCCAATGAATGCCAAATTACATTCAATAACTGAGCTACAATCAAGAGCCAAGTTGCAGACATAAGTTGAGGCACATTCTGATTCTGAGATAAGTGTACGTGAAAGAAATGTTGAATTACCCAATAGAGAAGTACATAATGATTTAGAAGTTGACAGATCTAATGAGGAAAGTAGAGAAGAATCAAGATTGTCAAAGTATGTTAAAAGAAATCACCCTACTAAACAAATTATTGGAGACAAAGATGCTAGACCAATGACAAGAAACAGGCTAAGAAGTGATAAATGTTTTTGGAGCATGCATGAGCCTAAAACAGTAAAAGATGCCTTAGAAAATAAGGACTGGAGTAAAGCCAAGAAAGAAGAGATTGAGTAGATCAAGAAGAACAAGACATGGACTCTTGTTCCTAGACCAGAAGACAAGAATGTGATAAGAAGCAAATGAGTGTACATAAACAAGTTAGATGATAATGGTGAAGTCACAAGGAATAAGACAAGATTAGTTTGCAAGGGGTATGCACAAGAAGAAGGAATAAACTATGGAGAAATTTTTTCCCCTGTTGCAAGATTGGAAGGAGTAAGAACTCTGCTTGCTTATTCTACATACAAAGGTTTCAAAGTTTATCAAATGGATGTGAAGTCAACATTTTTGAATAACATATTAGAAGAACAGGTTTACATGGAAAAACTAGAAGGATTTGTTGATGCTAACAACAAGAACATGGTATATAGACTACACAATGCTTTATATGGTTTAAAGCGAGCCACAAGAACATAGTAAGAAAGGCTTCACAATTATCTTGTGAAGATTGGATTTGAGAAGACTGATGATAACAATAATCTATAGTTGAAGATAGAAGGAGGTAAAGGTATTTTACTAGCTGAATTTTTTTTTGATGATATCATATTTGAAAGTCAAGATGAATTATGTAAGTAATTTGCAAACAAAATGAAGAAAGAATTTGAGATGTCTATGTTTGGAGAGATCAAGTTCTTTGTTGGTTTGCAAGTATATCAGATGAAATATGGTATATACATCACTTAGTCTAAGTATGTGAAGAAAATATTGAAAACATTTGGATTGGAAGATTCCAAATCAGTAAGCATACCTATGGTGATAGGACACAAGTTGTCAAAGAATGATGATTCAAATGATGTAAATCAAACATTGTATAGGTCTATGATTGGAAAATTGCAATATGTAGTACATAACAGACCTAACATTGCATTATATGTTGGGATTGTTGCAGGATTATCTGCTAATCCAAAGAAGAATCATTTGATGGCTGTTAAAAGAGTTATGAGATATCTGAAAGGAATAGAATACTATGGTCTATACTAAAATAAAAATGAAAAATTTGAGTTGAGAGCCTACACTAATGTTGATTGGGCTAGAAACATTGATGACAGAAAGAGCACAAGTGGTGAAGAATTTTTCTGAGGAAAGAGGTTGGTTACCTAGACCAACGAGAAACAAAATTGCATATCTCAATCTACTATTGAAGCTAAATATGTGGCTACTGCAGTAAATTATACAAACATTGTATGGATAAAACAACTACTCAAAGGTATGAAGGAGGAAATCACTGAACCTGTGGTACTTTATTGTGATAATACAAGTGTTATAAATATATCAAAGAACCCTGTGATGTACAAAAAGACTAAGCACATTGCATTCGAGTATCATTACTTGAGAGAGTTAGTTCAAGAGAAAGAAGTGAGGATGGAATATGGGAATATAGAAAATAGCTGATATCTTCACAAAAGATTTACCTAAGGATTCTTATGAGTATCTAAGAGGTAGACTAGGGGTGATACCCAGGGCTATCCAAAGTTACTTAAGAAGCATGAGTAGTGCCCTTCATCAACTGAGCTAAATGTTATATCTTATAACTTGATGAAGTGGATATTACTTTAGGAGTTCCCTAAAGTAATGAAGGAGCTGAATTAGAATATTTACAGTCACATGACAGGTGACAGAGGGAGAATCTAAAATTGACTATATCTGCATACAGAGATGTCAAGTCTTTGGCATTGTTGTCAAAGAGGGAGAAATGATCATATGACTTATAGGGAGAAATGACCTATTGAGGGAGATATAAAATTGAAGAAATACATCTACCTAGTAAGAGGGAAAAAATATTGAGGGAGATATAAGTTAGAGGGAGAAGAAGCAATAGTGAAACTTGACAAAGCTTGCATTACCCTACACGGAGGAAGGACATATACTACACTGATAGAGGGAGAAATTTCAAAGATTTATTTTCTTTTTGGTATTGTTGTTGGTATTGGTTTTCCATCAATGCCAAAGCGGGAGATTGTTGATATAAGATTGTTTTAAAGAGAAGAACTTGTAATGGAACAATCATTATTTTGTCAATGATGTCAAACCTGCTACCTGTTGGTGAGGTAATTGCTTTTTAGTATAAAAGCTATCATTTAGTTGATTAATAAAGAGGATTTGAAAAGAGGAGATAAAAATGGCACCTAGAGAAAGCTTAAGTTATTTGTTATGTGGGTAAAAGCACAAACCTGTGTCACCTTTTATAAAGGAGAAGTGATATCAAAATTTAAAATCTTCAACTTTAATGAAATAAAAGTGGCATTTGTGCTTAGAATTTGAAGATGATGTAAACTAATGAAATGTGTAAAATTGGATGAAGTTTATGTCTATAAATTTTTTAAAAAAAATTGAGTGAAAATTTTATTTATTTTTGAATTTTTTAAGTGTATTTTTTAATTTTTTAAAAATACTAAAAATATAGAGTTTTTTTCCCGTCAAACAAATATATGCAAATCTTCATATTTTGGTTTGATTTTGGAATATGTTAGAGTTAACATGTATACCTGGTGCACCGAAAAATAAAAATAAAAATTCGGCTAATATTTTTGAAGTTATAACTGGTCAAAGTCAAAGTTATCAGAAATAGACAGTTTTTTTCTCCCGTCAAACATTTTCCATCAAATCTATATATTTTTAAAAAAAAATTACATATTCTTGAAGAAGACTCTCTCCTCTAGTGCACCATTAAAAAAAAAAAAAATTTAACATGATTTACTATTTTTTTCTTATTTTTGAATATACATCTTCCTGAATCTTAAGATACCTACTTGTAATATTTTTAAATTATAACATATTATTCATAATCAAAACTTTAAAAAAATTATACAATCATAATCGTGACTCCGAGAACTACTAAAGTATATTTTTAGTTTTAAAAAATACTTCAATTTAGTAGGTCAAATTGGCCTTCAAAGTGAGATGTTTACAGAAGTTCTAATTTTTGCTTATTTGGCTATCACATAGGCTGCCACATAGACAGTTACGGCCGGAACAATTACGGCCGAAACCCCTAGTCGGCTTGAGAAACCGCTAGCGGTTAGTGTGACTTTTTGATATAAAAAAATATTGTTTTGTCTTTTCTAAATAATTAAATATACAGGGACAACGAAAATTGAAAGAAGATTTGCAAAAAACAATTAATTTTGAAGCAATTTTCAACAACTGTTTTGCGGATTTAATCAATATTGCAAAAGATCGAATAATTTGAAGGTGCTTTTTTTCTCTTCTAATTATTTTTATTTTTATGTATTATATATTGAACCATTAGCTGATATTTAGTAAAATCTAATTTTTTAATTTTTTTTTTTCTATAGGTTGAATTATTCAATGGGTAGTAAAAGGAAAAGATCAAGGAAATATGATAGAAAAAGAGATGACAAAATGAAAGGCCATACAAAACATGCTCAAAACCAACCTACTAAAATTCCTGAACATGATGAGATTCATGAAGAAAATGAAAGTAATGAAGAGGAAGAAATTGGCAGTTCTATTGATAGAGACAAATTAGAAAGCATAAAAAATTTGATGGATTTGGATGAAGAACTACTTTTTAACCAAATTCCATCTAAAGATATGATAAATGATAACACTATCAAAAAGCATTGTCAGAACATGTGGGATGAATATTTCAAGGATAAAAGTATATTTGGACAGGCACAATTATTTGTCAAGTTATTTAGGAGAAGAGATATGAGACCTGTCTTAGAGTTGTTGGGTGTTGATAACAGGAAAAGCCATGCTCATAATATTAATAAAACAATAGTTGAAAATTTGCAAAATGCTTATAACAAAATTGACAACACAACTCGAGGAGGTGATTTGAGTAATGCACGTAGAGCATTGATGACTACTATATCTAGTAGAAAATTGACACATAGAAAATAGGTATGTGCAATTTCTGATGTACTACATATATCTAGAAGAACTATCCAGAGATACATCAAGAGGAGAAATATGCTAGATGATAACATTGAGAATAACTGGGTGACTATTTGTAGAGTTCCTCGAAAAGATAGGATTTTTGAAGAAGTAAAAAGACAAGTTATTGAATTTTGGACCACACATTCTCGTGTTTCTTCCAACAGGCGTGATACTATACAAATTAAAGATCAAGAAACAGGGGACAAAATTGAACATCCAAAACATTTCATAGATATAACTCAAAGTGAACTTTTTGAAGCATTCAAACAAGAATTTTCAAATGTCAAAATATGTCAAAGAATGTTTGAGAGTTTATGTCCTCCCTTTGTACGCATAAATGAGATGCGAGAAACTTGTTGTTGTAGAAATCATGTTGAATTTGGTCTACACTTGCAATCATTTAAAAAAGTTATGGCAATACTTGATCCTAATTTGGTCATCCCTAGCAGTACAACACAATTTGTGAGGTCCATATTATGTGATAAATTAGAAGATTCAGATGAATTCAAAGTGCAATGCATCAAAAATCAGTGTGAAGTTTGTGCAGATTTACACAAATTTTTTCAAATTATGCAAGTTGAGAATATTAATGAATCCACACCAGTTTCGTGGATGAGATATGATTATGAGACATACCAAAATAATAGAGGGGATGAATCTAGAAAAATTGTATTGAAGGAGAGTGAATTGCATTATGATGAGTTCATGGCCAAGTTCCGTCCATTGATATATCCACATATCCAACATTGTCATGGTGCACGATGGCAAGCTAAACAGTTTCGTGATTCCAAAAATTGTTTTCCACCTGGTTGTATACTTTCAATTGTAGATTTTTCTGAGAATTATACATTTGCACCTCATACAGAGCTCCAAAGCCAATATTATCATTCTGAACAAGTTGCAATATTTGTGCAAGTGACCTATAGACATGCACAATTTGAGGTGGATCAGATAGAAAGATTGGATGAAAATGAACGCATCATCATCAAAGAGGTTCATTTCTATATTAGCGATGATAAAGTTCATGACAGGAGTTATGTGGCTCATTGTTTTGCAATGTTCTCTGAAGATCTCAAAAATCGTGGAATAAATGTTTCAGAGCACTGGATTTGGTCTGATGGATGTGCAGGTTAGTATACACCAAATAATTACACATTTATTTAACTTTATTTTAACTTGTATTTATTTGGACATGTCTATTTCTATTTAATATATGTACTTGGATAATTGTAGATACTTATCATGTTTCATGTTCACAGGACAATTCAAATCTGCAAAAGCATTTAATTGGTTAGCAATGCAACATGCTAGAACCAATGTTAAGTTTTTATGGAATTTCTTTGAAAGTGGACACGGAAAAGGGGAGCATGATGGAGCAGGAGCATGTATAAAACATGCACTTTGACAACATGAACTTGCAGGTAAATATATGCATTTTTTAAATGTACATGTTTAATACTCTAATAGCATATGTTTTAAATTTTATATATACATGCATATTTTATGTACATACAGGGAATAGGATAGAGAGCGCAAATCATATTTTTGAATGGTGCAAAGTTCATTTTGCTACTCGAGATACTGAATACAATAAGCGTTACTTTTGGGAGGTGAAAGGTGAACTAAATTATATTTATTTTTAATGTCTTTTTCAAATCAAGTTGAGTTTTTAATTAAATATTTATTTTGAAATATGACAATTAGTTTTTGTATTTGTAACAGATATAGATCGATCTAATCCTTACAATTGTCAAACGATTTTTGGAATTAGAAGTTTACATCAAGTGATGACTACAGGAAACCATAAACCTCCAGTACTTAAAGTAAGAGAGAAAATATGTTTTTGTGATGATTGCATTAAGGACAATGTAGTGAGTGCATGTGAAAATATTGAGAATGGATATGTTTCACATTGGGATTTGAAGGAGATAGTTAGAAAGCCTCCTTTTGAAGATGTTGACATTGACATTGACATTCATGATCCTGTATATTCAGCTGATTATGAGCGCATTTCTGATTTAGTTGTGGCAGGTTTGTGTGCATATATACATATATATAAATTATATACATGTATATTTTTTTTAAAATTAATTTATATTTCTCTTTTTATATACATGCAGGAGATATTTTTGCAGTTCAAGCCTTACCAGATAATGCATAAAATGTGGACTATTATCTTTTAAGATGCACAAAAGCAAAACACAAGTTGCTAGAAGGAACTATAGATGCTGATGAACAGTCATATCCAATTGGATCAGTTGTTATTGAAGGAACATATTATCAACAAATAAGGGTAATTGGTAGTGGTATTGAATTTATTGAATACAAGCCTGGAGAAAAGGTTTTACACTATAGCAACCATGTTATAGCAACCAAATTACAATTTGAAGCAGTACAAAGAAAAGGACGTCGTGGAAATCAAAAGTGGAAATTGCCTATTGAAGAACATGAAAAACTTCTAGAGATAATAAAAAGTAGAGAGGATCCTAACAATACATTGTTTGTGGAGCTCTAGTTTACCTATGTACTTATTGTGGAGCTCTAGTTGAGTTATGCCTGTATAGCTCTTATACTTTCATATTTAATATTGATAGGATATTTGTTTTATATAATTTTTTGTACATTGGATCATTTATCTTGCATATGCAAAATTAGACATGTATTGTTATTTTTATTTGAATTCGACATGGATATCTCATTTAAGACCAGGTCTCTTAGGACCTCCCCTTAAGACAACCTTTTTAGTATTTGTATGTATTTGTATGTGTACATATAATCTTTATATGTTCTTATATGATACATTCTTTATGTTTGTATATAATCATTATGTTAAGATTACATGTATATGTTATATGAACTATGTTACATATAATTACATGTACATTATATTTTATTAATTAAATGTTGTTAATTATAGTTAATTAAGAATGTATGTCATTAAATATAGTTAATTAAGTTATTAAATAGAGTTAATTATTAAGACATTAAATATAATTAGATTAAATATAGTTAATTTAAAGGTTAAATATAGTTAATTAAGGTGCATGTCATTAAATAGAGTTAATTAAGTCATTAAATAGAGTTAATTATTAAGACATTAAATATAATTAGATTAAATATAGTTAGTTATAGTTAATTAGCTTAAATATAGTTAATTATAGTTAATTAAGGCATGTCATTAAATAGAGTTAATTAAGTCATTAAATAGACTTAATTATTAAGACATTAAATATAATTAGATTTAATATAGTTAATTATAGTTAATTAAGGCATGTCATTAAATATAGTTAATACATGATCTACATTAAATATAATTAGACTAAATATAGTTAATTAAGACATGTCATTAAATATATGTTATATTGTTATGTACATTGACCATTAAAATTATATAGTTAATTACACTTAGATTAAGGCATTAAGATGAATAACTATACATATACATGTAAACTTGAATATTGAAAATATGAATAACATATATAGAAACATGTGCATAACACATACATAAGTTACATAAAAGATGAAGACATCAAAAGATCAATAAAATAGACGTCTACATTAAAAGATCAATAACATACATGTGCATATATCTGGAGAATATAATGTACCCATATTAAAT
This sequence comes from Cupressus sempervirens, assembly GCA_028749045.1. Classification (NCBI taxonomy): domain Eukaryota; kingdom Viridiplantae; phylum Streptophyta; class Pinopsida; order Cupressales; family Cupressaceae; genus Cupressus; species Cupressus sempervirens. Next base: position 389,273,150 of record CM053784.1, on the reverse strand, counting down.
GTATAAAAATAGATCATGTAGATCAAATGTCTGGAAATAACATATATAAAACATCAAAATCTCCATATAAGCATGTATCTCAAAATAACATATAAAACATCATTTAGTGTCCATGATATAAACACGTATCTAGAAATAACATATAAAACATCAAAGTGTTCATATAAACCATGTATCTGAAAATAACATATAAGACATCAAAGTGTCTAGATATAAAATGTATGCATATGAAAATAACATATAAAACATCAAACCGTCCATATAAATATGTATCTAGACATAACATGTGTGTAGTAAAATAAAAGGCCACATATGATCTAATCAGCTACATCCCCCCTCCTGATCCTGGGCCTTGTCCCCAAAAGGGTCTATCAGCTACATTTGAACCCTGTGTCAAATGATAACAAGTGAGCCATTTAATTATGTGTATAGAAAAATTATATCAAGATCTACATGTATATAAATCATATATATATATATAAATTGTAATGTATACCTGGGACTCACGACGTGTAGGATCTGTCGGCACAGTCTGCAGATCAACAAAACGTAACATACTATCAGTCAAACCCTATAACACATACACAAACACACACATATACATTAATTTAAACATATAGACATATTATTTACTATAATAAAAATAAATCTAAACATATAGAGATATTTACCCTAGCATTATGTAATGCTCTGCCGATCTGACTGATATCTGAATCATGTAATGAAAAAATAGTATCAACATCCAAGTCAATAGTGCGGCCCTGATCTAAAAGCATGGAAGTAAATAGACCAGGCTGTATAGTGCCACTGAGATCCTGAGTAGGGGGGGGGGGGGTGCTGTAGGGTCCTGAGTAGCTGGGGCTGGTGCTGTAGCCTGGGCCTGTGTAGCAGTAGGAGTAGTAGAAGGTGCAGGAATGTCCTCCTGCCTCTGTGAATCCTCTGGGACTGCTGTACGTGACAAAATATGTCTAATCTGAGAGCTCATGTCACGAAGTGGAATCCCTGAGAGTGTAGATAATGCTTGATATGCATCTAAAAGATCAGATGCTAAATATGATGCCAAACGATGCAATGCATCCACCTCTAAGACTGCAGAAATGTCTACAGGAGAAGGTATGTCTGCAACTCCATAATCATCATCAACAGGTGTGCTAGATGATGTAGCTGTGGGAGCAGTACCTCGAGACCGTAGCATATATTGACTACATCGATCAGAAGAAATCTCATGTAACTGTGTGGCGACGGTGGCGATGCTCGAAAAAATATGTGTCCTAATTGTGTCATCAGGAACACTCTCACCTGCAGTAGCCATCTGTGGACCTCTCAGCATAACCAAAAGGTTTGGACCCACCATTGCCCATTTATTAACGGGTGCAGGAGTGTCCGCGGGTCTAAATCTATCAGAAAGTCTCCCCTGACCCTGCCCAACATGCTGTGGATAATCTGTATAGTCAACATCATAGTGTAAATGAAATTCTGCAAACAATTGTTTGCAGAAATATAGGGGGAACTCATCCTTCTGTGGCCATCTATGATGAGTAGCCAACCAACGAGGATACATCAATGGTGCAACGAGTGGATCAGTACACTTTGTCGCAGAGTAGCCTCTGACTCTGCGGTGATGTGCATAAGATGGAAACATGGTTTTCACCATGCCGGTGGAAACCTCAGTATCAATCTGTGTGTACTTCACAGTGCCAGTGACACTACGAGATAAAGAAGAATAAAATGTCTCAATGCTCATATCATCAAAAGGGTTGTATGATTCAACTGTCTAAATCATATGAAATAACTCCTCTCGCATCGCTATAACCTTCTCCCTATTAGGGAGGGTGGTAGAAGAGGAAAGCGAGGTATCCAAAACCTGCATAGCATGAGATAATCTCGCCACTGTATCTCTAAATAACTGTTGACTATCATGGGTGGAGGTCGCTCTACGTGCTGTACCAGACTCAACACTCTGACCCCCACCACGAACACTGGCATCCCCTGAGGATGCAGGAGCATGATCCACATAACTAGATGCCATAGTGTATATATGAAAATAAATATGAGAATATGAATGTGAAGCTACAATTTGAGTGATAAATATCTAGAGATCTGCACATGCAATATATATACAAATATAAACATACAAGTCTATTTAAATTAAAATAATTAAAATTAAAATTTAATTTGAAACACATGTACATATAAATACACAACATTAAATGTATGGTGCTAAATGAACAATCATGTAACATACATATGTATTTTAAAATAAATTATCTTAGAGACCATATCTAATGTACATTGTAACGTGCTCATGCAAATGTGAAAAATAAATATTCGTACATGTACATGTATATGCAATAAAAATAAAATAAAATTTCTTGATTAAATGATAACTAAGTGCACACATGTACATACTGTAGACACCTAAAAACCTCTAGAAAATAAAGTTTTTTTATTTTCTGAAAAAGTCCTGATGACATCATCATTTATTAATTAATTAATTTATTTATTTTTATGCCATTAAATCCCTTTATCTTAATTAAAAATATTTAATTAAGGAATCCCTCCCAAAAATGTTTAAATCTTATTTAAACATTATTTCCTTATTTATTAATTATTTAATTAATAAATTGACCAAAAATCCTAAAATAAATAAAAAAATTATTTTTTGCCCAAAACTTGGCCAATTTCCTTATGACCAATAACCTCTTCTAAAATCTTCTAATCCTTCTTTAATTTCGATTAAAGGCTAATCCCATCATTTCCTACCCCTAATCCCAACTCAAAATATTTAATTAAGATTAAATATTAATCCTCATGTTTATTAAAAAAGTTTTAATAAATATCTCCTCAACCCAAACCCTTGAAATAAATAAAACTTTATTTATTTCCTAAAAATCTAATTTATCCTCATCCTAAGAAGTTCTAGGCTCTTCTAGAAAGTCTTCATCCTCATCCTAGGAAATTCTAGACTATTCTAGAAAGTCTTTATCCTCATCCAAAATCTAGACTCTTCTAGAAGATGTCTTTAAACCTAATCCTAATCCCCTCCTAACCTTGTCACATTCCCTAAACATGGGTTAAAACTTACTAACCCAAGCCAAAGCTAACAAATATCTCCTCCTTCACCCACCCTCATTAAATGCCATCCACTTGCCTATCCCTAAGCTAATCCTAAACCATCCTAATCCATCCTCTAATCATTTGCACAAGCCTAAACAAGCTTAAAACCTTCCTAATCAAGTCCAAGTCGAAATTGCTCTCATCACCCTCAAAATATCTCAACCATAAAACTTTATGAAGTCCACTAGGTCATAAATGACTCTTACAAGCCCTTTTATGGCTCTTACAAGTCATTATGAGGGTCTTTATGAAGATTTTATCCCTTGAGCCTCCTTTGTTGACTCATCCTTCCCCTTTCCTCCATCCTCTCACCATGTGACATGTGTCACTCCTTGATTGGCTATAAGGAAGCACAATCCATGTGCTCTCCTCTCATGCAATCTGAGCCCTCCATGAGCTTTTTCCCATCCTTGCATCTTAGCCCTCAATCCCTCAAGCCTCTTTCCTATAAATTGGATCCTTCCCCTTTGCAAAATAACACAATCCATGAAGTAAAGTTATAATGCTATTTTGAGAGCCAAATCCATACTAAAGCCATCTATCCACACCAAAAATCCACAATCATCCATTGAAGCCTTTGGAAGCATATTGAGCATACATCCTATCCATTTAGACAAAGCTACTCAACAAGAGAGCTTCTTATTGAGAGAGTCCATTAATGGCTCATATTCTCAATTGAGAGCTCATCTTAGTCTATCTTGAAGTTTATGAATTTTGTTTAGTTTGTAGAAGCTTTATTTAAATTTGGTTTCTATTAGCATACAAACATTGCTCATATACATTTTGGCACGCCTGGTGGGACCCCGCATGGGTCATCTTCATTAGCTTTTTTAGTCAAGTTTTGTATGTTATTTGCTGATTTTGGCTAATTTTTCTTATTTTTGTGATTGGTAGGATTGTATAAATTGGTTTTGTAGGTCCACATGAGCATGAAGAAGACAAAGGAACTCATAATCTATCTCATAGTGTTTGCAGATTTTTCAAGCTTATAGGTGGACAAAGAACTTGAAATTCTTCTTCCTCTTCTTGTCTATATTCTTCTTATTCCATCTACTTCTTCTTCTTCTTCTTGTGGGAGATCTTGGCCATTTTTTTTTAAGGAAGCAAAATCATACACACTTCTTTTTAGTGCTTAAAATGAACCCCCAAATCATACTTAAATCCATTGAAAAATTAAAAATTTGCAAAAAAGAAAAAATCTTTTAACAAGTGAAACTAAACCAATCTAATCATTTGCATCCTTGCAACATCAAGGTTTTAGATGCATTCATGCAAAATTAGGAACACTTCATTTTTGGGAATTTAAAAAGAACTTCAAGTTTCCATTTCAAAAGGTTCAAAATCAACACTAAGTGCACACTAAAGTTCTTTTAAAAAATCTCATGAAAACTAAGAGTCCTAAATGGTTGCCAAAAATTGTCCTAAAAGCTTTAAATATTTAGAGACAGAGAGGAGCTAGCTATAATCCTTGGCAGGAAGGTCTCGAAGAATATAAAGGAAAATCTCCAAGTGTTGAAGGAGGAAGAAGAAGAAGAAGGGGACAGAAAGATAGCTAAAGAAAAAGACAGGAACCTCAAAAGGCAGGATGCTAGCTGGCTTCTCCCCCCAGATGGTTGGTCAAAAGCCAACTTTGATGGGGCTTCTAAGGGTAACCCAGGCCCTTCAGGTTGCGGTGGAATCATAAGAAATAGCTATGGGGAGGGAATAGCTGCCTTTGCTTCCCCGCTGGGAATCCAGACTATTCATCTGGCTGAAGCAAGAGCTGCGAGTAAGGTGGTCAAGTTGGCTTTTGAAGCCGGGATTACTAAACTCTGGCTTGAGGGGGACTCCAAAAACATTATTAATACCATTAATGGTATTTCCCCTCCCTCGTGGACGATTGCGAACATAATTGCTGAGACTTGCGCCACTCTCACAAAGTTCGATAAGGTCCACGTCACTCATGTTTACAGAGAGGCAAACCCAGTCGCTGATTGGTTTGCTAATAAAGGGGTTAACGCCACCAATAATCTGACCTGGCATGCCGGAAAAGATTTTTTGGCGGAGACAAAGTTGCTTATCGACCAAGATAAAATCTTGGGAAGGACGGCTCAAATTCAATGTGAGAACGACCACTATGGGAATCTACAGAGAGGTGATGAACCCCCAACTCCTGGTGGATGACCTCGAGAAGCCTAGACTCAATGAGCTAATTAACCCGGCTATGGTGGCTATTTCTGATAATGCAAGAGAAACGGGCATGAATCTGTTGATCAATGCCCACAATAGCATGATCGACAACTTCAGATCAATTAAATGGCTTTTCCATGAGCTTGAGGATGTCAGAGATAGGGTTTCCCAAATGGAAAAAATCAAGAGCAAGATAGGTGCAGAAAGCCAAGGCCACCGGAACAGCTGGGAGACTCTGATGGAGAGGAGAGTAAAAAATATTGAGAACTACAATCACAACTTGGCAAGTCAAATGATCTCCCTCCTCGTTTCGATCAACGACAACATCCTCTCTCTCTTGGAAAATCTCAAAGACAGGAACCAGATGGAGGAAGATGATAAACAGAACAGAGACAAAGATAGGCTGGATGTGGATAAAGCCAAGGACAACACTATGGAGTAGGATTTGACGAACGCCTAGGATCATAAGGCAGAAGAGCAACAAGAGTGCGCCGAAGCTGCCCAGACCATGCTCGAGATGGAGAAGTAGTCTGCTAGGTTGGGTCTCTGTCCTTTGGTTTTTGTTTCTCCTGGCTTTGGCTTTTTGTCTGGTCTCTATTTTTCTGGTTGGTTCTCTAGCCTTTTTAGTGGGCAGTTGTTTCGGGCTGGGCCTTTGGGCTTATTTTCAGCCGTAAGGCTTATGTTTTGGCTGGGCATTTTTTCGCTTATTTTCAGCCTTTCTTGTTGTTAAACTTATGGGTTTCAGGACCCCTTAAAACTTGTTTACCTTATCAAAAACATCTACTAATCAAAAAATACGTTTAAAAACTATTAAAAAATAGGGAGGGAAAAGCCACCAACCAGTTACGGCCGAAACCCTTAATCCGCTCTCCAAACATTCATAAACTGCAACAGTAACAAAGATAGCCGCTAGAGGTTTGTGCGGAGTTTTATTCCCTTTTTGGGTTTCGGCCGTAACACTTTCGGCCGAACCAGTTGTGGCCGAAATGGTACACGCCATGTAGGCACGCAAAACTGCCACCTGTGTACGATCAGATCGATTACGGCTGAAACCGTTACGGTCGAAAGTGTTCTGGCCGAAACGGTACAAGATATCACAAAAGGTGACACAGGTTTGTGCTTTTACCCATGTAAAAGAAGAACTAAGACCAAGTAAGACATTGATATTATATCATATTATTTATCAACTTAAAGTCTAAAATGAAAGATTACTAAGTTAAGATTAGAAGAAGATCAAGTATGAAAAGTGCCTTCTGAGCCTTTTTGAGCTGTTAGTGCAAGCCGAGCAGAAATCAATGGAAACTAAGTGAAAAATAAGAGGTGTCGAGCAAAGATGAAAACTATGCAAGACAAGTGATTGCCAATATATGCCAAGCATTAGTAAACTTTAGTTTTCACTAAATAAACTTGTGTAAGCCGAGTGGAAGAACAGTATGGAAGCCGAGTGACAACATATTGATGTCAAGTGCCAGTATTTATGTTAAATTGTAGGTTTGACAAATCTAAGTTGACTATTTTGTTTTCTTGAATTGTGTGAAATGTGTGGAAAATAACTATGATGAGCTAATGGCACATAATTCAATGTAAACCATTTTGTGGAAAATTCAAGGAAGATTGAGGAAGAAGTTTCTAGAGGAACCAAAAGAAAAAGTGGGTAAATTCATTAAATCCTACCTAATCCTACCTAAACCCTAAAATAGACAATTATGGTTAAGTGACAAAAGATCTTAATTCTCTATTTATAGAGAGAGTTGGTTAGAAGAAAAGGTTGTCATGTGCAAGAAACTAAGGAAGAAAAGGAGTCTAGGGTATTGTTTCATTTAGTGGTCGAACAGATGAGACTGCAATTGGCATGCAAAGCAAGAAGGCTTAAGAGTATGAATACTTGAAGTGTGAACAAGCTATCAGAGTTGAAGTGTGTGAATGCCAAGAAAAATGGAGGACTGAAACAACAATTTGTAATTTTCAAGTGAGTTGTAATTTGTTATTAGATCAAGCCTCACTGTTACTTTCTAATAATTATACCAACCTAGGGTAAATCCTTTGGATTAATGTTGACCTAAAAATCATTTGTAAATCCTTTAACCAGGTGACATTCTAATGGAATGGTCTAAAGTCTTCTAACAAGGTTCACTCCTAATAGGGTGATTGAAATTCTTTAACCAAGTCACATTTAATAGTGTGCATTGTAACCTTTAACAGAGTTGGCCTTTCACAAGGCATCACTTCAGAAGAGTGAGAATTAGTAGTATTTTATTGATGGTATTTCCCAAATTGGGTTTCCACATAAAATCCTTGTGTCAAATGTGTTATTGAATCTGTTATGTTTCATGTTTACATTTATGCAAAGTTGTTTTGACCTAGGACATTAACCTACAAAGTTTATGTATTGTATGATCTAATGGGTGCATGCATAATAAGGTTTTATGGATATAGGTCTACTAAGAATTGAAAAGTTTTATTTTTAAATCTAGACCTTGGGTAATTGATTCACCCCCCTCTTAGTTACTCTAAAAAATTCCAACATTGATCTCTTCTCTCACACTCTTGCAAAATTGTGTTCTACCATATACATTTACTTCTCATGATTAGGTAACCCTCACCCTAAACATTTTACCTCATGAGATCCATCTATCAAACATATAACCCAAATTTAATTCATCATTAGATGGTACCACACAATCAACCTCTTCAATCACACATTGATCTAACATAAAACATATGTCCCTTCCATGTTTTCAAATGAACATACATAGTTCCAAGAAATTTCATCACAATTCCCAATGTATAACCAATCCTTCAAATCTTATTTATTTCACATTATTGCCACATTATTAACCAGCTCACCATTGTGAAAGATCTAACAAAAATAGCATACATGTTACTGGTTCAAGATCAAACACAAACATTTAACCTGTTCATTTTTCTTCCCAAACTCTTTTCAATCAATCCAAAACATGAATTCTATTGGAAATAATCAAGACTAGATAGGTTACTGAGAGGGGAGGGGTGAATTAGTAACCTTGAAAGCTTTTATATTAATTCAGCATTAACCATATAAATCATTTACCATTCATTCATCTAATCTATTGCATGCAGGAGAAAATATAAACATTCATAACACATGAACACAGTATTTTGGTGACCCAAAAACCTTCCAAATAGAAAGTAAAACTGGGGTGGGGATGATGCCCACAAAACTTCACTACTTCAATACAAAGTTGGCTTGTTAGGGCTTACATTGACCACTTCTGATGATTTGTCTGTTAAGAGCAATTTGGACTACTAGGTCCACCTTGTTAGAGGTTTTACAAACATACAATGAAGTATGCACTCTGTTAGGAGATTTATATAAAGACTGTTAAGTCTACCCTATTAAAGGATTTGGAAAATTGATTCACCTGTCAGGATGAAATAGCAGATATAACTTAGAACTTGATTGCTGAGTAGATCTTGAAGTATAGATCACCTCTTGTGACTAATATGTCTTTGCTGCTCCTTAATGACCTTGCTGAAAACTTTGCTCTACTTCTGATTCACATTCACTCTTCTCAAAACATTACATGTCCACTCCTTAACATACTCATGAAAATAATGTGATCCAAATGATAAAATACATTACATATATATCATTCTAATAATTACAATTGCAAGGTCGGCTAAAACACAAGTAAACAAAATATTACTGAGTCAGCCAAACAGTAGAAAACTCGGGCTCTTCAAGCTAACTTGGTGACCTTCTGATACTCAGCATCCACTACATTACTCAACATCATTATGCACTCACTAGAAGTAGAAGCACGGTCCATACTAATCACACAATGTAGCTTGGAACTTAGTAACCATTAGAGACTCGGTAGATATAGTGTCACTCGGTAAATACTGAAACCTTTTTTTAACTTGCTGTCACTCGGTAAACACTACACATCCATTACTTGGTAGAAACTGATTTCATATCATGCAAATTGATGACTCAGTAGATATTGTGAAGCTCAATGACCATTATCTATTCGGTGAATACTATAAGCTCGGTAAACACTATTGAACTACATATTCACTTGATGGCTTCAAGAATACTCGGTGTGAACTACTTAACTGTTGAACTTACAAGGTAACCATTGAATGCTCGGTATAGACTGTGAATTGAGTGATGAGCTTGGTAAGAATTCATAATCAAATAAGTGTTTTCACTAATGACAAATACAACATAATGCGAACAATCTCCCTATTTGCATTAGTGACAAAAATACTTATGAGCCAAAACTTATGTACACTGACATTCTGATTTTTTATTTTTCAAAATTGATCTTTGTAAAGCTATTGTATATACATGTCTTACATATCTCCCCCATACATATGGCATAATATATACATATCTTTTATCTATACATATATCAATCTATTTTCTCCTTTGATTTCTCCACAAGTCTCTTTACTCCCCCTAATCTCTCCCCTTGTTCATCTCATACTCCCCCTTTTTGAAAATAATGCCGAAGGGTATATACAATATATTCAAATAGAGACACCAAAATGTGAGAGAAACTCAGAGTGTACCGTGAGAATAAGAGCCAATGTCTTATCCCAATTGTCTTGCAAAATCTTGCAGGTGGAGAGTCCCACTTGAACTTCTGTAGAAAGTTCAATCATATGATCTGCTATTAAAAAATTGTTATCTTGGACCAATGTTTTTGAATATGAAATATGTTTCTACATTGGGTCCATAACTGGAAGGATCATATTTTGGATATCAATCAGTGTAGACCTGATCCTGGGTTCCTCTTTGAGTAACTCTGCTTGCATTTCTGACAAAAAATTCACCTTCATGTGATGTGATGAGCTTGAACTAGGGTCAAGTTGTAACCTTTGAGCACTAGCTTTCGTGTCCATATCAATCTTATTCAATTTCTCCTTAATATCCTTGGTATACTTGGTAACATCACAAAGCTTTCCAAAAAGTAATGTTACATTTGTAAAGGATTGTTCAAGGTTGCTCAAAATTGTGGATAATTCTACCTGATTTATTGCAATGTGCTCAAGCATCTTATTGTCAAATTTCTTCTTTGCCTTCTCAATGAGATTCTCTTGACCAAAAGTGTCCTCATTGAACTTATTTACAACCTCTTTTAATTGTAGCAAAATGTGTTGAGATGGATCAACATCAACACCTATAGTCTCAGTAATTATGTTTTTGGCATTCTCAATTATTGTGAATTCTTTGTCTCTCTCTTCCCTGAGCTGTTTCTGATTTGCCTTTTCTCTAAAAGCTGACTGACCAATCTCATTTCATTGGCTGAGGCAATGTCCAAATCTACTTTAGGGATAATAATTTCTTTATCCAAGTCTATATCATCATCAATTGCCTTACTAGTAATCAAAAAATTTAGAGGAGTCTTTGGTTTTGCTTCAATGCTTACTTCCTTGGATTTAGAAATAGAAACAATAGTTGATGTAGATGGACTAGTAGAAACGACTTGAATTAGTCCAACTAGAGGAAAACTGCTCGAGAAGTACCAACTGTATTCAAAATTAATGTACCTCCCAAAAATGATGTACCAATAGGTAATGTACAGGCTAGAACAAAAATTAGTGCAGTTAAAGCTATGGTAGACAAAATTGTGGAACAAACTAGCAGACTTACTATATATATGGTGTAGAAGAAGTTGATACAATTATAGAAGTGGTAGTTGTGCACACTGCTGAGGTAGATTGCTCAAGTGCTGATGAAGAGGGCTGCAACTTGGTAGATGAAGTAACTGATACTTCCATTGAAGATACCTAGAGCTATGAGGTGGCACGAGCAGATGATATTTCTGATGTAGTTGCAATGAATCCTACTAAAGTTGACTCCAACCTTGATGATGTTGCTGGCTTAGGTGGAGAGTGAGGAAGGGAAGCAATGACATCTGTTGCAATCTTCATTGGGTCATCTTCTTCATCTACTTCCTTGTCTTCCTCATCAACTTCTTCCTTTGTCTCTTCATCATCAACCCTTAGTGCCTAATAGTCTTCAACATCAACAGTAGCACATGGAGTGTTGTCATCTTCTTCATCATCATCATCCTTGATCTCAACTAGATCATCACTAGGCTTATGCAGATGATAGATATTCTTCCACATGTTTGTTGCATCTCTTACAACATGCTCAATATCTTTGATTAAAATCAAACATGCGTGGAATCCGATCATCATTTTACCTTCATTGTTCTTCATGGTTGCCTTCACTTCTGCATCAGTAAGATTTTACAATAATTCCTTCAAGGATTGTTCATAAATATCCTTGGCTATTTGTGCAGTTGACTCCCACCTTGGCTACAATCTTACCAATAGTTCTTGTGAGATTTGGGGAGCAATCTGGTCTGGGGAATACTTCCACTTTCCTATTTTGGTGAGTACCAGCTCCTCAATTTGCATCTTCTCGGCATCAATTCTTGTTTCAAACTTTAGAGTTTTGAAGTTTGTGATGCCAACTCCTTCTTCCATCTGTTTTAGCCTTTCTTGGAAGGTAAGTGGAGGCTTGTTGAACATAACTTCACCTTTACCTTTTCCTTTACCTCTCCTAGTGAAAATAGCTGTGGAGGCCTTTGGAGGTTTAGTAATGATAACCCTCCCTTTCTTCTTAGTTGGCTCTACCTCCTTTTCTGATTCTTGCTCTTCTCCTTCTTCTTCTTCATCCTCTTCTTCATCCTCTCCTTTTCCCTCAATAAGCATTAAGGGACTAGTGGTAGTTTTCATCTTAGTTATCTTCCTCTTGCCTTTACTGATTGCTTGAGGGAGCTTGATTTCCAATTCAATTTTGGCTTTTGCCTCATCATATGTGCCAAATACTATTTTCTTAGGGTCTACGAGTTCATTTACCAATGCTTCAATGATGTCCCTGGTTTCATCAATATTAACCTCATAAGGAAGAGGTTTCACCCATGCAACTCGAGGCCTGACTGCTTGAATGTATACCCTATCATAGTCAACCATGAAACACACATCATCTTTATAATCCCTAACAAGCTTAGGAGGAATCTTGAACCTATTGTTCATCCTTTCTTTGAAATCTTCAAAATAATTGTCCATTATGCTGTCAAAATTTACACCCATTTATGTAATAAACTCATTTATCTAATACAAAATGGGAACATCCTTTCTCCATACAATAAAACCTTTGGATGGAAATAATTTTTGCACATAAAAGAAAGGACACGTCAACAAAGAACCAAATTTGCAGGGATTTTTCTTTGATGTTCGGATGTTGTCCATATTCTTGTCTAGTTGCTTTAGTAGTAGCTCTGATAGGTCAAATTTCATGTTTTTCTTTACAACTTTAAATGCTGAGTCCATTGCCTCACATGGCACGCTATTTAAATGACTAGAACTATAGATCTTATGGGCAATTACAAGAATTCCAAACCTCAACTCCATGTTAGAAATAGTGCTAATTTTCAAACCTCTACCATCCCACTCGACTAGGGTTTTCTTTTGAAGTTCATCCCAACCTAGGGTTTTGGTGGATTTTACTTTTCTTAGAATGGGAAGGCCAATAATCTTGTGAATTATCTTTTTGGTTATCAATATAGGCTACTTCAACCATAATTGACCATTGTGTATGCGGCTAAGAATATACCTAATCCATTTTATCTGAAAACTTCTTGGCAATTGTGATATGTGTGTCAACCCTTTTGTTTAAAGATTCTTGTGCTCGGGTTTCAATGAACCATCAACACACATTTCCTCTAAAGAAATATCCATTTCTAGGGTTCTTATTTCCTGAATTGAACACTTAAAATGAGTGCAAATATCATTAATCAGAAGTACCTTTGGTGGAATTTGAGATTAAGCATCATTAGGGTCGAGTACCTCCACCACTACTGGAACTAGCTTGAAGTTTGGTGCTTTCCACTCCACACCCTTAACCAACATCTCTAAACCCCTTTTTTCCTTGTTGTACTGGTGCTTCCGGATGCCATTGCTGCTCGGTAAGTGATGGAAATTTTTGAACAAATTCCTTAGCTACAAATTCTCTTGAAATTGCTTGGAATCAGTTGAGTGCACCTAGAAATCTCTTTGCTCTATGAATTTAATAAAAATGCAATGAAAAATTGAGTCAAACTCTACCCTTTTTGATGAAAATTTTCCATTAATGCTAGGTACCATATTGATGTAGTGTGTGACAGACTTTCATCCACTCACTAGCTTAGTAGAAACTTGTAACTCAGCAATCAAACAAAACTTTCATTGCTCCCGACCTAGCTCAGTTAAGTTAGTGCCCAACCTTGCTTGGTATGAACTAAACTCATGTGATCCTTTTGTATTTGAAATACTGATTTGGATCTTCTAGTTTCTTCCATTTTGAACTATTCAAGATATAGCTTGAAGATGCAGTTCCAATCCTTCCTTAGAAGAATCTAATTGGAAATGGTAGAGTCACCCACTTCTTGAGTGACCTAGCCATCATTTGGATTGTTCTGCTCAGTAGATTTAGGGATCCATTGATGTCTCATCTACTTCCTGATGTTGTTACCTTTAGCTTTCTTCTCATCTTCAACTCTTCCTATGTTCATGCAATTTTTAGCTATATGACCAATTTTAGTGCATGTATAACATCTTATTGTTGAATCTCTCTTTCTGAAGTGATGCCTTGTGCAGTCTATGCCAATATGTCCATATTCTCCACAATAGTGACATTTGCACCAAGTGTTGTAATCCCAACCAAATATTGCTTTGACAATTTGTTTAGCTAGATTGGATGATTTGGATCTACATTTAGATGCCTTGTGGCCTTGTTTCTTACATTTGTGACATTTACCTTCAAATTTTGGTTTCTCCTTGTATTCATTAGCTTTATGACCATGTTTACTACAATTGTAGCATTTTCCATTGAATTTTGCCTTTCCATTGCTCCAACATTTTTTTTATGTATGACCTAACTTACTACAGTGATTGCAAGTAGGTCTTTGATTCCTTTGGGCACCTTGTTTGGAAGATTCATCTTCTTCTTTGTAACCAAGTCCTGCTTTACCTTTTTGTCTATGAAGATTCTGCTCACTTTGTTGATTCAATTGATCCATGTCTACTTGTGATTTCATCATCCTTTCATTGAGTTGCTTTTCAAAGATTAGATCAACTTTCAATCTTTTATTGATCTGTCTTTCAGTGATTAAATTGTTCCTTAAGCTTTCATTTTCAGATCTTAGATTTATGATTTCTTTATTTGCATTGGAGAGATGATTGATAAGACTTTCTTGCTGAAGGGTTTGATTTTGATTTTCATTGTTCCTTACCTCCAAGTCTTCACTTTCCTTATTCCTTTGTTCCAAGATTTCACACATTCTTATTGACTGAACTTCTTGTTCTCTTTTCAATTTCTTAACACTTCTTGCAGAGAGCCATTCTTTGCTAGGAGTTCTTTGATTGCCTCATTTGCTTCATCTGAACTATTTGATGGGAAAAGTCTTCAATATTTTCTTCAACATACTAATGGTCATCCATTTGTCTTGCAAGTTCCTTCCTTCTTTTTAGGGATTGTGAAAGATGCTCCTTTTCTTCCTTGAGTTGAGCTATGGCCATTTCCAGATCTAGCTTCTCATTCTCAATAGCTTTGTCAAGTTTGAATATCTCCATTGTCCTTGATCTTTGCTCAAGCTGTCAAACTTTATCCCGAGAACCACAAAGCTCTTATACCAATTGTTGGAAATAATCAAGACTAGCTAGGCTACTGAGAGAGGAGGGGTGAATCAGTAACCTCGAAAGCTTTTAAATTAATTCAGCACTTAACCATATAAATCATTCACCATTAATTCATCTAATCTATTGCATGCATGAGAAAAGATAAACATTCATAACACATGAACACAATATTTTGGTGACCCAGAAACCTTCCAAATAGAAAGTTAAACTGGGGTGGGGATGATGCCCACAAAACTTCACTACTACAGTATAAAGTTGGTCTGTTAGGGCTTACATTGACCACTTTTGATGATCTTCCCTGTTAAGAGCAATTTGGACTACTAGGTCCACCTTGTTAGAGATTTTACAAACATACAATGAAGTATGCACTCTATTAGGAGATTTATATAAAGACTGTTAAGTCTACCATGTTAAAGGATTTGGAAAACTAATCCACCTGTCAGGATGAAATAATAGATCTAACTTAAAACTTGATTGCTAAATAGATCTTGAAGTATAGATCACCTCTTGTGACTGATATGTCTTTGCTGCTCCTTAATGACCTTGCTGAAAACTCTGCTATGTTACTGATTCACATTCACTCTTCTCAAAACATTACATGTCTACTCCTTAACATACTCATGACAATAATGTGATCCAAATGATACAATACATTACATATATATCATTCCAATAATTACAATTGCAAGGTCAGATAAAACACAAGTAAACAAAATATTACTGAGTCAGCCAAATAGTAGAAAACTCGGGCTCTTCAAGCTGACTCGGTGACCTAATACTCGGCATCCAATGCATTACTCAGCATTTTCATGCACTCAATAGAAGTATAAGCACGGTCCATACAAATCACACAACATAGCTTGGAACTTGGTAACTGTTAGTGAACAGATTGTCCTTCGAGAGAATGTGTGGAAATCTGACCCTAAATGCCCAAGTGAAAGGACAAACTAACACCAACAGTTGGATAGGCTATTATTAGATTAATAACCTTCCTCTAAATTTTATCGGGTATAGCTCCCCATGCAAGATTTACAATGAATTAAATGTCGGTGCTTTTACCAGAAAGCACAAAAGGATATCAAACATCTATCCGTAAACACAGAATAGACACAAAACCTAAGAACTAAAAATAAAGGAAATAGAATAAAATAGATTACACAAAGTTAACCTGTTGTATACTGCATTACAAAGGATAAAAGTCAAAGAACAATTTCCATCTTTCTGAGAAAAGATAAATCAAAGCTTCCAGAAGATCCTGATATCAAATGCATATAGAAAACAACACATCTGATGCACTTAAAGAAAACTGAAGATTACAGCAACATAACCATCAATGGAAAGAAAACTACATAGACTCAAAGTTCTAATTTGCAGATATCTTTCAAACCTCCCCTCTTTAAGATGTAAAAGACTACAAAGATCCTATTACACATGCATCAGAAAATGAAAACCATCTCCCCTACATTACATTTCAAAATAAAAATCCCCTTTAATCACTAACACAAAGTCTAGCAAATAAAGCTCTCTTTTGCTACAACTTCAAAGTCTGTATTCTTTCCCTCAGAACTGAAAAATCTCCCCCTGCCGACAGCACACAGTCTGTAGCTGCTGGAAGAAAAAGTGGACCTCAGAAGATGAAACTATTCTGTCAAAATTTCCTCCTTCCTTGCATGAAGCCCAAAGTCTGCAGTTTTGGAAGTTGGAAGAATTCGGAACCCCCTAACACTGTATTCACAGCCTCTGTCCTGCTGTAGCCCAAAGTCTATCAGCCAAAATTCAAAAAATTGGAACCCTCTTTAACTGTATTCACAGTTTCTGTTCTGCTGTAGCCCAAAGTCTATCAACCAAAATTCAAAAAATTGGAACCCTCTTTAACTGTATTCACAATTTCTGTCCTGTTGTAGCCCAAAGTCTATCAGCCAAAATTCAGAAAACTGGAACCCTCTTTAACTGTATTCACAGTTCTCCCAATCCTACTGCTGCTCAAAGTCTCGCAGCAAAACTCAAAAAAACTGGGCCCCTCTTTTGTTTGATGCTTTCACCATATATAGAATTTGTGGGCAAACTGTTCAGCTCCTATAACTGATTCTTGGAACTGTCATTTTATCTTCTCTTCCCCTTTTTTACTTTTAATATAAGCATGTTCTCGGTGATCTTCTTCAGTTTCTATAACTGAATCTTTGCCATCTTCGAAGGTTCTTTATTTTGAATTACAAGGCCTAATGTTTTCTGAAGACTAAGTCAGCCTCCCATGACAAAGTGAAATTATCGGACATATGATGTAATTATTCTGACAGGTGTCGAGACATCTGAGAATCATCTCTATTTGCAAGGCTTATGATAACTCCATAATGCAGGGGGGCATTTACTTCTTCACCTGAATTACTTATGATTATCGTGCTTAACAAGCAATATGTATGATTGAAGGTTTCAACAATCATTATTTCCAAAAATGTTGTAGACAGTTGCCTAACATTTTGAAGACATATCCATACACTTTTGATTCGGGGTATTAACATATACTGCTAGATAGTGATCAAAAGCTTTTCGACATGGATGCAATTATCTTCGATGCAGTTCCTACATGGTTCCTCCTTGGGTCACCCATATTTCTTCACATTTGGATCTCTGTCTGTGACCTTGTATTACGATGTAGTAGAAATGTAGAATCTGATTTTGTTTTCTCCGGTCCTGTGTGCTCTGTAAGTGTTCTTGCACAGAAGTTGGTATGCGGGTTTGAGTACACAATAATTTTTTGACTATGTCATTTGATAACTACACAAAACTACCTCAATGTCGGGCACCTTTAGAATTGGTTCAGCTGATGTTGAACCTGTTTGCATCTTCTGCCATTACTGGTGCAGCACATGGCTTCTTCTTCCATCTGGTTGGTGCTCAGCCGATCACAAAGCACGAAGGCTTTGTTTGGGCATATGATTATGGTGAAACTTATCCCTCATCTTTAGCATAATATACTGCCTTTCATTTTGGATACCGCAAGCTAGATTGAATCCATACATTCTGAATGGAAAATGATATAGATTCTATTCAGAATACTCGCTAAGTATTTAGTTTACTGCCCCTTGTACATGGCTTCTGCATGAATTCTTATGCTAGATTTGAAGCTTGGATTCCATTTCACGTCTTTGAGGGTTAAAACATGATAGCCCTGAAAACATACATAGCAGTTACAACTTTCCACAAATCACGTATATAATAGAGCTTCCTTAAAATGAACACCCTTCACATCGTGGAATTATTAAAATAGATGCCTCTGACTCTCAGATTATGTGCCCCAACAAAATCTTTCCATTGTGCCGTGAATCCATAAAGTGAGGTTGAGGTTATACCTTCATCACACATGTAGGAAGTTTATTGCTATAAAGCACTACATCATAATGTTCTTGTAACCAATCCTACCATGCTCTGGGTCAGAATTTGGATATCCTTCAATTGATGAACACATCCCTCGCTGCCGTCAAGCTTCTGTTCTACCATTTTGCCACTATTGATGACATGCAGATCTTTGTTGGCGCTGTGTGTTTTTTCAATGTTTGAGTGATTCTAAAAGATTCAAATGGTTAATTGTTCCCAACATAGGAGAGCAAGGAGGCATCGATCTTGAGTAAGCCAAATCGACCACCAACAATCCCAATATTGCAGCATATACTAACATCACATTCTCAACTACTGTTGCAATTGGTCCTATAATCTCCACAGTTCCACCTTCACATATAGAATTTGCAATATCGATATGTCCATATGGTGTCTTAAAGCTTGCTTCACCATAGGGAGTAGATGGTATTCAAATTGAGCTTCCTCTGTCAATTCATTGGATCATTGAGCTAGAAGATATTAAACCCGAAACTTGTTTCCACAACTGCATATTAAATTTTTTGAATCATTTTGCATTTTTGAACCACTGAACTGATCTCCATCTTGACATGTACTTTTGCGCTTCCTCAAAACTGTTGAATTGGCAGAACCTGAGCTTAAATGACAAGATTTTGAACTTGTCGAACTGAACCTATGGAATAAACAATTTGGACTATCGAACTACTTTGAAGCAGTTTGAACTGATGGTATCTGATTATGAACTTTCCTGAATGAACCATTCTGCACTTTCTTGGAATCATTAAACTGACAAAATCTTGAACTGAAGTATGTACTGAGACAGGATTCTGAACCCTTTTGAACTAACAAGTCTACATCTCGAAGCACTCTGAACAATCAAACCACTTTGAACTACTTTGAACTGAGTTCAAAGTACTTCAGAAAGGTTCAAAACCTGAAACTAAAAGTTTTAAAACTACGTCCAGATTGGGTACTAACAGTAACC
Organism: Cupressus sempervirens; assembly: GCA_028749045.1. Taxonomy (NCBI): domain Eukaryota; kingdom Viridiplantae; phylum Streptophyta; class Pinopsida; order Cupressales; family Cupressaceae; genus Cupressus; species Cupressus sempervirens. Next base: position 389,253,850 of record CM053784.1, on the reverse strand, counting down.
ATTGGAGACTCGGTGGATATAGTGTCACTCAGTAAATACTGAAACCTTCGTTTACCTTGCTATCACTCGATAAACACTACACATCCATTACTCGGTAGAAACTAATTTCATATCATGCAAACTGATGACTTGGTAGATACTGTGAAGCTCGATGACCATTATCTGTTTGGTGAATACTATAAGATTAGTAAACACTGTTGAACTACATATTCACTCGGTGGCTTCAGGAATACTTGGTGTGAACTGCTTAACTGCTGAACTTACAAGGTAACCACTAAATGCTCAGTATAGACTATGAATTGAGTGATGAGCTTAGTAAGCATTCAAAATCAAATAAGTGTGTCACTAATGACAAATACAACATAATGCCAACATAATTCCTATTAACAAAATCAAACAAAACTCTGGCCATGATCCAACAACTTAGTAAAAATCATAAATATCTAATTTTATCACTTGAAACAATACAAATTTGATAAAACAACCAAATCATTCATTGAATATCATTCTTTGATCAACTTGATTAAAATCTCTCACTTCAATCAATCATAACTCACTAAATAGTGATGTACAATACATGAAATTACATATAAAAAACTAGAAACATCTACAACTCTCCCATACTAATCACACACACAGACTCATCACACAAATCAATTGCACACTTTATTTATCACCTACACACTTAGTAACTTGGGTTCCATTAAGAAGTTCAACACAAACTATCAAGTTGACATCAATGACAACACAATAGTTGATTCAGTCACTATCAAATGTGTGCGTCAAGACATCTTCATTAGTTATGCCAACAATCTCTCCCTTTGGTATTCAGGGAAATACCAAGAAAAACCAAATAATAATAAGATTAACAACCATCATCAATGGCAAGGACATTGGAAAACCAACAACTAATACAACTGATTATTCCCCTTGAGCTAAATCATCCTCTGATTCCTTATTTATCTTGACCTTCTCCCCCTGAAGGGATTCTCCCTGATCATCTTGTCATTCTTATTCTTCTCTTAATGTGGTGTTTCTTTGTTATTATATTCTTCCCCCCCCCCCCCCCCCCCCCCCCCCCCCCCCCCCCCGCCCTTTGACAAAAATGCCAAAAGTATTTCAATAATTTCTGATTTCACCTTCGTACTTTGAATCTCCAAAAAACTTTATGATCAACAAACCAACTAACTACTTCTTTGTGAAAATTAATCCTCATTACATCAACCCATAGAAAGATAAATATTAAGTTTAGTGTATTGATGTAGTAATAATATCTTAATTCTGACATGATAGGGTAACAACCCCTACCTTACCTCTTAGATACTCAAAAGAATCCTTTGGTAATGGATTTATGAATAAGTTTGCAACTTGCTCCTTGATGTCATATAATCCATCCTTACTTACTTCTCCTATATCATTTCCTTTAAAAAATGATTTCTAATTACTATATACTTTATCTTAGGATGCTGGACTAAATTCTTTGATATATTGATGGCAATTATGTTATCATAATAGATAACTGATGCATATACCTTCTCATTTATGCCTTCCAACACTTACCTGATCCAAATAGTTTGTGAGAAATTATTTGAAGAAACAAAATATTAAAATTCAACTATTGACTGAGATATGTAATTTTGTTTCTTACTGATCCAAGAAAAAAGTCTTCCACCTAGAAAGAACAAGCCACCACTTGTGCTCTTCCTGTTAACAACATTTCCTAGCCAATCTACACCAATTGACACTTTCAAATCAAAGTCATCACTATGAAAATACCAAATACAATAATCACTTATGCCTATGAGATATCTAAAAAACTCTTCACCACCACCATCTGTTCTTCCTTTAGATTAGACTCAAATCTTGCAACTATTCTAACTACATGAGCCATATCAGGTCAATTATGAACAATATAGTGTAACTTGCCAATCATGGATCTATATAGTGTCTCATCAACTAGACTTGAAGAATTATCCTTAGATAATGTACATGTGATCATAGGTGTACCTACTAGTTTTGAATCTTCCATGCCTAAAGTATTCAACACTGTCTAGACATATTTGGACTGACAAATGAAAATTTCACCTTCATTTGCATTACCTATAACTCAATAAAGAATTTGATCTCACCAATCATTGACATCTCAAACTTTTTCTTCATCTCTTCAAAAAAATCCACGCTCATGTTATTATCACCTCCAAAGCTAATGTCATCCACAAAGACTTCAGTAATCAACAATCCATTACCATCAAATTTCAAATACACATTGTTCTTGATTAAGGGAAATAAAGTTTTAAAGAGACCCCAAAACTCATTACATTAGGATCACGAGAAAATAAGCATCAAGGCTCAACCTAGATAAAGCTAAAAAAAGAGAAATGCCAGCATAAAGAAAAAACCAACCAAACACAATAAAACCAACATGCATGCACCACCAAAACAAAATGTTGCAAGAAAAAAAAATACAACAGACTCCATGCTGCAACCCAAAATGAACCAGCCCATCTATGATTTCCATTCCATGTTTACCCTTATGGGAACAAATGGTCATGTCAAGAGAGGATTGAGGAGATTTTAGTGTTTTTCCTTTTATTCTAATTCATCCCTCATCCACCCTTGCAATAGAATCTTACCAAGATATCATATCTAATACTAGAGTACTCCCTCTTTGAGAGTGAAATAAGTTCTTAAGGAAGGGCCAACACAAGTTATAGGTGCAATAGAAATAAGATAAATTAAAAAAAGTCCAATAGAAGTAACACTATCATTCCTCGTTTAGACAACAACATCTATCGCATTAGGGACAACCTTAACAGTATCAATAGTCTTTCTTGCAAAATTTGATCGGGTAGCAGTAGTAAGGATGACTTTAGAAAAGATAACACAAGGGGCCCTAACATTTCAGATACACATTGTTATCTCCACTTGTCCTTTTGAAACCAATCTTCATTAAGTATAAATGTAACCTTTCATACCATGCTCTCATAGATTTCTCCAAACCATAAAAAGCTTTACGTAGTTTGCACAACATGCCTTCATCTTTTGATAAAGAAAACACATATGGCTTCTCAATGTATACCTCTTCTTTCACTACAGCATTCAAAACAACATATTTAACATCCATCTATAAATATTTGAACTTCTCATAACTCATATATGCTAGTAACATTATCACACCTTCACATGTAACTACTTTTGCAAAAGTCTCACCATAATCCAAACTGTCTTCTTAAGCATATCTTTTGTATACCAATCTTGCTAAGTTGTTCCTAAAAAATCTTTCATCCTCATTCAATTTGTTCCTAAATACCCACTTTATACTGATTACATTCTCATAGACTGGTCTAGGCACCAAAGAGTAAGTATCATTCTTGTCAATTTGATCAAGTTCCCTTCCATAGCTTGGACCCAGTCATCACTTTCCAAGGTTTCATTCATTTTTCTAGGTTCCATTTCATAGATTAAACATGTAATTTTTCTAATATTTCTTCTTTCTTATAGTACAATTTTGTCTCCAATAATATGATTACAAGAATAATTCAATCTCACATACCTTGGTATTATTGATTTAGGGATTCATACTTCATCTTTATTCATCAATTGCACCTATGAATTTTATTCATTATTTTGCACAACAATTTCTTGCATTTTTGGTTGAACAAATAACATATCCTGACCTTTATTTGTTTCTTTCTTACTTGAATCGTCATTGAATTCAAATATTTTTGGAAATATATCTACCTTCACATTAGGGCTTTCAATCATTTTGTTAGTTCTTTTGTTTCAACATTTGTATGCTTTACTCTTGGTAGAATAATCTAAAGATGTTCCTTCATCACTCTTTTCATCAGACTTTCTAGTGAATTCATCTCTCTTAATGTAATGGTTTCTACCAAAAACTTTGAAATAATTCACACTAGGAGTATGAGCATATCATAGATCATAGGGTGTCTTACCATTTCCCTTCTTGACTTGTACCTAGTTCAATGTATAGACTGCAGTGATTATGGCATCTATCCAAAATATCTTTGTAACATCTCCTTGCAACATCCATAATTGTTCTATTTTCCTCTCTTTTATACCATTCTATTGAGGACTCCTTAGAGTTTATATTTGTCTCTTGATTCCATTCTTGTCAAAATAATCAACAAAATCCCAAGAAGTGTACTCACTACCTATATTAGATCTTAAGAACTTTAGGTCCTTTCCACTTTCCTTTTCAACCAAAGATCAAATTTTTTTGAACTTGTTAAAAGATTTTGACTTTTCTCTCAAGAAAATAAACCACTTTATTCTAGTATAATCATCAACAAATAACATGAAATACTTGTCATGATAATGAATTCTAGTTCATTACAAACATCTATATGCACCAAATCTAAAATCTTCTCAGATGAAAAATATTTCTATTGAAAGTGGTACTTGTTGACTTACCCAATTTATATTCCTCACATGCAACATTTTCTAGCTTAACTAAAGTAGGAAATCCTCTTGATTCATTAGTCTTACTTATCTTTACCAAAATATAAAATTTCACATGGAAACAACTTCTATGACATAACCATCTTAATTTTTTGCAACCAAAAAATTGTTATCAATAGAACTCAAATGCATTAAGTTACCTTTCATCCATCTCTAGATAAAAATTAAATCTCCTAAACTTCCTAGAATCATGCACATGCCTCCTTTGAACTCTAAATGACATCCCTTATCATTGAATTTACCAAAACTGACCAAATTATGCTTTATAACTTCAACAAATAGACATCATAAGCATTACTATTTCTATTTAAAGAAATATATCCTTTACCTTTCACCACAAAAGGAGTATAGTTTCGAATCTCACAATACCATCATCAAACTCTTCAAGCTTGAAGAACTTGCTTCTATCACCAGTCATGTGATGTGAACAACCATTATCACTCAACCACTATAAATTAGCTTCTACATGATAAATACAATACTTCTCACTATTAGTAGTGTCTTCCTTTACTGTAACAAAGGAAACTTCATCTCCATCATTGTCATTAGATTCATCATCATCAATTTTTTATTCATCAATTAAAACATAACATTGTTTCTTTTCTTTGTCTTTGAATCTCTCCCCTTTCACTTTCTGCTATGCATCAGAATTAGGAGATATTGTAGAAATATGACCAATCTTCTTGCATGAGAAACAAAACATTGGTAATTGAATTTATATTTACCATTACCACTAGGTAACATCTTAACAAGAAAAGCTTCAAACTCATCTTCTTTCATTTCTTCATCAAAAAATGAGTCAATATCACTAAGACTAGGATGAGTAGCAATTTACTTAGCTTCACTTAATAGATTCATGATAATGAGGTTTTGAAAGTAACTTCAACCATAAAAATAATATTTCTATAATTATTTATCTCCAAAGAAGTAAGCTTATCGATTAGTCAATCAATAAGATCATCTCAAAAGTTCTCAACTCAGAAATTACAGAAACTGGTTCCATAAAAAGACAACAAGGTTCTCAACATTTTACTTACCAAAACTTCATCTTCAATGATTCCACCAACATTTATGATTGCAACATGTACCTTTTTCAATATATGACCATATTGAGCAACATTTTCACCTTCTACCATCTTTATGTCATCATACTTTCCTTTCATAATTTCAAGTCTAGCCTCTTGAACATGAACATTGTTAGGATTAGAGAAATACAAATATAATCTACATGAAAATGTAACTAATATCATAAAGGAATAAAGCATACATAAATGAAAATAAGATACAATAATTTATTGTGGTTCACCCAATCCATGGGTTACATCCACCAATTAGTGAGTCAAATATTTTATTTAGTAATTCAACTTGATTACAATCTATAATCCCTTGCAACTCAATACCATTGTAATAAGCTACTAAATCATCATACATTAAAAATCCCTAACCCTTAGCTATTTTATACAAGACTTATGGCAGTTGCAAAATTATGGCTAGAATATGTTGTCCAATAGAAAAATAACTATTGATGCCTTTTGTAATAATAGAGTCATTTTTGGCCTCAAGAGCACTACCCCTCTACCCCACCTTGTATCATGATAGGGAGCACACATGGGGCTCTGGCCCAAGACCACACCTTTAATGGAACTACCCTTGGACCTTGCAAGTGGTGCTAGCCCCAAACCCCCATAGAATAATATGGGGGGAAACCACACCAAAAGAAGTGGAAAAAATAACCTTTGAGTCTTATTAGGCTCCACATAACAACAATTTAGACTCAACCATAGAATATATTAAGTTGAGCTCAAATATCATGTGCATTATTAAACCTATGGATATTAACAAAATTTTCATTAGATAGATTACTTACAATTGAATTTACTTATATTTTGCATTTATTCACTACTATGGCATCATACCTTTGATATAAAGCTCCATTTTATCACACCAAATGAATAAGTTCTCATTAGACAATTTAGGACCGTCCTTGTTCAACATCCTAATCTTTTCCTTAAGTCATTAGGCTTTCTACAAAAGGACCAAAGCTCTTATACTAATTGTTAATATATTGAAGGTCTAGATTATTGAGAGGTGGGGAGGGGGGGATCTCTAATCTACTAACTTTAAAATTTAATCACCACTTCACAACATTGATTAACCAATACCAGATTGAATAGAAAGAAAATTGTGACCCTCTTCACAACCCTAACTTCCAAAATGAATGATCCAAATTGATTAAACACAAGAAAGTGTTCAATACATAAATGGATCAAGTGATGGAAAATAGGGTGAAAGAAGTGGAGATTATATGATCTTTCTATTGTGGGGGAATATGTGCTTAAATCCTTAAATAGATAAAAGACAACTACTCACCTTAAAATAGGATAAATCTGGAAAGTGTTGTTTTCTGATGCCTGTATGTACTTTTTGGAAAATCTACAACATGTTTTGGATTGGAAATGTCGAGACAGAGAAAACAAAGAAATGTTTTGTCTTTTTGAAGGGAGATAAACCTTGAACCTATTGGCGGCACAATTGTACCCTAAAATTTTGATCTTGAATTGCACTACTCTGACAAAAATTTTATTCATGGATCTCGCAAGTTCGACAAAAAGGGTATTTGAATCTACTCTTCAATTCATTGTTCCACACCTGTATCTGCAAGAAATTTTTTTTTTTTGTTTGGATGAGGGGTTTTCCTTGTTCAAACCCCATTTTGGAATCAACCTTAATGATGGAATAGAAATAGAGAATGCTAACAAGTAGTTAAAGTAAATCTAACAACAAAGCTATGATATTCAATAGATATGCAATTGTATTTAAAATGTAAACAAGTATATTGATATGAAAGATTGAACATAACATTAGCAAATGTAAATCAAAACCTCCATGATTTTATTGTTAGAATCCATCTTGAAAGAAGTATGATTAAACCTTGAAGATGAACAAAGGATCTTGAAGGAAGATCACACCACCATGATGGCTAGATCCAGGGTTTTGAATGATGAATCTTGAATGCTTGAACCAAATCCCTTCAAAGGCTTGAATGCTCCAATCCTTGATCTTCAATGGAGAACTTGAATGCTTGATAGAATGCTTTCTTGATCTTGAAAAGTAGGTAGTTTCTCATAGATAGTAATCGTTCATATGCGCTCTTAGGTTCTTTACTTGCATAATAAGTGGATAGCTTATGGATGTCAAAATGAGGGAAGAAGGCTTCCTTATATAGATATCTAGGGTACTAACTCCTAGAGAAGGCTGACATAGAAGCATTAAATCCCATTTAACCTTAACCCCTAGGAATAGAGCTAGATTAAATGTAATTTAAGAGCCTACCATTCCAAAACCTGAAATAACCGACCCAAAAGTGGGAAAAGAAACTTTCTGAAGCCTGAGATCCCAAAACTTTCAGAAATTGAAAATAGTACCTAGGATCAAGGATGAGGTCGACCCTGACCTAGGTTAGGATTGAGGTTGACCTTGACCCAGAAGGTCATCCTTGACCCCAGAGGCTAAAGTCCTCAATTTCATAGAATAGTTTGTCAGAAACAAGTTGTAAGTAGAGAGAGAGAGAAGCAAAATAGGGGAAAAACATCCAAATCCATGCAAAAACCCATTCAAGGTGCTTGACATGACCTTAGACCACTTACTCGGAGGGATAAATGCTCTTAACATGGAAGTGCTTCCTTTTTAAGATAATACATTAATCCCGCACTTTAGCAAGAGTATGGACTCGATGCAAACTCTTGGTAAAGGAAGAGAAGAAAGAAGAGATCCAAGTGGATTCATAGTGAGATAAAATACAAATTAGCTAAGGACATAAGCCCCAAGCTAAGGATTCTAACTCAACATACATGCACAAGAGTGTAAAAAGAAAACCAAAACAACAACATAAAAGGGTTAGTACAAACACACCCAAATTAACTAGCACAAGAAAATTTGCTAAGAAATATTTCTCACACTAATATCATATTTGGAAAGCTATCATAGAAACATAAGTGATTACATAAGAAAGACAAAAGAAATGCTATAAGTAACATAGCTTCATGATCCAATCCTACTAGCATGAAAGCGGAAAATAAAGAAAAGAAGAAGTGATTACCTCACCTAGTAAGATGCCCACCTTACCATGAATCACCAAAAGAGAGGGAGAGCCAAATAGGTGGCCAAACCTGATAGTTTACCCATAAACTATACTTGCAATTGTAAATGCATCTTGTGATGGCTTCTAGAATATTCATAGATCCACCTTCTTGTATCACTATGAATGTGAAATGCTTGTCTTCTCAAGATTTAGCAACTTATGTGCGTTAGCTTCGAAAGATTTAGCATATTGAAAATTTGAAAAGGTGCATATCTCTTTAGGATTTAGCAACTTATGTGTGTTACCCTCAGAGAATTTAACAATGTGTGTCTCTTTAGGATTTAGCAACTTATCTGCATTACCTTAAGAGGATTTAGCATATATATATAATTGGAAAATGCATGTCTCTTTAAGATTTAGCAACTTATGTGCGTTACCTTCCAAGATTTAGCATGTAAAATAAAAACTATAGTACAAGGGAGACCTTATATATGCCCTCTCCTTATCGTGGTTGTCTACTAGATAGGATAAGGAAGAGGAAGAGGATACCTACTTCACAATGTAAGGAGATATCTTGTTTAACAATAATGTATACCATATTCTTAATGAGGGATATTGATCACTACATCCAAGAACATAGATAGTCATGAAAAGGATATGCCACTTATGGAAAAAGGATCCTTAAAGAAAGAGATATTATCAACAAGACTCCCATCATAGAGGAATGCTTTTAGATAAAATATCATTTTTCAAATCAAATAGGAACAAAGATTCAATCATCAAGCCCCCTCTAGGAAAGAGGGAAAGGAATCTTTGGAATGAGGAAAACAACTCTAACACAAAAGCAAGGGTAAGAGCTTATAAATAATCATAATTTGTAACATAAAGAAGAGGTGATGACTAGGACAACAACATCTCATATAAAAATATTATCCATTGTCAAAACATCTGTCAATATGAAGAAATAATATTACAATATAAATAAGTACCACTAAGTTAAGGAAAACAATTCCTTAGAAAAAGAGAAATAAGGAAGAACCTTTCCCCCAGGGAGGAAGGCAAGGAATACCTTTGAAATACAAATTTCATAGAAAATATATCTCAAATAGAGCATAATACAAAATCATAGAAAAAAAATAGGAAGAAAGAATACTAATTAAGCCCAATAAAAGACCTAATGGATCCTAGGAGACAGGATGTAAATACATCTCTTGCCCCCCAGTCCAGAGACAAGAGGAGAAGAGATCTATATTATATCAACAAGAGGGTAATCCCTTATATCAAAATTATGAAGAAATTGTAAAACTGCACAAGAATGAGATATAATTCCTAAAGTAGCTCATTCACAAACATACAATTTAAAATGTCTACAATCAGCAAGTAAATGTGCATTATGTTAGTGAAAAGGACATTTGATTTTGGATAAGGCATCTTGTAGTATAGGTTTAAAGATTTCTTTTTTGGAATTCATTAATTCAATATACACCTATTTATCCACCTCTTGACAAATATCAGAGTTACCTAAAGTAGGTGTAGAAAGAAGTGTATGAAGAAGAGGACGTTGATTAACATCATCTTCCTTAACTTGAGAGTTTGAACAACCAACACCATGAAAATCTAGTTTAGAGGGTATATTAACAAGATACTTAATACCATGCTCATTAACTCCAAGCCCTAAACCTTTATAACCTTATTTGGTAATCATCATATATCTTTTAGTGTACATATCATGTAAATCTTCTACAGGAAATGAATTGTTTGTAAATCTTCTACTTGTAAATCTTCTACATAAAAAATTGTATAAGAAAAAATAATAGGTTTTGAAGTAGTGCCTTTACTCTTTCCTTTAATGTCATCATGAATAAAAGGAGAAGTAAAATCAAAGAAGTCTTGCACATCTATATCCTGAACTATAGCTTGAACCTCCTAAAAAATATCAAAAGAACTAGGGACAGGAGATGGAGAATTAGGCATTAGATTAGGAATAATAGGATTCAGATTAGGAAGATTAGGAGATGGTGTATCATCTACAAAATCCTTCACATAATGCAAAAGAACAATAAGTCTACCACATGAATCTTTAATGAAAGTTTTAAATGTAGAAAGACTAGTATTAGTTAAATTCACAAAGGCACACACAAGAATAAAATGAAAGATCATGAACATAATAAAATGAATGATACTCTCATAAACATCATAATTTTTGTAAAAAAATACTAAAAGAAGAGTAATAAGAAACATAACCACACACCAAAGAATTTTCATCATATTCATAGTAAACAAAATACAAAAACTGTTTTTGTATTTTATGGAATATATAGATTTTTTTGTATTTTTTGAATTGTAAAATGCAAGAGCATAAACTAAATCTAATCTTAAGAAAATAAAAGGCCTAACAAATATGAAATGAAATATAACACCAAAAAATACAATAGGGCATCTAATTCCACAAAAGATAGGGGGTAAGCGTGTCGGGTTCACCAAAATGAATAGAAAGAAAATGTTGACCCTCTTCACAACCCTAACTTCCAAAAGGAATGATCCAAATTGATTAAACACAAGAGGGTGTTCAATGCAGAAATGGATCCAGTGATGGAAAATAGGGAGAAAAAGAGGGAGGTTATATGATCTTTCTATTGTGGGGGAATATGTGCTTAAATCTTGAAATAGATAAAAGACAATACTCACCTTAAAATAGGATAAGTCTGGAAAGTGTTGTTTTCTGATGTCTGTAGGTACTTTTTAGAAAATCTATAACTTGTTCTTGACTAGAAATGTCGAGATGGAGATAACCAAAAAATGTTTTGTCTTTTTGAAGGGAGGTTGACCTTGACCATGTTGGTGGGGCACAACCTTACCCCAAGGCACAATTGTACCCCAAAAAGTTGACCTTGACCTACATTGCTTCAAAAAAATTTATGTTTGTAGATCTCACAAGTTCGACAAAATGGGTATCTAAATTTGCTCTTCAATTCATTCTTCCACACTTGTATCTATAATTTTATTTTATTTATTTGGATGAGGGGTTTACCTTGGTCAAACCCCAGTTTGGAATCAACCTTAATAATGGAATTGAAATAGAGAATTCTAGCAAGTAGTAGAAGTAAATCTAACAATGAAGCTATGATATTCAATAGATATGAAATTGTATTTAAAATGTAAACAAGTATATTGATATGAAAGATTGAACATAACATTAAAAGATGTAAATCAAAACCTTCATGATTGTATGCTTAGAATCCACCTTGAAAGAAGTATGAATAAATCTTGAAGATGAACAAAGGATCTTGAAGGAAGATCACACCACCATGATGGCTAGATCTAGGTTTTTGAATGATGAATCTTGAATGCTTGAACCAAATCCCTTCAAAGGCTTGAATGCTTCAATCCTTGATCTTCAATGGAGAACTTGAATGGTTGATATAATGCTTGCTTGATCTTGAAAGTAGGTAGTTGCTCATAGATAGTAATCATTCGTATGCACTCTTAGGTTCTTTGCTTTCATAATAAGTGGATAGCTTGTGGATGTCAAAATGAGGGAAGGAGGCTTCCTTATATAGAGATCTCAGGAACTAATTCATAGAGAAGGCTGACATAGGAGCATTAAATCCCATTTAACCTTAAGCCCTAGGAATAGACCTAGATTAAATGTAATTTAAGAGTCTACCATTCTAAAACCTGAAACAACTGACTTAGAAGTGAGAAAAGAAAATTTTCGAAGCTCGAGATCCCAAAACTTCCAAAAATTTAAAGTAGGACCTAGGTTTAGGGATGAGGTCAACCCTACCCTAGGTCAAGGTTGAGGTCATCCTTGACCTAGGTCATGGTCAAGGTCAACCTTGACCCAGAGGCCAAAGTCCTTAGTTTCACATAACAGTTTGTTATAAATAAGCTAGAAATGGAGAGAGAGAAGTATAATAGAGGGAAAACATCCAAATCCATGCAAAAACCCATTCAAGGTGCTTGACATGACCCTAGACCACTTACCTAGAGAGCTAAATGCTCTTAACATGGAAGTGTTTCCATTTTAAGATGATACATAGATCTAACATCTAATCATTCATTTATCCATTCCATGTTAACTTGTGAAACTAACTATAAAATAGCTTATAAAAACATCCACACAAGTAACAAAATAAAACAAAGATTTTTATCATGGAAGCCCTGTGTCAAAGGTAAAACTCATGACAAGAATTGATACCCACAAGTATTATGAACTCTTCTAAAATGTGCCCTGTTAGGAGCAAACACTGATGCATGATTAAGTGAAGACTCTATTAAGAGTTACCTAGTTAGGGGATTTTCCTTAGAACTATTAAGATCTTTAGTTTATTAGGAGAAACCTTGTAAAAGGATTTTCTAACTCAAATTAATGAGCCACCCGATTAAAGGAATTATAATTAGATCCTTCTCACCCCATTGAAAGTGATCTTGTTAGAGGATTTTGACTTGAAAACCTCCTAAGATCAAGTGAGTAGAATGATATGAGAAACAACACTTCATAATTTCTTGTAAAGATCTTTTCTAGTCAACTATTTACATCTCCCAACATTAATTCAACTATCATCTTGATTGTAAAACCTTTTTTGATCACAACCACTGATCTCTTCTTTCACACTCTTACAAATAATGTTTTTCAATACGCATATACTTCTCATCATTAGATGCACTCAACTCTAAATAAAACACTCCATAAAATCCATCTACATATGATCAAAAAATATTACCAAAACCTAATTCATCATAATTTGGTTCCACAAGATCAACCTCTTCAATCACACATTAATCTAACATAGAATATCCAACATTTTCATGTTTTCAAATGAACATACATAATTCCAAGAATTTTCATCATAATTCCTAGTGTATAACCAATTTTTCAAAGCTTATTGATTCCACATCATTGCCACATCATTGAACAACTAACCATTATGAAATATCTACCATAAATAGCTTATATGTTACTGATTCAAGATCAAACACAAACATTCAACCTATTCTTCATTTTTCTTCCTGAACTCTCTTTTTTAATGGTTTCAAAACATAAATTCCTATAAACCAAATCAAACAAAACTATGACCATGATCCAAAAACTTAGTAACCATTACAAATACAACACAAATTTGATAAACCAATCAAATCATTCACTAACAATATAAGCTAATCAACCTAATTAAATTATCTCACTTCAATCAATTATAACTCATTAAATATTAATGTAAAGTACATGAAATTGCACATATGACAACTAGAAACATCTCCAAGTCTCCCACATCAATCACACACTCTCGCTCATCACACAATTTTTCACTTGCACAATGAGTAACTCAGTTTCCTATAAATGGTTCAAGACAAACTATCAAGTTGACATCAATAAAAATGCAATAATTGATTTAATCACTCTCAAACATGTACATTAAGAAAAATTCATCATTTATGCTAATAGGTTGGTTTTTACATTTATTGGATTGGGTGAAAAACTCTTGGAGACCCTTAGTTTGTAGTGATTTTGACCTTTTCCCTTGTGCTATGAGTTTTTTAATTACAATTTTCATTTATTTTGATGACCAAGATCTAGCATTGAGAAAGTTGTGAGCTTGGAAGAATAAATCAATTTTAGCCTAATCATGAATAGTCCCCTTAAACCCTCTTTAAAAATCACTTATATTATTTTAGTGTAGTTTTGTCTTCACAATATTGACCTTAATTTTTTGGAGAATTCTTGCTTTTAGGCAATCAACAACTCTATTGGATATTTCTTAAAGGTAGATCATACTATAATCTACATGCATCACTCTATCTTTGTATTCATATTGGTTGACATTGATATCTCCATACCTCTTCTTAGGGATGTGGTTCTCATGGTTGAGGATAGGCCATGAACTCAATCATTGGATTATAAGAGGTTCCCCTTTTGTTTTCATTTGTGCTTCTCTTGTGTTTACTTATAAATAGATTATTCTCTCTTGTAACATAAGGTTGCAACCTATTTGTGTAAGGATAATGATAGTGATCACTTTAATATCTTGGTTTATGTCTTTTCCTTAAATAACTCTTCACAAAAATATGATGACTACCCCCAAGATGATGCTCTTATTGTCGATCTAGTCTCCTCAAACCCTTTGGATCCTACTCCACCTCTTTCTACTAGTGTGGACCCCTCTAGTTGCATGGACCCTTCTCTGACTACTAATCTTAATCTACTCTAGTCTTTTGTTGATGACATGCATGCTTGCTAGAAATTTTCTTCTTGTGTAGACAATCTCATAAAGAGGTTATCCACACTTTCTACCCCTTGTGATGTGGATCCTAGTGATAGTATTTCTTGGACAATTGTACATTGGCATAGGAGAGATTACTCCTTAGTTCCTCATTCTCTTACCCATGTTTGTAGGTAAATTTGTACGCACCCTTGATGTGGGTCACTATTTGTGTTGCTAGTGTCCTATTAATGGTCTATTATCAACCTTGTTCTAAATAGCCTTTTTGGTTTATCTTTATGATTTTCAACACCCTTGTTTTATCATTTATAATATTAAACCAAGCATAAGTAAATTACACAACACAATATTTACATCAAGAAAAACCATTTGAGATTTAAAGAATCCATTAAAATGAGATCAATTCCATGTTATTTAGAAATAAGAATACAAGTAATCCGTTCTTTGATGTGTGCAAACTGACAACATGACACTTCTTTACCTTCACAAGCACTCATGTCATAATAATGAATCAAATTTTCCAAATTGTGTCTAAAAATATTTATAATACAATAGAGAGTATCATCTCAAATCTCTTTTTAAACATTCTATACTCTTGATTCTTAAAGCTACCCAATCCACTCTATAAAGAGAATACCTTCAACTAAAAAATACAAATGTAAATATCAGTAAAATAATATTTTTATAATATAAAAAAGGTTTCTTTTAATTTATATATTCATTATCCTCTTCTTTTTTTCAAATTTAAATTTATATAAATCATTATCTTCTAAGGGTTGTCTCACACCTCTTTGTTGGGATTTAAACCTCTTCTCTAGAATTTTAGTTCAATCAAGAATATGAAGATGAAGAGAGTCCATTGCAGATAAGATAGCATTGAGCTTTAGTATGAGAGGTTTTAGGAATAGGATGCTAGGAAAAACTTAGATCTAATGTGGTGTTTTTGTGTCTTATGTCAGATGTAAATCTTACCTAATCCCCTTATTCGTGAACTCCTGTCTACAAATTCCTATTGTCTCTACACAATCCACAAGGGTTTCAATTCCTTAGTTATGTTGAGCTCCAAGTTTTGAAACTCTATATTTCAAGTAGGTTGGAGTAGTTATGATGGATTTTTATTAAATTTTTCTCTTTTTTACCACCCATTCGTAAGGTAATATAGTTGGGTATTAATTAGAGCCTTCATTTGAATAGTTATGGTTGAGTTTTTTTGTATGTTTCTTTGTTCCACCACTTGTTTTAAGGCCATTCAATTGGGATCTTACTATGGCTTTCATTTTTTTGGATGTCTATGGGTGGTGCAATAAAGATAAGTTGTGAGGATCTACGGTACACCCAAATTTGGTGTTATTTTAAGGAAGATTTTGTCAAATATAACTTATCAAGATTTAGGTTTTCTTATAGGGGTATTTTTTTTTTGAATTCTAAGGTTTGTTTACTGACCTTTTGAGCTACCTTATGACTATTTTATGATTTTATAATGCCTTCTTTTGAGCATGATGATTTGATTGTGTCATATTCTTTCTAGTGTTCCATTATTATTACATCAACATTGTTCTATGTTATTCTTATTATTTGTTACTTTATTCATTGTAGTGTGTGAATTATGTTGCATGACAATTCACCCTGGAAATTTGTGGAAATGGTTGTGGTTGATTAGAAGATAATTTATTCTCTTAGGTAGTAGTGAAAAATCATTTAATATGTAAAACCATTAGTAGATATGTACTCTTGAAGCCAACAAATTTTTGGATTCAAAGAAAAAATAAAGCAAAATGATAACTTGCAAACTCAAATATTCCTCACACAATGGAAGGCATAGATATCTTCATATGTCAAGTCACTCATATGGCATAAGTTTAGTTTCTTTATTTTATGAAATTCTGCTTAGATTGAACCCATATAGTTGAATGAAAGAGAAAGGTTTATTAGTATCATCCCTAATCACATGGTATATATTTCTAAAAATAGAAAATTTTATTTTGTGCAACTTGGATAACAACCCTCTTTCTTGTTCTTATAACCCAAGTGATCCTATGCAAAAAACTATTTTCTATTTTTACTTTACAAACATACGTGTACTCTACTTTCATGAGGTTTCATATGTTGCCCATATTTTAAAGAGTTGACAGTGCCCAAAATTTGGGAGTCTTAAAAAATTGGCTACAACTAAAATAAGAAAGATTAACTCAATTAGATTAAAGGGGGAGGTTGTCAATATTTTAATGGGCTCTTGGTTCTTAGTCCAAGAGGTATCAACCTATAGGTTTATATAACCACACATTATTATTTTTTTGAATTCCATAATTATGGTTTTATTTTTGAAGGATTTGATGAGAACAAATCCATAGATCCAGTAAAACTCCTGCATGCAAGAACCTGTCACAAAGAACACAAGGGTTTGGCTCTGAAAATATGGAAGAATATATTATCAGACCAAAACAATGAATGAAAATACAACAGATCAATCCTAATAAAGGAGATCATAAATCCTTAATAGGGAAATTAAATGGCATTTAATAATTAATATTTAATTATTAAATGGAAATGCATGTACATAAATTGAAATCTTAAGAAGGGAGTAAAGGTAATTTAATAAATGGAATTAAATTAATCCTTTACTCTAACACCCCCCTTAAGATGAGCAACAATGTAACTACAAATAATGTAGAAAAAGAAAGGAAACTACAATGCTGAAAGCATAGATGGGTCTTGACAATATGGCCTGATGAGGTACCCAACACAACCAAATCTCCAAAAAATGGAGAAATAGGGAAATCTTCATGGGAAACACCTTACTCCAAAAAGAGATAGAAGAAGCTAAAAAATAGAAAAGAAGGAAGGAATCATCACTAAGACCCCTAAGAATAACTTCCTTCACCCCAAGCATAGAACACAAGTGAAGATACCATAGGGATGCAAAAGGTTTAGTGAAGATATCTTCAACTTGCTCAAAAGTGGGAATGCACTCCAAGCTAAGAGAGCCATCCTAAATTAGATTTTTGATGAAGTGCATGTGACACTCAATGTGCTTGGTCCTCTGATGTTCAACTAAGTTGTGGTACATGTGTATATCACTCTGATTATGACACCAAAGAAAGGTAGAACTATTAGGAGAAAATCCATATTTTGTCACCAACTATTGAAGCCATAAAACCTCCTAACTAGCTAGCACAATTGTCATGTATTTTGCCTCTATAGATGATAATGCATCAACATGCCACTTCTTGCAAGACTGTGTGATAGGACTAGGATCAAGAAAGAAAATAAAGCCAAAAGTAGACTTTCAATCATCAATATCACCAACCTAATCTGAGTTTGTATGACCAGTAATGTGGGGATCCCCTAATGTGTAGTGAATGCTATAAAAATTAGTACCTTAGATGTACCTCAAGATATGTTTGGAAGCTTGCCAATGACTCTCATGTGGATCATGTGAGAATCTAGAGACAAGTCCAACTACAAAGGAAATATCAGGACGTGTTTGTGTGTGTGTCAGGTTCAAGAAACTACACACAAGTTGTTTATATAAAGTGGAATCCACTATAAAAGTAGTGCAAATGGTAGATAAAACAACACCCAACTGAAAAGGTGTGGGAGAAGGCTTGCAATCAAGGATGTTGAATCTCTAAAGAATATCAAGAGGATAATTTTTCTAGAGTATGGCTATTCCATCCAAAGACTGAACAATCTATAGGCCCAAAAAATAGTGAAGAAGTCTAAGGTCCGTCATCTCAAACTGCTCTCTCAAAGTTCACTGAACAGTATGAATCATAGAGGATGAGCTACCTATAAAGGTGAGATCATCTACATATAGCACAAGTATCAATAAGTCAACCTCCTAATGTTGAATGTACACTGTAGGATTAGAATGACACTGAGTGAACTGTGAAGCAAGAAGGAATCCACCTTCTCATACCAAGCCATAGGAGCTTATTTGAAACCATATAAAGACCTTCAAATCCTGCATACCATAGAAGATTCCTACATAGAACTGTGACATTGCTCCATATAGATCTCCTCATGTAGGTCTCCATGCAAAAAGGCACTCTTCATGTCCATCTAAAATACTGTCAATCCCTAAGAAGCTACAAGAGAGAGTACAAGGTGAATAGAATTCATCTTGGCAACAGGAGCAAAGGTATTAGAGTAATCAATACCTTCAACTAGTGAAAATCCCTCTGGAACAAGACATGCCTTGTACCTATCAATAGAACCATTTGCATCATACTTGGTATGATACACCCATCGGTACCAAACCAACTTTCTTCCTTTTAGAAGAGGACAAAGATCCCAAGTGTGGTTCTTCATCAAAGAAGAGTACTCCTCATCCATAGCCCTATCCCACTATAAGTGTCATGTCACATGTGAAAAACTTCGTGGATCGTCTAAAATAGCACGACTCAATAGTCTAGTACTAGATGTCTAAGAATTATCGCAATGAGAATTTGAAGGATCTCTTGCTATAGTTCCAACCGCATCAATAGTATCATGAGCCCACTTGGGCACTCATCAAACATCTAGTGGAGGTTGTGAAAGGGGATCAACATCAAGATCTTCCTCAGAGGATACATAATCCTAAAGAGGAGAAGAGGAAGTACTAGCTAGTGAGAGAGAAGCTGGCGATGGAGGCTCCATCTGAGGATAACGCTCATCAAAATGGACATCTTGCTGAAATAAGACCTTTCTAGAATTAGGATCAAACAACTTGTATACCATCACATGCTCATAGTAGCCAACAAAGATGAGTGGTTAATTATTCCTCTCCAAGGGCTTTCCTCTAAGAATTTGGAATGAATTCCCAAGCCTCACTATAAAAAATGCAGAATATAGAAATATTAGGCTTGAGATGAGTCCAAACCTCCTCAGAAGTCAAATGTCACAATGCCCTATGAGGCATTTGATTCTCAATATAGCTGGCATAATTGATAGCCTTAGCCCAAAATGAAGAACTCATAGCTCGATATCATATCATACTATTGGCCATCTCTAATAATGTCCTATTCTTTCTCTCTACAATCCCATTCTATTGAGGGGTATGGGGAACTATGAGGTGATGTTGTAAACCATGCTTCATGCAAAAATATTTGAAAGATTGGTTCACATATTCCTTTCCATTTTCAGTGCGTATACACTTGACAGAAAGACCATACTGCTTCTCCACAAAAGTCCTAAAGATTCAAAATGAATCAAAGACATCACACTTGGTACTTCAAAAAGTACACCCATGTGCATCTAGAAAAGTTATCTATGAAGGTAAGCACATATTAAGCACCTAAAAAGGATGGAGTGAGGAATGATATAAGATCACTGTGTATTAACTCCAATGGTGCCTTAGCACATATAGATCTACCTATCAAAAATGGATCTCTGTGATGTTTTCCAAGTGCATAACCTTGACAAACATCATCAATACAAGAGATCTGAGATATCCAAATCAGTAGCTCTTGTGTACTCATCTATTATAGATATCTATAGTTGACATGGTCAAAATACTCATGCCAAAGCTTGTTCACTGTGTCTACATGAGCAATAAGAGAAACACTTGTAGAATCAAAGCTCTTAAATCCATCAAACTAATATAAGTGAGACTGAAGATCACACTCCCAATAGAAACAACCAAATTAGGATCATGGAGATCTCAAATAACCACATTGTGTGGTGAGAACTCAATTGTCGTACTAAAGTAAGAATGAAAAAATTGAGAGATAGACATGAGGTTCATAGAAATGACCAAAACCAAGAGAACATCTTGTAGTGAACATCACGTAGTTTACCAAGTGCACAACCTTGACAAACACCATTAATACAAGAGATCTGAGGTAGCCCAATCTATAATTCCCTGCCAGGGAACCAAAAATAAATTAACCTAAAGCTTTACTAAGTTTTCTATTTTTTTTTGAAAGATAATAACAACAAGAGATAACATGGCAGAAGCAATAACTCACATACATACAACCATCCATAAAAAAGTTACAACTCTTAAGGGTTCCATGATGTTGAATCACATATATAAGTTTTATTAATACTAAATCTAATATATAACAAAATCCACATCATAGAATAATCACAAGTAAAAATCCAATTAAATAGTATACAATTACATAATATGCCACTTGGCATAATCAGAATGCATAATCATCTATTGTACAAGTCACAAGATATGAAAAACTCAAAGAATATACATCATGAATAAATACATCATCTCAAAAGATCTTTGATAATCAAGTACAATACTACAAAATATAACCATCCCTTAGAAACATAAGGTCAAAATGAAAGGACCAACTACACAAGAACATTTAGCAACACTATCAAGTTTTCAGATCTCAATGGTATAAGAAACACTACCACCCGACCTCGTCGAACCTAAATGGCCCACTCCTACCATGCTAAGGAGATAATCTCAAGTCCCATACAGATAAAAATCCACAAGTCATAACCAACATCTAGGTCAAGGAAATCCTGATAGCAATCTATCTCAAAGGTACCAAGACACAAGTATCATCTAAACCTAGAGGCAAAAAAGACACGTAGGAAATCTACTATGTAAGTGGGCAAGTGTTATTGCATGAGCCAACTATAGGTTACCTTGGTAGCCTTTGTGGACTTTGGCCCCCTAGTGTCTCTATGCAGTATTAGTATCCTTTCATATAGACAAGGCATACTAATGACGCAAGGTCATAACCAAACATCCTCTCTACTCCCATCCTAGCCTATACTAGCACCTCAAGGCATGGGCGAGGAAAAACACCAACTCTTATTAATTCTTTTAAAACCCATTTAATAAAATGTTATCACTTATTAAAACAACTTACAATGTGTTACCCAAGCAACCTCTTTAGGGATCTAGCCTCCATTGCAAGCCACTTCCCAACATACACATAGATTACCTACCCTAAGCTCATGAAAATTACAACTCTTACCTCAGTCCTTTACAAGCAACTGAAAATAACCTATTGACAAGTAACAATATTCACCTCAGTCTTATACAAGCAATTGGAAAGAACCAAAAGATAACTGATCAAAAACTCAAGGGTTACAACAACAAAGTTACAATAATCACCTTAGTCCTATAGAGCAACTGGAAAGCATCGAAAACTAACTGATTGAAACTCAATGGTTACACCAAGAAAATCACACCATTCACCT
Organism: Cupressus sempervirens; assembly: GCA_028749045.1. Lineage (NCBI taxonomy): Eukaryota > Viridiplantae > Streptophyta > Pinopsida > Cupressales > Cupressaceae > Cupressus > Cupressus sempervirens. Next base: position 389,231,914 of record CM053784.1, on the reverse strand, counting down.
CAATTCTATACAAGTAACTGGAAAACACTAACAAGAAACTGATCAAAACTCATCATAGAAATACATGAATACATCATGATGATTGTGTATAAAAGATCGTGACCAAATAATAACAATAACATTATCATAGAAAAAAAACCCCCAAGCCTCTGGTAAACATCCTGACTAGTCAATGTACTAAGTCAAACTAGAAACCAACACTAGGAAACCACACACCTCATAAAGTACATAACAAAAGTAGCTTTCATAATTCATTAGGTTTTGAAAACATAAAAGTTCAATTTCTACTATTGGATTTCAAGTTTTGATTTTTCAAAAGTAATCATAATTGATAAAGGTTTTTGAGTTCTCAAAAGAAATAAAAATTGATTTCGTATAAACTAAATCCATTTTTTAAAAATAACACCCTCATATTTTAAATGGAAAAATTCTCTCCTAAATAAAAATCTACAAAATGTCTATTCTAATTTTTAATACAATTACAACACCTTACAATTTAATACTATTATTAAAAATTTATTAAGTGTTATTAAATTATTAATACTAAAAATTATTAAATTACTAATAAAATAGTATATTATATATTATTTATTAATAATATATTATTAAATTAACTAATATAATAATAATTAATAATAATAATAATAATAATATTAATAATATTAATATTAATAATATTAATATTAATAATATTAATATTAATAATATTAATATTATTAATAATATAAAGTAAAACATCTTTAAAAAAATTGCAAAAGACAAAATGTGACTCATTTTGCATACCCCAAAGTTGGGGAGGCCGCAAGTGGCTTGACTGCTTTGGCAATCCACTGCCTAAGCAACGTCTGCTGCTACTGCAACGTGTGTTGCCATTGCAACGAAGGAGGGGGCGAAGTCATTTCCCCCTCTTCCCTTTATTTTTATTTTTATTTTATTATTTATTAAACAACAAAAAACCATGCCCCTTCTTTTTAATTGATAAATCCTGCATTCCAACAACATTCTTAAAAAAACTTGATTTCTTTGGGTAAAAACAAAATTTTATTTTAATATAAAATTATAATAGTATTTTATTTACTATGGTAATTTTATATAATATATTTTCATATATTTTAAGTAAAATCCAACATAGAATTGATAAGAAAGATAAATACAACCAATCAAATTTGTTAAATAGAATCCCGATTTTTTTTTTCAAACCCTCATCCCAATTTTAACAATCCTATTTACGAATCACCAAATTTCTCAAACAAGGGTTTCAAATCTTAAATTCCTTCACAGATGTTTTCAAGAACAGTAAATTTTAACATAAGGGTTTCAACCCGATTTAAGTTCTAAAAACAGATCCATTCAAACATAGAGAAGACAAAGAGATTTCAAAGAGGAAATTATTTCCCAAACTCAACAAGATCCTACCTTGATCTTATGCTACTGGACGGATGCTCAGAGCTCACAAGAAATTCCCATCCTTTTGAAAATCCTCTTTCTTGAAAATTTGCTCCTCCAAACCCTGTGTGTGGAGAAATGAACTCCAATTTCTTAATAAAGAGCCTTCTCCCTTTAGGGTTTTGGTTTTTCAATCATGCAGACCCTTTTCTATATATTTTTATTTTATTTTAATTTCATGTGCAAACTTTTTGCATTTTAATTAAAATAAACTTTATTAAATTCTCTCTCTCTCTCTCTCTCTCTCTCTCTCTCTCTCTCTCTCTCTCCCCTTTGTTAATTCACAAGACATCTTTAATAATATATTTCTAATTCAACTAATAATAAATATTTAGAGTTTATTATTAAAATTAAAATCCTAAATACATTATTATTAAATAAAATAAATATAATTATGCCAAAATTATAACTTTAATTAAATCTTTTTAATTTAATTATTTTGTTTAATTAATTTCTCAATTAATTAAATACAATTAAAATTTGATTTTTCTTTATAATTTTTTTGTTAAATTGAATCATTTAATAATCTTTTTATTTGATTTAATAATAACTGAAAAAATAGACCCACAAAACTAAATAAGAAAATCCATCTGAAAGACAAAGTACTAAATCAAACTCAAGGGTCAAAATCTCAAATTCACATCACTTGATGAATTTAGAAGGGTAAATAACTCAGATGCTTGTCCTACTTTCTAGGACAATTGGCTTAGGTTTAAGATTTGGACTCAAGAACTATCTCCCCTCTTTACCATTGAGATACTATGATAGGGCACACTCATCTTGGCAATTTAGGGAAGTCGATGCCTGGTACCTAAAATCTACATAAAATTTGAGTATGTAGATAAACATATCAATCTAAACTAAATAGACAATGGTAGGGAGTGGTGCATCATGTAGATCCCAACTAGCAGGTGGCTACGACTCCCTCCTTTAACCATATCAGACACGTCAAATATACAAGTACACCATACACATGCAAGTATGGGGTAAGTAACCATAGAAATTGCATATAAACCATCCATCTAACTATCATCATGAAATAACTAAAATCACTATGAACATACATGTATAATCATTAAAAGAATAATCATGAACATGTGAAATAACTGACTATCAAGTAGCTCATCAACTATATCAACTGAGTATGAAATATCATCTAAATCAAATTGGGTAACCAAGTACCAGTAATCATAAAACATAACCATAAAATTGGCCTAAAAGAATTTGGCAATAAAACATGAAAAGTAAACTAGGGGTAGGCATTACACAATCACTATCTCATGTGTACTCATTTGTTATAGATATATGTAGTTGACATGGCCAAAATGCTCATGCCAAAGCTTTATCACCATGTATGCATGAGCAATAAGAGAAAGACATCTAGAATCAGAGCTCTAAAAGCCATCAAAATGATATAAGTGAGATTGAAGATCAACACTCCCAATAGTAACAACCAAGTCGAGATCATGGAGATCTCAAAAAACCACATCATGTGGTGAGAATTCAACTATCTTACCAAAGCCAAAATGAAAAATCTAAAGTACAAATAGGAGGTTCATAGAAATGGCCAAAACTAAGAGAACATTCTATAGTGAATCACCCTCTAAAGAGATAGTGCCTGAACTTGAAACTAAAAGTTGTATGGAGTCACTAATCATAATTTTTGTAGTAACACTCTGAGAAAGTGAGATAACCAAATTAGGTGAGTGTGTCATATGGTGGGAAGCTCCTGAGTCAAGAATCCAAGTAGCTAATGAGGAAAATTATCGTGCAGAAAGAGTATGTCCTTTCCCTAAAGGAGGAGGAGGTGGCTTCAGAGAAGCAATGCTATGTTGTTGCATGGCCTCCGCTAAAGCCTCAAGATGTTTCTAATACTTGGAAATTGGATGTCCTTTCTTGCCACAAAAACTCCAAGGATCACCTATAAACTTCTTAGTCTTGGAGGAAGACTCACTAGACTTAGAAGGTTTACCCTTAGTGGATTTTTGAGCATCTGAGCTGGGAGAAGGACTAGAGGAACTCTTGCTACTTGCTATATCTGATTTGGGCTTCATTTTCTACTTCGACTTCCCTATAGATGTCTGAGAAACTAATGAATGGTTATTTGGTCTTGTGAGAGAGTCTAACTATGAAAGCTTGGCTTGTTCTCTAGTCAACCGATCACATAATATGTCAAAAGTCAGAATGGTAAATCTAGGACCCAAAGCATCCATAGTGAAATGGAAGGTAGAAAATAAAATCTAAAAGTTTCCTTGAAGCTTTGACAATATCAGATAAATGCACTCCTTATCAGTCTTCACTTTCCCACAACCGTGTAACAAAGATCTCTATTGTTTAAACCTCATCAAAAAGTCCTCAATAGAGGGAAATACATCTAGTACAAGTGATGAAAGCTTTGCCTCAATCTAAAGTACCCTGAACTCATTGATGGTACCAAACAAGATCTTGAACTTGGCCCAAATTTCTTGAGGCGAATTCAACCCATCAAGATGAAATTGCAAACTATCTAAAATATTCAATGAAATAAAACCCATGGCCTCATCCATCTTATTCTTGTGCTACATTACCTCAAAAGGTCTTTATAAAATAGGTTGCACTTCATATAAACAAGACCACAAACCATTTGAATGAAGAAGTTGTGTCATAGAAGATGCCCATGTATGATAGTTATGTGGGTTTAGAGGAACTAGACAAGAAGAGGTCTTGATGATTGTTTTAGAAGGTGTTTGATTTTTTTGAATAGTTTTGGTTTAATAATGTAAATGACAGAAACAATAAGATAAAACACCCCCCCACCCACAATGCAAAAAAACTGTACCCCATATCCTAGAAAGAATGTGTATACAAGCAAAGAGAGAAAATGTTTCAATTTGAGAATCACGTGTAACTTTGAAAAAATATTGATGAAATAATAGAGAATGTGGAAATTTCCCAAGAAGAGCTTTTTGATGCTTCTTGTCAATTAGAAAATGGAGCTAAAAAGAGCAAGTTATGCCCCCTAGAATGCAAAAAGGATCATGAGACTTTGACTGAAAAAAAGTACAAAAATTGAAAAAAAAATCCAAAAAAACCTTCACCATCGTGTCTATCTTAGAATCATCTTTCCAATGATATCTGGTTTCCCCAAAAATGCCTTTGTATGCTCAAGTTATAGCCAAAAAATCACTAGGTACCCTGAATTTGCAAAAAACAAATTTAAAAGTGGGGTTTAAACTTAAGCCTTGAAGCCCTCCACATGACCGCAAGAGGGCTAGGTGGAGCCAAAGGGGTGTGTGAGCGGAGCAACTAGTAGCAACGACGTACAAGTTGTGGGTGGGCAGGGTGGCATGTGAGAGGAGGAAGGCAACAATGGTGATGCACAGGTGGTGCATTTCTTAAATAACTACACACATTTTTTTAAATGTGTTTTATTTATTATTTTTTTGATAAAAATGCATCAAAATGCATGCCAAGGGTCGTACGACCCTAGTAGGTGAAAAAAATTGCCTTGACTCAAAAAATGAAGTACTTTATATGAAAATAGGGGTTTTGGAATCTTCTGAATCCAACCGCGAGGTCTGTTTGACCTCAAAGTGCTTCAAATTTTAGAGACCCCTTATTTTCACAAAAAATACCTAGAAACAACTAGATCTATTCTCTCAAAACCTCATTCCTCTTTTTCTCCAAATAAAATCAAGCTACAAAAGATTCATCTCTAATACTATGAAGGATTTGATGAGAACAAATCCACTAATCTAGTAGAACACCTGCATGCAAGAACCTATCATAGAGAAGAAAAAGACAAGAGAAGGCAAGGGTTTGGCTTAGAAAATATGGAAGAATATATTAATTGACTAAAATAATGAATGAAAATATAATGGATCAATCCTAATAAAGGAGATTGTAAAACCCTAATAGGGAAACCCTAAAAGGTAAATGACATTTAATAATTAATATTGAATTATTAAATGGAAATGCATTTGCATAAAGTGAAATCTTAAGAAGGAAGTAAAGATAATTTAATAAATGGAATTAAATTACTCCTTTACTCTAGCAATTTTCTTTTGAAAATGCCATCTTTATTTATCTTGTTCAAAAACTTTTTTAGATTACTTAATATAAATGGTGTAGTAACATGTTATAAGCCTAATGCAGTGGTACAGGTAACTATTATAGTGAGTGTAAAAAGATAACAAGAAACCTCAAAGAAGGAAATGTAAGAAGATATAGAAAGTAGGTAATGAATTAGTTAGAAGAGATTTATCTTTGAGAATGTCTAGATTAATTAATTATTTTATTTGAAAGTTGTAAGTTGTCCTTCTAGTATTTTAAAAATAATCTTATTAGATCTTTGTATTCTTATCCATATATTGAAATTATTAATAAAAATGTATAATAATGTATTAAAATAAAAATAATAAAAACAATTATACAAAATTATTAAAAAATAGTCTAATAAATATTAAGTTCAGAAGAAGTGAATTAAACTAGTTACTAGTTGGACACACCCTACCTATAGATCCTAAACAAGAATCTCTATCTATAGATCCTAAACATGGATGTCTATGTGAACCATTGGAAAAAATGATGGTAAAAAAATGGAAATTTCATAATCATTCACTATTGTGACCAAATATCCAAATAGTCATCATGAAATGTCCCAATAGTGGTGCACAAATAGGTTAATTACTAAGAATAAATCTAAAACATCATTTTCTATTAGTACATGTGTGATAGGCTATTGATGCATGCATTATCATTTTTGGGGCTCTTTTCTATTTGTAATTGGGGGTAATCAAGAATAGAAATATCTATCACGTGCAATGTACTATTGTCATTTTAATCAATACATGTAGTGTTTAGTAAAGTCTAACTATTATAGTAATGTATTACCATGTATAAAAAAACCTAAAATTACTATTTCACTATTTCCATCATGTTGCCCCATGTTCTTCGGTTTGGGAAAATCCAATGAGATAACATTGTAGGAAGTCTTTGATTGTCTATATCTGATAGATTAGAGGTGTTACTAATAGTAAGATAAAATAGATAGTAATGTGAACTTATGATATTGTAGACTCCTCAATCATTACAAAATTTCTCATGAATCTCTATTGAGGATAAAATTAGAAATTGAGGAAAGAGAGTCCTAACATATATGTTATTATTCAACCCATGACATGAATATCAATTTGGAAGTACAAATAGGTGTGAGAAGGAAATAATTAGAAATCGAGGAAAGAGAGTGCTAGTGTATATGTTATTTGTTAACCCATAACATAAATATTAAGTTGTGAGTACAAGCAAGCATGAAAAGCATTGTAGTGATATTTTGGAGTTTTTAGTTGACTTTTGTATGAATATATACCAAAATAAATGAATAAACTATCATAAAAATTGTGCCCAAAAGTCATAAGAGAATGTTATATATGTATGTTAGCAGGTAATTTTTCATTGTGCTTGCTTCACAAATTTTCCCAATTGAGTGTGACAAATCTTGTAACATTTGGACAAGATGATTCTCCTCTACTTAAAAAGGGGAAGCTCCGTCAAATTGAAAAGTGTATTTAATTTAATTCCTCTACCTCAGAAATATACAATTTGAAACCAAAATAAAACATGATCATTTATTTATAGCACAAAGTTTATTAATAATTTTGATACAAATAATGAAAAAGGTGAAATAAATACTTGTTAATGAGGACTGTATGTAAATATTGAGAACACACAATCTCTTAATATTTCCATAAATCTTTAGACAAGTATTTGCAAATACTAATAAAATATAATTTATTAATATTCCTCCATAATGGTGATAGATAGATCACTTCCTTTTAATATCAAACATACCACTAAAAGAAATAAATGTATGAGGAAAGAAAAATATCATCTTGACAAAGCATTGATTTCCATTGTAAACTAACGTGGTTACAAAATCCCCTTTTTTGGAGGATAGAACAATTTACAATAAAATTATTTCCCTTTTAAAGAACTCACACCAAAGTAGTTGGTAACTACGGTAACTTCTTTTCATGAAATCCATTTAAATTTCATTCCAATAGTTTTTCTCCCAACTTTAATATCCCCACTTCTAACTCTCTTGCACAAGCATCTTACATAGTTACATGTACAAACATATTTTACTCATTATAATGACTATTTCTTAAAAGAATGAACTCATTTGAAGGATAAAATTGTGTAATTCATTTTCACTAGCACTTATAAGATTTTTAAATTAATTCTTGAAATAATTAATTTATTTGGTATGCAAATAACTTGGATAAATTATTTTTCACTAAGAATAATATTTAATTCTTTAAAGGAATTAAAATATTTGATTTTAGTATTAAAAAATTTATAAATTCTTCCATCAAATTATCTTACCAAAAGAATGATAATGTGCACAACTTGGTTGGGAGTTAGGTTTTGATAAAAATATGGCATGAGATAATATTGACCATATGAGGACTAAATTCTATACCAGGATGCAAAGAACTCAAAAATCTATGATAACTATCCATAGTCTTGTCCAATGCATTATCACTTGTGCTACACAATCACCATCCAATACACTCTGTTATTATTTCATAAATGAAGGAAGAAATACTTTTTCATTGTGTCCCTTTGCTACATTTATACTTTAGATTTGAAATAAATACTTGTCAACGGGAAATGTATGTAAATATTGATAACACACAGTCTCTCAATATTTCCATAAATCTTCAAACAAGCATTTTCAAATACTGATAAAACATAGTTTATCAATATTCCTCCATAATGGTGATAAATAGACCACTTCCTTTTAATAGCATATAGACTACAAAAAGAAATCAATGTACAAGGAAAGGAAAAAATTATTTTGGCAAAGCACTTATTTCCACTATAAACTAAAACTTGGTTACAAAATACCCTTTTCCAAAGGAGGAGAGTGATTAAATTAAATAGACATTAAATTTGAGTGAGGTGCCATTTTTTTAAGTAGAGGAGAATCATCTTGTTCGTGGTGATTTATCTAAATGTTCAAGATTGTGTCATGGTCCATTGGAAAAATTTGTGAAGAAAGCACAATGATAAATTACTTGCTCACAATATAGTAACGTTTATAGCTAAAGGACAAGTTATAAGAAGCTTCCATTAGCCAGACATTTTTCACATGATGGAGAAACCATTGACACATTAGATGTCATCTTTCTTCTTCTATTTTTTCTAGATAAGATCTCAGTGTTTTATTTACATACATAAGAAACCAAAAAAGATTAATTAAATTTTATACAAATTTATTGAAAAGAAGACGAAAACCATGTAGGCAGTAGCAAGTGAGACAATGATAGAATCTTAGATAAATAGAGAGAAATTATAACCAAATATTGTGTATACCTTTTTTGGTGTGTGAGTTCTCTTTTATAGACTATGTGATGGAATATTTTGAATTATTTTGTGTCCAATATTTATAGGACAAGCAAACTAATCACTACTTATTGAAGAAATTAACCGTTTATTATATTTTCTTAGTCAAGCACCCAAATACAATGCTTGTGGTCAACCTTGAACAACGAGAAATTTTTATGGTTTTATTTAATACAATTTTGTAAGACAATGTTTAAAAATTACTTACATATCAATCTTAAATAAGATAATTTGTAGCCTCCAAGATATTTTCTTTTTTATGCAAAAAACATGTTTAAGTCTCTTGTCAAGATGCTTCGGTCTAAAATATCCATCTAAAAGTTCAAGACAAGTTTTTAGGTTTATTTTAGAAAGTGAAGTCTAAAATAGAAAGTCTATTGGCTAATAATAAATATATATTTAATAAAATATTAATGTATTTGATAAATATTTATTAATTAATCATTTTTAATATATTTATTTTATAAAGTGGTATATTTCATATTTTGAAATTGTGTCACTTTTTAACTTTAATTCTTATCTATACTATCATATCATAAGACTTCCTAATGTTCTATGTATTTGTATTTAAATATTTTACAAATATTAACTATTGTGCTATAGATCAATATTTTTTACTTATTTTTTCTAGCTTAAATGTTTTCAAAAGCTATCTTCTATAGTGTTTTTGATGTGAATGTTATAACTTCATTTTTTTTATTTTTCTTTTCTTTTTCTTTTTTATTGGTAACAAGCCAAGGCCCAAATTAATTTTATTAATAAAATTAAAATAATGTACTATACCAATCTATGTTCAAGACAAACACTGGTAGGAAAGAACAAAGTAAAGAAACCTCTAGTCTTACTTGTGACTTATTCAATCCTGATTTCTTAAATACATAAATTATTATCCTACCCTGGACTAACAATATTAGAACCTTCAAGTGCTCTGTCTGGTATCACAACATAATTTCAGGTGCTCTGTCTAGTATCAAACCTTCTTTTGGTCCCCTGGTTTTCTCTCATCAAAAATTTGTTCATGACACTATAATGGGGGGGAAGCCTCGATTAGGGAAGCTAGGGTGGTGAAAAAAATCTTGAGCTATTACTTTAAGGGCTCAGGACAGCTTATCAACTGGAACAAGAGCTCAAATTTCTTCATTAACACTCTGGCTCAGAGACATAGGAAGATAACCGATATTCTAGGTTGTAACTTGGGTAGCCTCCCTTCTATCTATCTGGGTCTCTCAATGGGCCTCAAACCCCCAGATTCTTTTTGGAATAGCTTTATTGATAGGTTCAATAAGAAATTGGTTGGTTGGAAAGGAATCACCCTTAGCTAAGCTGGCGAAATCCAGTTGGTCAAATCCACTCTCTAGAATCTCCCAACTTATGTGTTGAGCCTCTTTGGGATTCCCTGCAAGTATGTCGACCATTTGGAGAAGACGCAAAGGAATTTTCTATGGTCTAGATTGGAATACAATAAGAGATTTCCCCTTGCAGCGTGGGACAATGTGTGCCTCCCCAAACTAAATGGGGGGTTAGGTTTAAGAAAATTGAGACCTTTCAATAAAGCTCTTCAAGCTAAATAGATTTGGAGAATCTTTTCAAGCAAGGGGGATTGGTGAGACATCATGGAAGACAAGTACCTAGGAAAACCTTCAATAAGACACTTGTTCTATGGGATTTCTATTCGCACTGGATCAAATATATGGAATGGCATTCTTAGAGGTAGAGAGACGACCATCAACAACATGAAATGGAGTGTGGGAAATGATAAGCACACTCTTTTTTGGTAGGATAACTGGCTGATCCAGAGGCCTCTTTACAATATTCCTAAATATGAATGGTGGGTTAGTATTTGTATTCAGAGGTATGGTAGATTTGTTAGTGACTATAGAAATGGCCAAGATTGGAGAGACCTTTCTTTAATATTCGGGGACCTCAAACCTCTAATGACTATTCTTCACTTAGTGGTTTTGAATGAGGATCTGGACCAACTTGTTTGGGAGAACACTTCTAATAGAATCTACTCAGCGGCTTCGAGGCACCAAGCTCTTATGAGACAGGATTCTAGACTAGAATGGGCTAACGCCTAGTTCCCTGACCTTATCCCTAAAATCAACATTTTCTTCTAGCTTTTACTTCATAACAGGATTCTCACAATAGATAATCTAAGTAAAATAGGTCTTCTTATTGAAAATAGATGTTTCCTATGCAAAAACCAAGTTGATTCCAGTGGATGACCTATTTATCAATTGCTCCATCACTAGAGAGGTGTGGTCGATTTTCAGTCAAGCTTTTGGGATGAGCTAGTGTGCTCTTTTCTCGACCATTGAATTCTTCAGGAAGTGGGATGACTCTTGGAAGGGATCTGGGCTCCAAGCCATTAGAACATGGGCTCTGCCTCACTTTGGTTGGAGAATATGGAAGGAACACGATAATTGTATCTTCAAGGATGCCTTTCTTTCAACTAAAATTGTGTCTGGTAAAATTCTAAATGCATTATTGGAGAATTATATATTATGCAAAGGATCTAACCCATTTGCAGGAGAAACTAGAAGTAGCAATGACACTCAAAAAAGAAGAAAAGAATGTCATTGGTCTTTACCCCCAAAGGGTTGGCACAAAGCTAACTTTGATGGTGTGGCTAAAGGTAACCTGGGAGCTACGGGTTGTGGAGGAGTGATCAGAAATTGCCAAAGGTATGGTATAGCAGCAGTTACATTCCCTCTGGGACACCAAACTAATCACTTTGTCAAAGCTTGTGTTGCCCTTCAAACTACCAAGCTAGCTACAAAGATAGGTGTTAAAATCCTCTGGCTTGCAAGGGATTCTAATAACATCATTAAATGCATGAGGAGTGAACATCCCTTGTCCTAGAGTATGAAGAATATGATAGAAGAAACCAAACAAATATTACTCACCTTCGAGAGGTTCTATGTATCACATGTATACTAAGAGGCTAATGCAGTTGTTAACTGAATGGCCAATGAGGTGGTTAAAGGGACATGTCAATTAGCTAGTCAAGTGGGGAGGGGATTCCAACAGCCATAAAAAGTTTAATAGATATTGAGAGAATCCAAGGGAGAACGCAAAGCATAAAGTGTAATAATGAAAGTTAATGTTGTCAATCCTACATTTATAGTGATTAAAGCTTGGTATGGGATGAAAAATAGTTGTCATAATTGGGGGGCTTTGTGGCACATTTTTTGGGCAATTGATAGTTGTTTCTACAATTTCTTTCCCAAGGAAAAAGGCAAGAATTATTTTGGTGAGAAAAACTAGTTTTTCGCTCTTCGCACTTGGAGGACACAGAGAAGTTGTTCGAAGCTCCGTGAGAACATGGTGCGTGAAAGGCATTATAGAGAGTTAGAGGGAGAAATGGAGAAGTGGAAGAGGGGATCAAAGGTCTAGGAGAAGCTAAGGGAAGGCAACATCACAAGTTTTATAGAGAAACTTCATGGCTGGAACCCTAAGATCACTGATCTTATGGTTAAGTCATGGAAAGATGGGAAGGTGAATATTGATGGTATTGATTTTTAGGTCAATGAAAGGGTTATTTTGGAGGTCACTAATTCTCCTACTCAAGGCATTAAATTCTTCAGGGACAAGAAATTTTCCCTCAACATTGTTGAAGACTTTGCTAAGGATGCCAAGGAGATGACAAAATTAGTGAAGATTGGTGCGTATGATAAACCAGCTTCAATAAAGAAACTTTGGAGGTTTGTTCTAAGGGTGATTATCTCTTACATCACACATGACACTAGGTATGAAAAAATACCCACCCAACATTTTATCATCCTAAACCACTTTTCAAGTATGGGACAAAGATTTCCATCCCCTACTACCTTTTCTTCTCTGCAAATAAGAATATTGTGGGTTTTAAGAAGAAAGTGTATGCTAACCCGACCTTCCATGAGGGTTTTTTGTTACTTGTTTATGAGCATTTCAAGGCTCAAACTTGTGGAAGATCTATTGTCCATACAGTGGAGTCCTCAAAGCAAATAGAAAGCTCTTACCTTCCTTAGGATACTGAGGATAGTGAAGGGCTACATTCAAATGACTAAGAGGAGGTGGTCAAGAGTATGAAGGACTTGGGTAGGAAAAAGAAGAAAAATATTGGGAAAGGCCCATAGGGTAGGAATATTAATCCTGAGGTTAATTCTATGGAGGATTGTAATAAAGAGGAAGAGGGGATGGAAATGAATGATGAGGATGATGTGAAAGAGGTAGGTACCAATAAGGTATAGATAAGCAGGAAGGATGACAACTCGACCAAAAGGAGGAGGGGAGAAGATAAGGAAGCTAAGAAGGTGCATGGTAAGGGAAAGGAGACCCATCATGATGCTTAGGAGGAGAGTAAAGAGGATTATGGTTTGGAAAAAACCACTTGTACTCTTAGTGCTAAGGGCAAGAGAACTTCTTGGAGGAACTTTTTTACCAGTACGATGAAAATGGGCCTGGTGAGAGAACATATCCAACTAGAGGATTTGGAGGGAAGTGATGGTATGATTCGTATAGAGGAACTCATCGACCCAACTTTGATGATTCTAAGCAATAATGTAAGGGAGGTGGGGATGAACCTCCTAAACAATGCCCACAATAGTATGGTGGAAAATTTATAGTCTATTAAGTGGATTTTCCATGAAATAGAAGAGATTAAGATTAGGATGCAGAGGCAAGAAAGGAAGGAAGGGGAGGACGAGACTGACATAATTAGCAAGCTAGATGTGAGAATATCTAGATGGAAAAAAGAGTGGAAAGGATGGAGAGCTCCCTCCACAGCTCGGCTAACCAAAGCCAGCCCAACATTATCAAATGTTTGAATGATAATATAAAATAGATACACTCGATGATGGAGGAAAGCACTAGGGGGAAAGAGGATAAGGACAATGAGGATATCATGGTTGCTAAAGAAGATTAAGGTACCAATCAACAGAAGGAGAGGGGACAAGAGGAAGAGGGAGAAGGAGGATTCTCTGAATGACATTCATTTGATGACTATTGTAGCTAAGACTATGGGAAACCTAGAGCTCAAGGCTGTAGAGTTGGTCAAATAAACTGTGCCCTAGTCGGTGTTCCTGGTTTTTTGTCTTCTCCCTGGTTTTTGGTGGTTTAAGCTTGCTTGTTCCTCTTTGTGGCTATTTTTCCTTTAGTTTGGTTATGGTGGCCTGGTTTGGCTTGTTGTTATTTTTTATGTAGTAGCATGTTTTGAACTTTTTCTAGTCTTTTGTTGTTAATTGGTGGGTTTCAGGTACCCCTCTAAAACCTATTTTACTTAATCAAAAATAATATTAGAACCAATATGTTCTTTTTACATATCCAAATTAAATGATTTTTACATTTTATGAATTATTTTATATTAGTAAAATAGTTCTTACAGTAATAAAATAATAATTTTGATGATGGATCATTGTGCATGATCTGAGATGTTGATGTTAAAATTACCCATACAATCAAATTCTAGAAAAGTGTTATGCATTTCTAATGGATTGTGGAAACTTGATTACATTAAATAATTCATTTTCCAATCTTCATGATTGGCTAAGAGATACAAAGAATTGTTTTACAACCTTGCCCAAAATTACTGAGTGCTAAACAATGTGACTCTTGTAGGAAATACTAGATTAAAGCCATCTGAAGCACAAATTCCTAATAGCATTGCCTTTGAGATTTTGGTAATCATTCTTTAATATACTTCGTAAGATGGTATCCATTCTTCCTATAATCTAAATAGATAATCTCCCTTCTTCGACTAAAACTAGATGTTAGAGTACCATGAAAATTTAATACAAATAAATAAAATATCTAGAAATTCTGATTTTGGCCAAATTTTATTGATTAGACATATTTATACCCGAATAATACTTGATTTTTAATCTAGAATAAACCTTCATGTAGTATTAATGTAAATACTAACATCCTAAAATTCTGATCTAGTTGAACCATCCTATGTTGTATGGTTTATTGGAAAATTGCTTTAACAAATACTCATTAATCTAAACAATAATTTATGTATCCTTCAATCTAACAAATTATTTATCTATCATGGTATATGAGATAAAATTATGAACTGTCAGAAAGTCTTAAAGTTGGCGAAGAAGACTTAAATATGTCATAGATTCATATAATTAATTTAAACTAAAAACCCACATAATCCAAAACTCCCCCTCATCCAAATCATCATGAAAGTAGAGAATATTTGCCAATGAACATATCATACAATCAAACATATTCAATATAATAGTGTGTTAACTTAGAGAAAGTTAAGAGATTATTTATTAGTGTCTTCCTACTATTGTCTAAAAGCCTGATTTCAAACAAAATTATCATATTGTAAATGACTAAATAATCACATATTTTAAACATGGGAGCCTTAATTAGGACACTAACAAGACTAAAAGTAATAAAACTTGAAAGAAATTGCTGCAAAAAAAAAAAATCACATCTCATCCAACAAGAGCCACCACAAACAAAAGGAAACAATAGGAAAACATGAATCCAAAACTAGGAACATGCCAAAGAAAGACTAACCAAAATATAAGTGAACCAAGGAAACCACTCCTCAACCAAGGAAAGCCCAAACCAAAACAAGGCCAACAAACACAACAAGCAACAAAGTCAAGAACCAAAATACCCAACAAAAGATAAAAGTGAAAGAACAAAATGACCGACTCACAAGAAGGAAAAACAAGCTAGAGAGGAAAAGAATGGACCGAGGGCAAGAAATAGGAAGCCCAACAATACAAATCTACCCAAGAGACAAAACCCAAAAAGGAACAACCCAAACAAACCCCCAAATAGGGGGCCAACCAAGCGAGAACCCATGAAAACAAGTAAGAAGAGAAATAATAAAGAACAAGACAAAAGACAACATGAAAGAAAGAGGAAACAAAAAAGAAAACAGTCTGAGAGCTCACCAAAACCCAACACACTAAACAAAGGAACCAAACTGACCAACAAAATTAAACAATTATAGATATGTATAATATTATTATAGGAATATTTTTGTATTAGTCTAAATAGCAATAATGTGAGATGGAATATTCATCCATGCTCCTAGTGATGAAGTGCTCATAAGAGCATCTAGAATATAATATCTAACCATACCAAAATGGTCTTTCTCTTCTATCTATTTCCTCTTCTCTCTCCTATCCTCTTATCCATCTCCCTCTATGCTTCTCCCTCTTCCTCTCTCCATCTCTACTTATTTATCAACTTCAATCATTAAAAGTGAAAATCATTTAAACATATTAAAAATAAGAATATAAACTAAAATAATTATAAAATCTCATTATATTTAGCACAAAACATGTCACACTCATTAACCAAGGAATATATAACCGAACACAAATTTTATCGTCAATCTTTATTATAAATGGTGTTTACCTTATAAACATAACCACTTAAGATTCCCACTAATATGTTTCTTTTATAAAAAATGTAACCACAAGTAACTCAAGTTAACTTTCATAATAATCAAGTAGTTATCAATGTGTTAACTATCATTAGCCATGGTTTTCTTCTATGTGTGTTTGAGGAGATCTTTGTCTAATATATGGTATGTAAGTACTAGTTGATAAATATGTCCCACTATTATACATTTGAAGCTTGGACTGCCATTATGGCTAGAGTGATGATCAATTTACTAATCATAATATTTCATCAAAACTATATCGTTAAAGAAGAAGAAATACCAACTAGATTTAAGAGGGCACTTGTCACATAGTTTGATTGAAGAGGACTCAAGTTAACTTGCATAATCATCAAATAGTTATCAAAAAATATTTTAAGTATCATTTAGCCAAGGTTTCCTTCTATGTGTGTTTGGGAGCTCATTTTCTAATGTATTTAGTAAATACTAGTCAAGAAATATATTCCACTATTATATGTTTGAAGCTTGGATTTCCATTCAGGCTATAGTGCTGATAAATTTACTAATCATCATTTTTTATCAAATCTAGATGATCAAATAGGAGGAAATATCAACTAGGTTAGTTTTATATTTCTTGCTTTATTGTCTTTTCTCCCTAATTTTAAAAAGTGACAATACTAAGAATTTGTGAATGCATGTATTGAGTGGAGAAGAGAAAAATCTTTCTATAGGCCTTTGATAAGAACTACATTGGAGTCCAAGGATAATTTTTATAAATCCTTTACAAACCTTTCTACCTTGGAAATATGAAGGAATTTCAACACAAATTGTTTTCAACATTTTCAATTGCACAAGAGATGATGCAGGAGCATCCTGGGTGTAAGAGAAATCTTGCATCACCCAAGAATATTTAATTTCAGTTGTTTGAATCAGGGTTGTCTTAATGTAGAGTTGTTATTTGTCGAGGCTTGCTACTTAGTAAGTCAGTTATACAAGCTCGAAATGTCCTAATTTCAGAGGTGGACGTCCATCTTGGATATATCAGCTTACTAGTTGAGGCTTAGTGCCATATCACAAGTATTCATGGATTTATTGCAGATTTTTGGTGTGAAATTTTGGTATTAAAACTTTAGGATCACCGTTGAAGCCCTAAATTTTCCCAAATGAGGCCCAAAAACTCGACAGATGGGCATTCTATAATTTTGCATTTGCGGCGATAATAAGAAGCCCGTATTTTGTTCCTTCAAATTGGTATTATTTCTATGTTTTTGTTATGTGTGTGTGGTATTAAGGGGAGTACCCTTCATCAAGTGGTATTAGAGCAGGAGTTCCTAAGTGTGTAAATAGATCGCCGACTATGAGGTACTTGCACTAGGACCATGGTTTGGGTTGAGCATGTAGATAGATCGCCGATTGTTAGTCAATTTTCACAAGGGTTTTAGCAAAGGCATGAAAATGCCTCCATGAAGAGAGTTTGGTGGAATAGTTGTTGATGTTAACCTAAGGGTTTTAGAACCCTCCAAAGACAAATGCAAGGATTGGAAGAATAAATGCGCAAAAGAATAAATATTACCATAAGAGATGAAAGCAAGGATGAGGATGGAGAAGAAGAAAATGCTAAAGTAGAGGTAGTTCTGAACCCAATGGAAGAGAGACTTTTTAAGGCCATCTCCAAGATTGGAAAAAGACTTAAGTTTAAGGTTCCCACATTTTCAAGAAATCTTAACCTAGAGGAGTTGATCGATTGGATCAATAAATTGGAGGAATACTTTGAGTATGAAAATATTAAGGATCCTGATAGGGTCAAGTTTGTGAAGGAAAAACTAAAGGGACATGCAAAGATCTGGTGGCAGGAGATTCAATTGGAGTGAAATAGAAGAGGAAATGAAAAAATACCAAATTGGACTGGATGATAGCTAATTTGAAGAGATAATTCATTCTCATGGACTATGAATTGGATCTGCTAAAGAAAATGCAAGGGTTGAAGCAAGCAGGAAGATATGTTCAAGAGTATATTGAAGAATTCTACCAAGTTCTCATTAGAATCGGCCATATAGAAGCTAATAAGGAGAAATTTGTATGCTATCTTAATGGGTTAAGGCCAAACATTCAAGAGGAGTTGAGTCTTGTTCGAATGACCAGTATTGAGGAGGCATACCATTTTTTCCTAAGGGTCCATTTTTTTCATGGAATTATAGAAATTGAGATTTCTACAAATCTTGATTTAGCCAAATCAAGGTTTTACAAATTTTGATTCTTATTTTTGGAATTTTACTTGAACAATTTGTTTCTCTTGGAAGACGAGTGGGAAGATACATTTTTATGAAGGAGGCCTTGCACCACTCAAAGAAAGTCTACTATTGTTTTGTGGATTTTTGTAAAGCTTTTGATTCCATCCCCAGAGTAGTCCTTTTGTGACATGAGACAACTAGTCATGAACCTGGAGAAGACTCATGTTATGATCTTCAACGATCTGAAGACCTCACATCTCCATTTTCACTCTCAGGGTCAAAAAGTTGAGATTACATCATCTTACGCATACCTTGGGATTACATTTTCCAAATCTCATTTCAGCTTGAGATCAACCATTCGGCCTCGGGTCAACAAAGGGTTGGGTTCCCTTTCCATGCTTGAGAGACAGTGCTTCAAACATCACTTTCATGACACATTGTCTAAGCTATCCCTCCTGGATTCCTTAGTAAGACCCACAATGCTCTATGGTTAGGTGGTATGGGGGCCTTCCCTTTTGGACTTGGATGGGGCCATGATCGAGCCCACCTAGACTTTTCTCCTCCATTAGATTATCATAAGTCATAGATCTACCCCCCACAATGTTATTTTGGCTGAGTTTGGAGCCCACCCATTCAGACTTGCATCCATTTTTTACCTAATCTGGTTTCTCCACCATCTTCCTAGATTTGTAGACTCGGTTGAAGGCCAACATAGATACCCTTACTTAGGCTACTACTCTTTAGTTTCTATTGCAAACTCCAATCCAACCACTAGAGCCTGTTGTTGGTATACTCATGCTACTATCTTGCTGAAATTAGTTGGGATTGACATCAGCAGTCTCCCTCCCTACCAGTTCTCATTGGATGCTCCTGCTCATCTCCTCCCCTCTTGGCAAGAGTTGAACGAGCATTTCAGACTTGACATCTATAGGCAGTATATTATACGGACTTGAGTTGATCCTCGAGGGGGTCTAAGTCTAAGGATGGCATTCTATGCTAAGAACTTCTTAGATATTCAAGATGAGATTATTGTACATCCTGACTACTTACATAGACATTGGACACATGCCCTATGTATCTTCCTTGGTTCCTTGTAGGTAAGGCTCACACCAACTTCGGATCTGGGTCGATCACCATATTGCTAGAGAGGATCGGGTTTATAGACTTTGTACCTTAGCAGAGGTAGAATCTGAGACCCATTTCCTCTTTAGATGCCCCATATACTATGAGATTAGAGGGAGATTTTTTTTTTATTTAGAGATTATCGATCCCTCTTAGAGTTCTTTAGGTACATAGATCAGTGTTGCATTACGCTTTATATCTGTGAGTCCTTACAACTTTGCAGCCATACTTTACAACTATCATTCCCCATGAGTCAGACCTAGGCACAACTTATCATGACCTTCTTCTCACCCTTAACTCTGGCTTATGGTGTGAAGTGACCATGCAGTTTCCCTAACATGGGCCATTCTAGATCAGTGAGACCTCGCAGTGGACTTCTTCACCAGTGACACTCCTCTCATAGCATTCAGCTACACCATAGGGCCCTTGGTAGCTGCTGACCATATCAATTGTTGTTGGATTTTTTCCCTTTGAATATGGATACCTAATCTTTTTCGTAATGTCTCCTGCTTTCTTCTTCATTTATTCTACTTGTTCTTTTGTGGACACCATTTGGTGCTCCATTTTTTTGCTATCTCTTAATTGTAAGCTTCTAGTCCCATAGATCCAAGTTGTGATCTTGTGTTGGACATTTATAAAATTATCATATCTTATCTTCAAATTGGAATTGGAATTTGAACAAATTGAGAAAGATTGGATTAACAAAGTAGGGAAAAATGCATTGGACTTGGATTGCAAAGGGAATCTCTTTGCAAATCTTTGCCTACCATACATGCTACAACATCATAAAAGTCATTCAAAATCCTTGTGGTTGGAATGTAATCTCATTTAATTCATTCAATACTATCACCAAAGTTAATCTCATGAGTGTTTTATTTTAGGAAACTTTCCTTCTGCTATATGTGGCCTTGATAATCTCATTGTGTTGATTCTCCAAAACAATGAATTTAGCAGTCCTTTACACAATGGCCTCTTGCGTTGCAAGCATTTGAGGAAGCTTGATTTGTTAATCAACAAAAATGTTAAATGTTGCCCAGTTGTATCTCCAAGTTGAGTGAGTAATGAAGTTGAACTGCACATTTATACTATTAGTAGCTTCGCTCCTCTAGCATTTGGGATTCTATCGAAGCTGCAAGATCTCCTTGTCAAAGAAAACAATTTGAATGGGACATTTGATGTTCTATGAAATTTGACAAAACTGGAGTTATTGAATATGTCACATGATCATCTACAGTGTAGTATTCTGAATAGTCTAATAGATCTTGTAGCTAGAGAGAAGTGTGTCTCAATAATAATAAATTTTCTGGGCAAATTCCAGCAAACATTATGGGTCTTTCTAGTTTGCAAAAACTAGATCTTGGTCACAATGATTTGTCTAGGTGATGTGACGTGTTTATTTTGAAAAAATTGGACGAGTCATACATCCTCCACAATTATATGCGTGAACGCTAAAAAAATTCCATTTCCATTTTCATCTACTCCTTAAAAAGTGTAATTGGGTTTCAAATTTCAATTCTGGTCCAGAGAGGGAAGTATGATAACCTAGTTTTGAGGAAAAATTAGAAGTCAGGTATTCTAATTCCATTTTTCCAATTTTAAAACAAATGCAAAAAAATTCAAATTCAAATTACAAAAAAGTTGATTCTTGTCATCTTCCATGAACCAAATAGACCCTAAGAGTTAAGGAGAAGTTGAACAAACAAATTGATAACAAGAATAGTGGAATAGTTCAGGGTGGAAAATCTATCAAGCGGTCTTATGGAGGCCAAAATGATGATCCGAAGAAAAAGGATTAGGCAAGTTGTAGCAATTAGAACTAGAGGGCAAACAATTCCAATCATTTCCATGATCAAAATAATAGAGATCAGAGAGGAAGAGGAAGAGGACAAGGATTTGGAAGAGGAGGCTTTTGTGGGAAATGTTTTCACTGCAGAGAAGAAGGGCATAGAGCATTTGAGTGTTCCCAGTGCCAAGGAAGGACATATCGCAAAACTAAAGGCCAGGCCAGAGTTGCACATGTTGATGAAGATGCCAAATCATCCCATTATGAAAATTTTGAAAGAGAAGTCCTAGTTAATAGGAGAGTCTTGCTAAGTGGTGAGAATGAACCTGATCAAAGGAGAACTTTGTGATACTGCTATCAGGATTTAACTATGTGATTTTTGAGTCAAACTCATTGACCCATGTTTCATGAGTAGTGATTGAACATGAATCCATATCTCATGAGAGTAAATGGAACACTTAGCACCTATTGGATCTAGGTGATACTCACAAGGGTGAAGCACCAAGACTTCCCAAGAGCTCACCCATCCCAGTACTACTCTAGCCTAAGCGCACTTAACTATGAAGTTTCCTCCATGGTTAAACCCAAAGCTTGCAACCCCATTTGTAAAACCTTCACTAAGTGTTGTGCCTCCTTCACCAAGTGTTGTGCCTTATGAACCATTCATTAGAAATTTCCTTAATCCCATCAATTGATAAGTAGGAGATAATTTCCATAGCAAGTCAAATTGCGATATTGCTACCAGGATTTAACTGTGTGGTTTTTGATTCAAACTCATTGACCCATGTTTCATGAGTAGTGATTCAACATGAATCCATCTCTCATGATAATAAATGGAACACTTAGCACTCATTTGATCTAGGTGATGCTCATAGGGGTGAAGCACTGGGACTTCTTAGGAGGTCACCCATCCCAGTACTACTCTAGCCTGAGCGTGCTTAACTACAGAGTTTCCTCCATGGTTAAACCCAAAGATTGCAACCCCATTTGAAAAACCTTCACCAAGTGTTGTGCCTTATGAACCATTCATTAGAAAGCTCCTTAAGCTCATCAATTGATAAGTAGGAGAACTTTTTTTTGCACCAAGTGCAAATGTGAAGATAAGTATTGTGATGTGATCATTGATAGTGGAAGCATCGAAAATATAGTGTCAGAAAAAATGGTCATGGAGTTGAAGTTGGAGAGGTAGAAGCACTCACATCCATACCATATTATCTGGGTGCAAGATGACCACAAGGTCATGTTCAATAAGCGATTCTCAGTGAAGTTCAAGATTGGAAGCTACCAGGATGAGGTGTTGTGTGATATCACACCTACGGACATATGTCATATGTTTTTGGGTAGGACATGGTAGTTTGATAGGCATGTTGTACATGATGGACGAGAAAATACTTACACTTTGACAAAGGATGGAGTGAAACATAAATTGAAGTCGTTGAAGGAGAAAGAAGAAAAGGTATGTAGTGTTGCCAAAATATGTTTTGTTGATGGAAAGGATTTTCTCCAAGGTATGAAGCATGAACATATGTGATTGTTGTAATCCCAAAAGATGGTAAAGAAGAAGTAGAGGACATAACTACAAAAATTGTAGATTTATGGGAGAGTTTCCTTATATTGTGTTTGATAATGTACCTGATGGATTACTCCCAATGAGGAATATCAGTCACCAAATAGATTTGATTCCAGGAGCAAGTTTTCCAAATAAGGTAGTGCACAGAATGACACTCGTAGAAAGTGAAGAGTTGAACAGACAAGTTCATCAGTATGCAAAAAGGGTTGATTCAAGAGAGTCTGAGTCCATGTGTTGTACCAACAATATTAGCACCAAAGAAGAATGAAGAATGAAGGAGCACAAATTTGTGAGTTATCAAAAAAATCACAATCAAGTACATATTTCTATTGCTAATTAAGGATGGATGATATTATGGACTGCTTAAGCGGAGGTGTGTATTTCACAAAGATAGATTTGAAGAGTGGGTACCATTAGATTCACATTAGAGAAGGAGACAAGTGGAAGACTACCTTCAAGACAAAGGAATGATTGTACAAGTGGTTAGTCATGTCTTTTGGGCTAACTAATGCACCGAGCACTTTCATGTGGCTCATGAGTGGGGCACTGAACTTGTTTTTGGATAAGTTTTTCATTGTTTACCTAGATGATATATTGATCTTCAGTAAGACATTGGAGGAGCATTTGATGTATATTTGAAAGGTATTTGATAAGTTGAGGGAAGAAAAATTGCTAATAAACCTAAAGAAGTGCAGTTTTGTGAAGAAGGAATTGGTGTATTTGGGATTTTAAGTTTCAACAGAAGGTCTGAAAATAGATCCAGAGAAAGTGAAGGCTATCCTTGAATGGTTTATGTCAAACAATGCTATAGAGGTAAGATCTTTTCATGGACTACCTAGTTTTTACATAAAGTTCATAAGAGGTTTTAGCAATATTTGTGGATGCTTGACTGAAATAATGAGAGGGGATAGGAAATAATTTAAGTGGACTATAGGAACAAATAAGAGTTTTAATCTGTTGAAATAGAGAGTTACAAAGCAGCCTATTTTAGCACTTCCAGATTTTAACAAGGTGTTTCAAGTAGATTGTGATGCTAGTGGTACTACAATAGGAGTTGTTTTGAGCCAAGAAGGTAGACATGTTCCTTATTTCAATAAGAAGTTGAATGACATCAAAAATAAATATTATGTTTATGATCAAGAATTTTATGCTATAGTTTAGGCATTGAAGAAGTGGAGAGACTATCTTCTTCCTAAGGAGTTTGTTTTGTATACTGATCATCAAGCTTTCCAATATTTGAATAGTCAAGGAAAATTAAACCAAAAGCATTTGAAGTGGGTTGAGTTTTTGCAAAGTTATACATTTGTTTTGAAACATGGGAGTAAGAAGTCTAACAGAGTTATAGATGCTCTTAGTAGAAGATAATTTTTGCTGACAAAAATGCATATTAAGGTGGTTGGGTTCAAGGAGCTCAATAATTTGTATCCAGAGGATCCTGATTTTGGTGAAGCGTTGAAGGCTTGTACATAACCTATTACACTTGACAAGATGAAGTGGTTGGATTTCATCATCCAAGATGGTATGTTGTTCAAAGGAAGCCAGCTGTGCATTCCAAGAAGGTCAATGAGAGAGAATTATTTCAAGGAGAAGCATAGTGGAGGATTGGCTAGATAGTTTGGAAGAGATAAAACCATTGCTTTGGTTACTAAGAACTATTATTGGCCACAATTGTGGCAAGATGTGAAGAAGTTTGTGTAGAGTTGTGAAGTATCTCAGATGGAAAAAAGAGTGAAGCAGAATATAGGGTTGTATCAGCCATTACTTGTACTAGAGAGGTCATGGGAGGATGTCAACATGGACTTTGTTCTTGGATTACCAAGGACTTAGTGAGGGCATGATTCTACTTTTGTGGTGGTTGATAGATTTTCAAATATGTCACATTTCATTCCTTGCAAGAAGACTAGTGATGGTGTTCATGTGGCAGAGTTGTTTTTCAGAGAAGTGGTGAAACTACATGGTTTGCAAAAGAGTATAGTTTCAAATCGAGATACCAAATTTGTTGGGTATTTCTGAGATACATTATGGAAGAAATTGAAGACATATTATAAGTTTAGTTCATCACATCATCCAGAGACTGATGGACAGACAAGAGTTGTGAATCACAATTTGCGAAACTTGTTGAGATGTTTGGTTGGAGATAAACCAAAAGGATGGGATCTGATTTTACCATAGGTAAAATTTTCATATAATAATTCTATCAATAGTAGTTATGATAAATCACCATTCCAGATTGTATATGGGAGCAATCTCAAAAATGCTTCTGAATTGAGGCAGTTGGATAAATGAGAGATAAGTAGTGCTGAAGCAAAAGAATTTTCTAAACATTTGAAGAAAAACATGAGAAGGTGAGGGAGCACATTATAAAGATGAATACACAGTACAAGGCTAAGGAAGATGTGAAAAGAAGGTATAAGGAGTTTCATATTAGAGATGAATTCATGGTTCATTTGAGAAAGAAATTTTTTCTAGTGGGTACATATAATAAGCTGAAAATGAAGAAGTTTGGGTTGTGCAAGATAGTAAAAAGGCATGATTCTGGAAATTCCTATGAAGTGGAGTTGTCTGCTGAACTAAATATTTCACCAGTATTTAACATTTTAGATTTGATAGAGTATTATAAAGGAGGTGATGGAGATGAAGTTGTAGAAGTGCAGTGGAGTATTCTAGCAGCTAGTTTGGCTACAAGGAGATTGAGGAGATACTAGACAATCGTGTTGGAAAAAGTACAAGGAACAAAACTTATGAAGAATGCCTAGTCAAGTGGAAAGGGAGGCCAGTAGAAGATTAATCATGGCTAGCAAGGGAGGAGGCAAACCATTTTTGTGTTTCTCTAAATACCTGAGACGTAACGGGGTCACTTCTCAAATTACCTCGGGTGTCTGATGCAGGAGCATCCTAGCTGTAAGAACAATCTTGCATCACCCAAAAATATTTTGTTTCAGTTGTTTGAATTAGGGTTGTCTTAATGAAGAGTTGTTATCTGTGGAGGCTTGCTACGTAGTAAGTCAATTATACGAGCTTAGAATGTCCTAATTTTGGAGGTGGATGTTCATCTTGGATATATCAGCCTACCAGTTGAGGCTTAGTTCTATATCATGAGTATTCATGGATTTATTGTGGATTTATTGTGTGCAATTTTGGTATAAAAACTTCAGGATCATCATACTTCATCAACAGTTTTATATGGTAGTCATAAGTTCACTTTTGGCTCACAAAGACACCATTGATATTCTCTGAATAACAGTGCTTCAAAAATGAGTGGAATCCTTTAGCATTCAATAAGAATTGTGATAGCAGATGGCCTGATTAATCTAAACTCTTGGTTTGGTTTAAGCAACGTTTTAGATATGTGACAAAATTTTGGTGTCCAAAATTTCCATCAGACCTTTCAAGACTCTGACAATTGTTTTCTTATGAATATCACAGGTTGGCAAGATGCAAAGCTCTGATACCACTTATAATGAACCCATTTTGGGGATCTTTCATTATGTGAAAATTTAATTTGTATCTTTTTTGTCATGTTTCCCCTTATATGAACTTCTCTCTACGAATATCTTGTTATGTTAATTCCTTCAGCTGTATATACTCAATGACATTAAAAATTTGCACTCAATAATTTTCCTAGTCCTTATTTATCCTTAGACTTTGCACAACTGATCCAATTTTATTGTAGAGGTTCTCCTTATCATAATAGAATCACTTGTTCGATATCTATCCTTGCTATTTATTTCCACAAGAGATTGAATCATTGAATTCCCATTTTGTCAACATGCTTTGATAAATGTTTGTAAATCTCCCATCATTGGTGAAATAGGAATAATATCCTTCGGATTGGAATTGAAATATATAAATTGTTATCAATAACAGTGACTACAAAAGATATCTTATTTCATTGATGCATTCTCCCAATCACTAACTTGGTCATCTTCATAGTTGGTCTTGACCTTCCATAGACTATTGATTTGGCAACTCAATCTTTAGATATACTAATTTTCCAATCTGTGATTTTCTCAAGAATAGTGGTGTCACCCCTTTAAATGTTGGTTACACATATATTGCAATCCCTATGTAATTTAGTTTTATATGTGTTGGAACACTGCTTTCCAAGTTAAGATATAAGCTCCAATATTTCATGAAAGGATGCGGTGGAAACGTCACCACCCTTAATAAATAACGATGGAAGTTTTGTTGGTTCATTGTGATAATCATTGTTAGATTTAATATTATCAATATTATTTTAACCTTTATTGTAATTGTTGGTGTAAATAAGTATTTACTTATTACACTTACTTAAGTTTACTTAGGTTAATGCATTATTTAATTATTTTGCATTATTTTATTATTATTTTAGGTGAGACACTTAGGAGTTTGTGAACTCTCATTGAGTTACGCAACTCTAATTATGCACATGGTGTCTACAACACAGGAGTATGCATCATTCACTGAGTTGTCATGATGATAACATAGTTATTCGCACTCCTCATTTAGCACATGTTGTCTACACCATTGATTTGCGTGCTGAACCATTGTAAGCTTATCCTCACATCATCGCACTTAATCCTGTGCTCAATGGAGGAAAACCCATATATGGTGGACATGTGCCTGGTTGTATGACATATCATGATGCTAACTTCTATGCATTCTAGAAGCTCTCCTCAGGCCTTTATATTCAAGCACTCCTAGTGTACTCTAAACTAGTTATTGAATGAATATCGTCATTCTGATCATACTCTATCTATTTTGGTCTACTATGTGCTTGTGTTGAGTTCTTTAGTTCTTGGGTGAATTCTTGCCTAAGCCAAATTCTTACATGGTATCAGAGCTGAGGAATATTCTCATCACGTAGCCGTTCAAGACCATTCATGCTTCAGCACCTCAACACAAAAGTCTAGACCCAGATCTGACCTCACTGTTGCGTCTGGAGTGTCGATCCGATGAAGATTGACTATAAATTTTCCTATATTGGATGAAAGTTGATCATAAGGAAAAAAAATTTGCAAATCGGAACCCAGAGGCCCCGATTTGCAATTGGGTATGATCGTTTTATTTGATCTGATTTTTATTTTTTTGGGATCTTCTCTGCAATTTATTTTTGAACTAGTATTTTTGGATATTTTTAATCAGTTAGGCAGGGAAATTTTTTGCCAAATCGGGCAATGACACCCCAGCTCAGCTTTGTATTTTTGGTCGGATTTAATTTTCGCAAGATTTATATCATTTATACTGTGAGCTTATATTATTAAAGTCGTGGCCTAGCCTTCCCTTCCAAATTCACCAGTGAGCAACTGAACACGGCATTAATCCACATCCCCGACGAACAACCTCCAACAAATCCGGGTATGCTTCATTTGTTTCGAAGGTGGTGGCATTGTTGTTTTAAAGAATAACTGAGTCCCTATCCGCATCAGTGTGGGACTATTTCCCCCAAAATCTGGCAACAAATATTCTGAACCCCAGCGGTGGAAAATTGTTCACACGGTCATCAAACTCTGAACTGCATGGCAATCCTAGGACACACGGCGTATTTTGCATCACCCACGCGGATGCTTGTGCCCCCCACTCTGCGTTCGACATGTGGAAATGACTTACCACATAAGCACAGGGATCTAGTCAGCATTGACCGTACTACTTTCTCAGTCAGTAACTCGTCAACAACCATGCACTCTGCCCAGTTGGATTTTTTTGTACAATCTGTACAATCCGTATAGTATGATATTCCACATCAGCTGCCACATCATCCGAGGGTAGGGAGTTTTTGCTGACATCATCCTATCTAAGAGCCTAAATTTGATAGCCATTTGGATGTCATTTTAGGGCCAAATTGAACAGATTTGATGGTCGTATGACCGTCAAATTTAACCCCATGTTTTGCTGATGCAACGCCTCTCCAAATTCATTTTCATTTTTGCAACCCGACTTCGGGAGGCCATAACTCACACATCCAAACTCCAAATCGGGTGCAATTTTTTTGAAATTGGGTAAATTTTTCAGTGGTGCAGCTATTTTCTGGTTTTCGTTCATGGATTATTCAAAATTTGCATTTTTTGGCAACTATACTTGGATAATCCTGCATTTTGCAACTTCAAATGCTCTATATGGGCACATCTAGAGTCAAAAATAT
This sequence comes from Cupressus sempervirens, assembly GCA_028749045.1. Classification (NCBI taxonomy): domain Eukaryota; kingdom Viridiplantae; phylum Streptophyta; class Pinopsida; order Cupressales; family Cupressaceae; genus Cupressus; species Cupressus sempervirens. Next base: position 389,202,898 of record CM053784.1, on the reverse strand, counting down.
GTTTCCTTTTTGTTGAAAGTGCGTATTTTTTTGTCTAATTTCCAGATCTAACATTAGATTATAGGATTGTGTGGACAAAATTGTCACTTTCAGCAATAGGGCCTTTCTTTGCATTTTAATGCTTCAGAATTGTAGCACATTGTAAAGTTTCAGATTTGTACTCTATTAAGAAGTTGTAACAAGAAAAATCAAAAGTCCACGAAGGCCAAAATTAGCAAGTGGCCTATTCTAATCACACTACTAATAAAGTGCCCAAAGCATCTATTTTGGGGGAGGGGGTTTCTTGATTTAGTGAAAAGGGAGGGTGTTCTTGGTGTTGTGTTCTCTCTTTTTTGCACATTTCTTTCATTTTTTGCATTATGGGCAACTTTAAGTTTCCTAAATTAACTCCTCATAACTATGCTTCGTGGTTAATCAAAATGTTGTATCACTTAATGCATAATGGAGTTTCATAATATGTAGATGGTACTCTTCCTAAACTAGTAGGTGATAATGTATCAACAAGTGAAATTTCAAATTAGGTAGCAATGGATAGAAAAGCGCTAGGTGATATATGTTTGGGGGTAGATGATAAAATCATGTATCAAATCAAGAAATGTACTACATCCAAGGAAGCTTGGGATACCGTCGAAAGCCTATATGGTAAAGTGTCTGAAGAGGATGTGTTCAAAATTGAAGATGAGCTTGTTTCCTTAGATCCTAAGTCGTATGACTCAATCCAGGAATTCATCATCAAGGTGAATGAATTAAGGACAAAGCTTACTGATTGTGGGAGTTCTATAAAAGATGACAGACTGATCTATCTCATTCATAACAAGCTGCCATCGAAATATTCAACATTTGTATCTTCTTTTAACACCTCAAAGACTACCTTAGGATCTACCTACAAGAAAGTCACATTTGATGACTATGCAAAATTGTTGGATGATGAAGAAAAGAAGTTGAAATCAATGGGGATCCTCAAATCACCTTAGTCCAAAGCATTGGTGGCAAACAATGAGGGTTCTCAAAATTCAGCTGCACAATCTTCAAGTAAAGGAAAAAGTAAGAAGAAGTGGAAGAAAGACAAATCTGAGGATGCAGAAAAGAGAACACCACAATCTAATCAACAAGGCAAGTCCTCAAATTCCAACAAGAAAGGGGACAACAACAATAAGGAGAAGAAGAAGTGTGCTTATTGCAAGAAAAAGGGTCATGAAGAGCATGAGTGTTATCTTAAGAAGATTGATGAATTAACCAACATCATGAAGAAACATAATGTTCCATTGCCTAATGCTTATAAGGATAAAGGGTCTTCTTGAAATTCCAAGGGCAAAGGACAAGCATTCATGGCAAATGCAAACTCTTCAAAAGAATGGATATTTGACTCTGGTGCCTCATATCACATGGGTTCTTCAAGAGAGGATTTTTCTTTATTGAATCACTCAAAGGTACCACACATCTTCATGGGGAATGATAGCAAAATGGAAGTTGAAGGAAAAGGAAATGTGGAAATGAAAAATGGAGAGTTTCAAGAGGTTCTCTATGTTCCAAACCTAAGTTCAAATCTCTTTTCAATCTACCAAATCACTCACCTCAGAGATGGACATAGAGTTGAGTTCTTTCCAGACTTAGTAAAAGTGCACAGTCTTAAAGATGATTCTTTGGTTGCAGTGGGGAAAGTGAATGATCACAAGAGGTTGTACTCTTTCTCTCATTTTGTACCCAAGTCTTCTTCAAAGGCCTTGTTATCTCGATCCAATTCAAACATGCAATTATGGCATGAGCGGTATGGTCATCTTGACTATCGCTATCTTCAACAACTTTGCACATACCAAATGGTAAACGATCTACCTCAAATCAACTTTTCTATGGGTGAATGTTCAACAGATTCAGTGGATATGCATCTAGAGGGGAAGTTACAAAGAGGGAAGTCTTCTAGAGCAACAAGTGTTCTACAAATGGTTCACATGGTATTAGTAGATCCTTTTGCATTCAGCCAGGGTTGCTACATACTCACCTTAGTTGATGTTTTTTCAAGGTTCACTTGGGTCTACTTTCTGCATAGTAAGGGTGAAGTGTTGGACAAATTTCTAGCCTTCAAGGCTCATGTTGAATGGAAATCCAAAAAGACCATCAAAGTACTCCGCATGGACAATGGAAACATGGATGTGAACAGAAGACTTAAGGACTTTTGCAGACATGAGGGCATTGATCTTCAGACTCCTTCAGCATTCAGTCTGCATAAGACACGTGTTGCAGCATTGAGGATCCAAACTCTTAAGTCTATGGCAAGTTGCATGATTCATGCCAAGTCTCTCGATCCATCCTTAGAAGTCAAAGCAATCTCCAGTGCGACTCACATTCTTAATTGTTCTCCTCATCTAGCCTTAGATGGAAAAACTCATTTTGAGGCATGGTGCGATAGAAAACCTATTGTGACACACTTCAGAGTCTTCGGTTTTCTTCCATGGGCAAAGAGATCTTCTAGGGGATGTAAGGCACAGTCATCTTGGCCTTGTACTTTCATTGGTTATGAAGACAGTGTGAAGGCATATAGACTTCTAGATCCAGAGACACATTAGATATTTGTGGAGAAGGATGTACATTTTGAGGAAAGTTCTCCAAGCTTGTCCTCTACTCCTCTTCGCACATCATACAGTGTGGAAACTGATAGTGATTTCAGCGATAGTGCTTCAACAGATTCAGACATGTGGGGTTCTATCGACAGTTGCAGCAAGAGGTCACTTGATCAGTTCAGTCCACATGCATACATAGCCACAATGATAAGTCCAGAACAGAAGGGTACATCCAGTCTTCTAGATACAGGTTCAGTGATAGATTTGGGGGACAATATTCATGATCTGCCTCTTCTTCTTGATGCAGAATTACCTTCTTCAGTTGTCATGAGGGATCCATCCGACTCTCTTGTTAATTCTCTACATGATCGATCCTTACAGGTTGAAGTGATTGTGGATACTTATGATCAGCAATTGCAGCAGGGTTCTTCATCAGTTGCAGAGACGAACAGTTCTTTGGGACAAGTTCTTTAGCCAGTTGAGCAAGTTTCAGAGACATCGCTTATACATGGGATTCTTTCCACACACAGCGGAAGCATCTCATTTGTACCTTTGGCATTGTTTCTTCCTAAGGGGAGGAACACCATTTTGCAGTCTTGGATCAGCTTCTTTATCGAAGCAGTCACTGTTTGGCATTCTTCTTTGGGGGGAGCCCATCCTATCTCTCTTCCTCTTCTCATTATTCTCTTATGTATATATTGGATGTATGTCGTAATGGGGGGGTTTTGATTACTCCATCCATTCATGCATCCCTATTTATCTCTCTTTTTGGAGGAGGGTTTTTCCCATGAGGTTTTCCCTCTTTCCTCACTTTATGGGAGATTGCATATCATTATGTACATGGGTACCTAACATGGCCTAGTAGCCAGGACCCATATTGCATTTCATCCTAGATTTCGTAAGCTTAAGGGCATTCCCCTAAGTTGCACTTAAGGGGGGGTGTTGGTGTAAATAATTATTTACTTATTACACTTACTTAAGTTTACTTAGGTTAATGCATTATTTTATTATTATTTTAGGCGAGAAACTTAGGAGTTTGTGAACTCTCATTGAGTTATGCAACTCTAATTATGCACATGGTGTCTACAACGCAGGAGTATGCATCATTCACTGAGTTGTCATGATGACAACACAGTTATCCGCACTCCTCATTTAGCACATGTTGTCTACACCACTGATTTGCATGCTACACCATTGTAGGCTTATCCTTACATCATTGCACTTAATCCCGTGTTCAATGGAGGATAACCTATATCTGGTGGACATGTGCCTGGTTGTATGACATATCATGATGCTAACTTCTATGCATTCTAGGTCTCCTGAGGCCTTTATATTCAGGCACTCCTAGTGTACTCTGAACCAGTTATTGAATGAATATCGTCATTCTAATCATACTCTATCTATTTTTGTCTATTGTGTGCTTGTGTTGAGTTCTTTAGTTCTTGGGTGAATTCTGGCCTAAGCCAAATTCTTACAGTAATCTTGTTATATATAATTTTGTTTACTTAATTTATTCATCGTCTATTTATATTATAAGTAAAATAACATAGTTAATTTTACATTATCAAACTTCCTGATTCCCATTTCTTTTTTTTAGATAGAAAACTTGATCGTGTGTGTGTGTGTGTGTGTGTGTTTTAGACGCTCACAATATGATAAATAATTATATACTATTATAATGATATACTTACATGATAATATTATATATCAATAGAGTCTTTACTTTCTTTATTAATAATATTTAATTCTCAATTATATTATAATATTATCCTTGAATATGTCCATATCATAATATAATATCATTAATCTTTTATTTATATATTTTTATTCTATCATTATAATAATTATATATCAATATTATATAATAATGCTTGATGCACTACTATTAATATTTATATATTCAATATTTATTTAATAATAGTGTACATAATTTATTAATAACATTATTGTTATTATTATGTGTATGATTGATATCCATGAATCTTGATTACCTTACTAATATTATCAATCTTTTATTTATTATATCTTAATACTATTATTATAATTATAATGTAATATCATACTGTATGATAATAACATTATTGTTATTATTTTATTTATTAATAATGATTTGACCTTTAATATTACCTTATTAATGTATTATTATATCATTAATATATTATTATTTATTCTTTAATAATATATTATACCATTAATAATATATCAATATTTCTTTTAATATATTATAACATTAAGAAATAATATATTTATTTATTCATAATAATTTACTTATATTACCCTAATTAGGGGACATGACATTCAAATAAATTTATTTTTCTTTAAAACAATCCTCCATCTACATTGAAATTATACAACTAACTATTTAAACTTGTTGTTCCAATGACTGTGTTTGATTTACTTTTGCACTATTAAGCCAAGTTTATATTGCATTTTAAATATAATATAATTTCTTTTGAAAAATTCTCTATGAATGAGTAGATGGACCCATTTACATTTACCTAATTTTTAAATAAAAGTACTTTTGAATTATTCATTCTAATAAAATTTAAACTAATTTCAGCACTATTGTGAGTATTTAACATTTTATTTTATTTCTCTACGCGAGTTTACACCTCACTATGTCAAACTAGATTTTTCTGTTACTAGAAAAAGAAATCAATATTTGTTTTTAAAATTGTTGGGTTGCTATCATGTGGTAGTATTCAAAATGCAAAATTGAAATGTTCCCTTTCTGATTTTATATGATATTTAAAGCCTCTAATCAGGTTTTTAAAATCAAACAAACAATATTTCCAAGATCCACCAATTTCTCAATAAAATCCAAATCGGGTATGCCCGAAATAGTGCCAAAAATTTCACGGTTTCACATAATATTAATAAATCTGAAAGTGGGCATTTTTAAAAAAATTTCACCAGCATAACGGCCTACAAAATGACATTTCCATATCTATATAGCATTTACACAACAACTCCCAAACAGAGTACCCAAACAATGCTCATCGGGCTCCTGAAAATAACACAAAATAGCTCAGAAACACCACAAAAACACTAATAATATATCACAGAAGTATAACCACAACCAAATACCTGTATTCAGCTCTATTTTAACATCTTAATGTCTGAAATACAGCAGCAACCCAAACTGATATGAAATACTCAACCAAAAACACCAAACTCTTACAAAAAACACACCCGAAAACCCACAAATTTGCACTATTCAGCACAAGGAAAAACTCTGCATGAGCTTGCACATGGAATGGCTTTAAACTCCTGTCCTTAGCCTTCTTGAAAATTTGCAAACTCCGGTCCTTGGGTCTCCTTCTCCACAGGTTTGGCAGCGTCTTTTTGAGCCTGCCTGCCTTAGCAAAGATTATTATTTTTAATTATTTGAAAAGGGGACATGACAAGTCCTCCCCTCCCAAATATTGATTGTCCTCAAGAAATGAAGATTGGAATGCTCAAGAATATGTGCTCCTTCCCAAGTTGCATCCTTCAATGGTAATCCTTTCGATTTGACCAAATGATCTATGATGCTCCTATTTCTCAATCTTTTCTCTCTTGTATCCAAAATCTCTTCTGGTATCAAAACTAATTTCCCTTCATCATCAAGAGGTGGTAATTCTATAGATACTATGGTTTGCTAGCCTATAACCTTCTTCAAGAAAGATACATGGAAAATATTATGTATTTTGTTGTTTGGTGGGAGCTCCAACTCATAAGCTACCTCTCCTACCTTCTTGATGATCTTATAAGGCCCATAGAACCTTGGCTTGAGCTTCTCTGCCCCACTCCTCTTCAAGGTGCTTTGCCTATATGGCTGCAACCTGACAAATACCAAATCTCCCACCTCAAAAGATCTTTCAGCCCTTTTCCTATTAGCGTACAACTTATGTTGGTTCTGTGCATGTTGTAGATTATCCTTGAGGGACCTTATTATGTCTTGGCTTTGCTTGACGAAATCACTTGTTGCAAGTACTCTGCTATCTAAAAGTACTAGATCAACAAAGGAAAGGGCATCATAACCATAAAGAGCACGAAAAGGAGGCATACCAATAGACATGTGATGAGATGTATTATAACAATACTCCCCTAGGTGCAACCATTTCACCCAAACATGTTGTTGATTTGAAACATAGTTCCTCAAATATCCCTCTATCCATTTATTAACTATCTTTGTTTGTCCATTTGTTTGAGGGTGATAGCTAGTACTGGGAGTGAGTTCAATTCCTACCAAATGAAAGAGCTCCTTCCAAAAAGAGCTTAGGAATCTACTATCCCGGTCACTGACAATGTTTCTAGGCAAGCCATGTAATCTAAAAATTTCCTTGAAGAACAATTTAGCCACTTGTGATGCCTTGAAATCAGATGTGATAGGAAAGAAATGTGCATACTTAGTTAGTCTATCTACCACCACATATATGCAATCCTTACCTTGAACCTTGGGCAACCGAGTGATGAAGTCCATGCAAATACTTTCCCATTTTTGTTCAGGAATAGGAAGTTGTTGCAACAACCCTACAGAAAAATTTTGCTCACTCTTGCTTTGTTGGCATACCATACATTCCTTAATGTGTTTAAGGACATCCTCCTTCATACCCTTCTATGAAAACCGCTCTCAAATTTTGCATGTATGTCTTGAAGTATCCTTGATGACCAGCCAAAGGTGTGTCATGAAAGGCCCTCAATATCCTCTCCTTAGTTTTTGATCCTGGCACTAAAAAGATCCTATTCTTCTAATAAATCAATTCATCAACAACCTTGTACCTATTATCATTCACTAACTTATCCAAAATTTTGGTGGCAAAGGAATCTTTAGCACCCTCTGAAATTATGGAGACTTTCCAATCAATAGAGATAGATGTTAAGGAACACAAAGTGGGCTTCGTTGAGAGAGCATCAACAACCACATTATTCTTTCTTTTCATGTATTCAATATCAAAATCATAAGCTTTCAATTTGCTTACCCATTTTTGTTGACGATCATTCAAATCCCTTTGGTTTAAGAAGAACCTGAGGCTATTATGGTCTGTCTTTAATGAATCTCCCACATACCAAATATTGTCTAAACTTATGAAGTGCATGCATGATTGCCAACATTTTCTTATCATAGATGGAGTAACCTTTCTCTAGTTGATTTAGTTTACTACTCTCAAATGCTATTGGATTTCCCCTTTGAGTTAGGATAGCCCCTATACCTTCTCCAGAAGCATCACATTCAACAACAAAAGGTAAAGAGAAATCTGGAATTGCAAACATAGGGCATGAACTCATTACCTCTTTAAGCTTATCAAATGTTTTTTGTGCCTCTTCTATCCAAACAAAAGCTCCTTTCTTTGTCAAATCAGTCAAGGGGGCAGCAAGCTAAGAAAATCATTTGGCAAATCTCCTATAGTAGCTACACAACCCGAAGAAACCTCTCAACTATGTAAGATTAGTGGGTGGAGGCCAATCCAAAATTGCCTAGATTTTTTGTTAATCAACCTGTACTCCTTTAGAACTTATAATATGTCCCAAATATAGGATCTCTGTCAAACCAAACTCACATTTAGATAGCTTAGCATAGAAGGATTGTTGCTCCAAGATTCCCAAAACAGTGTCTATGTGCTTTAGATGCTCTTCCCATGTTTTACTGTAAATCAAGATATCATCAAAAAATACCAAAACAAATTTTCGAAGATGATGGCTGAATACCTTATTCATACAAGATTGGAATGTTGCAGGTGCATTAGTGAGGCCAAATGGCATAACAAGAAATTCAAAGTGCCTACAGTGACATCTAAAAGCAATCTTTTCCACATCTTCACTCCTCATTCGGATTTGATGGTACCCTGATCTTAAGTCAATTTTTGAGAAGTATACAGCACCATGTAACTCATCAATGAGTTCATCTATGTGTGGTATGGGATACCTATTTTTTATGGTCTTCTTATTTAGAGCCTTGTAGTCTATACACATTCTCATTGTACCATCCTTTTTCTTGACAAGTACCACAGATGATGCAAATGGACTAGAGCTAGGCCTTATGAATCCCATGTCCAGGAGTTCCTTAATAGTTTTTTTCAATTTCTTCTTTATAACCACTTGGATGGCAGTATGGAGTTGTTATAACTGGTTTGGCACCCTGTTCTAACTCTATAACATGCTCAAAACCTCTATCTGGTGGTAATCCTGGAGGCAAGTCATTGAAAACTATACTATGCTTAGCAAGAATATTTTGAATTTCAAAATGGAAATTACCTTGATTCTTTGGAGAGCTTGTTGGATGGATTATGACTCCGGTTGCCCATGCTACTTGGCCTCTTCGAAAAGTCCTCTCCATCCTCTTTGCAGAGACCACCTTAGGTGCTCCATTCGATAAGCCCCTAAATAAGACTTATTTCCCATTGGAATGAAATGTAAACTTCATAGTTTGATGGTTCATGTAATAGCCTCCAATAGAGTGCAACCATTGAACACCCAATACAAGATCTGTCTCCCCAATGCCAACAACATAGAAGTCATCACATAACTCATAATCTCCTAAGGTCATCTTGAGTTGTTTCACCACCTGTGTGCAAGGCATAGTGAATCCATCGGCTACAGTAACATTGAATCCCTCAAAATCTTTTGCTTTAAGCCCTCTTTTCATGACAAATCCCTCATCAATAAAATTGTGAGTTGCCCCACTATCAAGAAGAACTATCAACCTTTGCCCTGCTAGTACCCCTCAAATTGGAAAGGGATGGTATCTTGGGACTCCTGATAATGCTACTAAAGTGCCATCCTTGTTGATTTCTTTTTCTTTCTCTCCTTCTTCCTCCTCCTTAGTGTCATGAGATTCCTCATGCTCATCTGAATCAAATTCTGAAGCAACTTCAATATAGTGCACTTGACCTTTCCCCAAACATCTGTGTCCTAGAACCCATGGTTCTCTACAAGTGAAACAAAGCTTTTTCCTTCATAATTCACTCCTAGTCTCTTCATCTATCTTCTTTTTTGCCACATTTATCACATCTTTTGGTGGTAGTGTTGAAAAAGTCTTTTTTTGAAAATTCCCCTTATGTTGCCAAAGATTTGGGGGTTTTCGATTAGTGATTGGTTTCATAGGCACGCAAGTTTCAAGTTGCAAGCTTCTTTTGATAGCTTCCTATAAAGTTGACGGTGAGAAAGCCTTAACCAAACCCTTAACAAAATCTTCCAAACCATCAAGAAAAAGATAAACAATCCTCTTTTCACTCATATTGGGTACCATAACAGCCACTTTTTGAAACTCTTCTATATACTCATTAACTGATTTGGTTTGCTTCAACTTTGACAATTCTTTAAAATACTCTTCATCATCCTTGAGGTCAAATCTATCTATCGCTCTTTGACTGAAATCATCAAATGTAGTTACCTGATCATGACCTTGAGTAGTCATTCCATGATACCACCAATCATAGGTTGCATCTTCCAAGTGTAGACTTGCAAATTGAACAACATCACTCTTCTTCATGGGGTTAAGTGTGAAGAAGGTCTGTAATTTTTGTAGCCATTCTCTAGCTGAAATTTTATTTGTTCCATCAACAGTAGGTGCTGTAAACTTGTTTATTTTATTTTTGAGCTCTCTTCCTCTTATGTCATGCTCCCCCCTGTACTCTTTCTTGGGCATCAAAGTGTTCATCATATCCACATATTCTCTAAAAGGAACCGAACTGCAAAAGTCATCATCTAAGCCATTGTAAGTAGCTCTTAATGCAATCAAGTTACCTGTAACCTCTTCCACGAGATTAAGGGTTGGATTTGGTACTGGTGGCTCATCTGCAAGCAGGAAAATAGTTTTTGTTGATTTAGAGGGTGTGGGTTTCAGATTTATTGGCTCCTCCGAAGTGCTCCCTTTCTCATTAGTAGATGCAACTCCTTGCAGTTTTTCTGTCAATATTCGCAAAGCCTCTCTACTTTCTACCAAACTATCCACTGTTTACCTCTGAGTATTCTGGATGTCTTGGAAGAATTTTTTTGCCATCTCATTTGGGTCAGCCATACTTTTTCCTTCCTTGGATTTTGTACTTTTAATTTTAACTGAAGGTTTGATCAAAATTTTTTTATTCTTTTCTCGCTGTGAATATCTCTTTTCTCTTTCACTTAGTTGCATGCAAACTTTTACAAACCCTCAGGCTGGCAAGATCATAGCTTTGATAGCACTGAAATGTCCCCTTTCTGATTTTATATAATGTTTAAAGCCTCTAATTAGGTTTTTAAAATCAAACAACCAATATTTCAAAGATCCACCAATTTCTCAATAAAACCCAAATCGGGTATGCCCAAAATAGTGCCAAAAACTTCACAGCTTCACATATTATTAATAAATCTGAAAGTGGACATTTTTACAGAAATTTCACCAGCATAATGACCTACAAAATGACATTTTCAGATCTATATAGCATTTACACAACAGCTCCCAAACGGAGTACAAAAACAATGCTCATTAGGCTCTTGAAAATAACACAAAATAGCCTGAAAACACCACAAAAACACTAATAATATATCACAGAAGTATAACCACAACCAAATACCTGTATTCAGCTCTAATTTAACATCTTAATGTTTGAAATACAACAGCAACCCAAACTGATATGAAATACTCAACCGAAAACACCAAACTCTTACAAAAAAACACCCGAAAAGCCACAAATTTGCACTGTTCAGCACAAGGGCAAACTCTGCATGAGCTTGCATATGGAATGGCTTTAAACTCCCATCCTTAGCCTTCCTGGAAACCTGCAAACTCCCGTCCTTGGGTCTCCTTCTCCACAGATTTGGCAGCCTCTTTTTGAGCTTACTTGCCTTAGCAAAGATTATTATTTTTAATTATTTGAAAAGGGGACATGACAAAAATCAAAAATTTGTTAAATATACTACATAAGCATGACACTTTAAGCTAGTAAGAAAGGTCATCACATTAACATGTTTGCTACCCTAATTTGTTAGTATACTACAAAAACATGACATGTCTCTAAGCTAGTAAGAGAGGTCATTACATTAGCATGTTTGCTACCCTTTCGAGAAGGGTGAATCGAACCTCTAACAAATAGTGTATTCATTGATCTAAGAGGTTTTGATAAGGATTATTACAACAGACTACACATATCAAGCATTCCTTTCTTTGGAGGAAGAAGCAATGCTATGGGGTTTTTTTTTAAAAGAAAAAAAATTGAACGTTTAAAAATTCTTAATGAGCTTAACTTGCACATTTAAATCCACATTTCATTTGAGACAAATTACTTTTACACTTCTACACAATTTTATTTACAAATTATAATTTCTTTAGAGTATTCCTCAACCTATATTGAAATTTTACAACTAATTATTTATGTTTATTGTTCCAATGAATGTGTTTCACATAGACAAAATTTGTTTACGACTTTTAAACCATCAATTTATTCAATACTTAAATAAAGGTACTTCTCAATTATTTATAATAATAAAATTCATAAAATATTAATATGACTTAACTATTTTTTTATAATGTATTTTTATCAAAACCTAGAGTAAATTACACCTCACTCATAAAAAAATTAAAAATAAAAAGTAATGCTAAGATACTTCCAAAACTATATTACTATTTTACACCTCTAATAAATCAAAATTAATTGAATTATTAAGAGTATTAACAATATCTTAAAAACCTTTCATGCCCATAGAGAAATAATATTATCAAGAATATCAAAATATAAAAATAATAATATTAATATTTAAATATTAAACATAAATCGAAAAACTAATTAATCTTCTCAATCAACCCAATATGAACTATTTTTAAAAAATAAATAAATTTTAAGTACAACAAAATCTAATATTTTTTTTTTGAGTGGTAGTCTAAAAAGAATAAAAAGAATAATCAAAATAGAAAGTTTGTCCATATCACTTAAAACCAGTTAAATTAAAGATAATTAACTTTCTTAATATTTTAAATAAAAATAATTGAATCTATAGTAAAGTAAAAGCACTTAAGTAATAATAATTTAAATCAAAGTGAATCTAAATAAATGAACCAATATGACAGAAAAACTTCCTATTATATAACCAAACTATGTTGTCCAGTCACATATTAACATACAGCTATTACCCCTTGCTTTAGAGAACATATGCATTTTCAATTAATACCATCCAGCCTTCAAAATAATGACAAAGTATTCTTGTTTGCCTCGTACCATAAAAACTAAATGCTTTTATTTATAAAAAAAACTAAATGCCTGATTATATTCTTACTTATACTTGCCTGCTTATTTTCTATTTATAAGAGTGTCCCAGAAATCTGATGGAATAAACAGATGCAATATATTTAAGGCCTAGGACTCACACCATTATTCTCATAAAGTAAGTTCATGTTCAAAAAATGCATAACACTCGCCATAAGAGATATATTTTAACTGATCTTGGAAGATAAGGCCTACCACTACTGTAATTGGACATTCATTGCACTGGCATCAGTCCAAAGTCCTGAACCTTTTTTTTCCCAAAGTGCTTTAGAATCTTACAGTGCTCAGTGAACATTAGGTAATCATATTAATTAAATGCTAGAAATTATACTACATCAATAAATGTGAATAACCTTCTGAAAGTGCAATCTTTAAACCTCAGACAAATTCCATCATCTCGAATTTTCTATTCATTCCTTACGAAGGATGAATGAAAAAGTCAACCAAAAAAAATTTGCGGGATGATGCTCCCAACAAATTTATTAAGCTCTAATAAATTAGGTGCAAGCAGTGTGGGGAATACAACATGAACAAAGGGAGGAGAAGCGTCTCATCTCTTAACCCTCTAATGAGTAGGTGTTGGTTTTTTATCCATTTAATTTTTACAAGTTCGAAAATTTCCATCAGAAATTATAGAACTTCAAAAGTATTAATTTAAATATTTCAGAAAAAAGGAAGGAGTTGTAGGTTCAAAAGTTTTGAATTGTGGATTGTTTAAAAACATCATTGTAATCTAGGAGCTACTAAGGTGCTTATCTTATGGGCTTAATGAAGATTGCTATATTTTACAACTATTTTGCATTCATTTTAAAAGTGGATTGATTGCAGAATATCAAATGTGTCGTCTTAGGTGCTTATATTAGATGAAGTTAAGTAAGATCGTTACATTTTCACTGTTTTATATTCAAGTTAAGAGTAATTTCAAATGAAAGAATGCAATCCATCCCACAGAAGAATACGCAGTAAATAAATTTATTTAGGAGTGTGCCATTTTTAATTGGATTTTTTGTTGTTTCCAAGCTTGTAAGACAGGTAAATAAGGTTGTTTAAACAGGAGTCTTCTCTATAAGTACACAGGTTAAATCAGGTGACTGAAGCCTTCGTATCAATGATAAGTTATATTATTTTAGTTTTTGTATTGTGAATTCATTGTTCCCAGCATCGAGGTGGGTTATAATAAGCACCGAGCTTCTGTGCGCATTGATCTCTTGGGAAGTTTCATTGATATGTGGAAGTTTATGAAATCTGTGTCAAACAAACAAGTCATATTTATAAGATTAATTCACATTGCAACGGTGTTTAGATCCCAAGAGGAAATAATAATCACTTGCTCGAGTCTTATTCACTAAGATGGGAATAGCTTTATCATATATATACAACATAGTACAGGGAATTGATTTTCTCTATTCATACACCTTTAAAGATTGCCAAAACCAATTTCAATACAAAACTTAAGTGCCATATCTCCTAATTAATCTTGTTAGAAGCATTAGCATGCCAAAGAAAGTTGACCTTTGATCAATATTATTATTCATCAGCAGCTTCTGATCTTTGGTCTCGTACACAAGCTGCTGAAAGAATTCCAAGATCACGATTCAAAGTGGTCAAAGCTTCTTCACACTCTGAGATGATCTTCATAACAGACGACGACTTTGGAGAAGTTGAATCATTGTCAATTGTTGCATCTGCCCCAATTGCAACTGCTGCATAAGAATCCCTCAAATTTCGGAGGTTCCGCAGAAACTGTAAAGCATTAAGAGCAAAATAAGGCAACTCCATAAGACAATTTACCTTCTCTAAACATCAAGGCTGCATTTAAGTAAGGCATACAAGATCCATGTGTGTGTGCATTTACACGACTTAAGAGGCCATTTATTAAAAAAGACCAACTATTGATCCAGTTGTCAAATTTACTCTCTATGCTAGGTTATTATTAGGACAAAGACAGTGTGAGTTCAAGATATTCTATAATCAAGTTGGTTACACAGTGGCCTAGAAGGTCAACCATGAATTAAATATCCAATCAGGTTAATCTTGTCCATGTAGTTTCACATTGAGAGGAAAATTAGAAATTGAAGGTTGAAATACAACCTTTAGCAACACTTTGTAGGTATTCAATAAATCATTTGCTGCTGGGCCCAGACCATGTAGTTGCGGAAGCTCCATCATATGAGTCCATGGTCGAATTTCCTGGGCACAAGTAACATTATCAAGAAATGAGAAACAAATAAAGCACATGTCATACCTTCAATCCATCTCTGTAGCATGTTCATGTTCACAAACTGAACAAGCACTTTGGAATTCGTGAAAATATTTTTCAGTTTCTTATTTTCACTTTCAAATGAGAAGTAAAATATAAAGACGAATTTAAACAAAATAGCTATTTGATGTGTAACATGACATCCAGGACGTAATAGCTCAGCACCATTCCTATCTTCAATCCCATACAAAATGGATATAAGAAACACACATGCTTGCCAAACTTGAAGATATAAAGTTTGAATTCATGTCACTGATCAAAGTGCGTCAGTGGAACTCAAAATTACATCCAGTTACAATATTGATGAAATCGTGTAGAAGATAACTCTAGAAGATGAGAAGGCAACTAGGACTACAGCTATAATGATTAAACAGTAGAGACAAGAAGAGGGGTAAACCAAAAACGTGTAAACCCTAGCAACAGAATACAAATACAAATATACATAGCCAAGAGTCCCATTTGGTGCTCAACACAAATACAATGCACATCTCAAGCCAAAAGCTACAAGATACCAGGTAAAAGATACAAGATCAGTTATGAGCAATGATTACGATCTTTTGACCCTGAAGGTGGCAGTGCATGACTGAAAGTACTATTACTGGGAAGTTTTCTCTTTTGCAGCTAAACGAAACATGAATTTAAACAACAGTGTTTTCCATTCTATAACAGAGATCATTAGATATACACATCAACATATGGATTGGTTTGAATAAGATACATGGCACTTATGACAGCATTTGACAAAGAACATGATTAAATGCATGCAACCCCAAAGCATACAAAGCTACTTTGAAAGGTAGAATATCAATGTAACACATTTAAACAAGAACCTTCATTATTGCTTGACTTGCCAAACTTGCACAATAACAACACAAATTACTCACTCTAAAACTTCAGTAGCATGAGCTTAACACACACTTCCTATTCTATGTGCATAAAGCATTTGTTTCAATTTGCAAGCTCTTGAAGCGAAACTTCTAGGGAAAAAGATAAAATAATGATTTAACATTGCTTATAAGGAAACTCTATCTCTATTCACTGAGAGGAAGCAACCAAAAACTAAAACTGCTTCAAATTTCCTTGCTTCAACTAGGCTTTCTCCTTAGTCACTTTTTCCCTTTTTAACCCTTCATTGTTTCTTCTCTTGGTTTTATTTGATGAATGAAACCTCATATAGAACATTTTAGCCACCACTGCTACGTTATTCGATCTTTTGACCAGCACAACAACTAGAAAGTAATTGTCTTATTTCATACTTTTAGACCATTATATCCAGCTGGCTCGCAACTTAGTTAATCTTGACAATTTTCATATGGTTGCCCTTCCTACAACCTCAGTCACTTGAAGCACACTTTTTTAGCATTATAACCAGCTTTGAAAGGTATAAAATCACATGACATTGAGGCCTTCACATAGCTTAGCCATGATTGCCACTTGAATTGCAGTTTTAAAGTAGCAATGCCACCTTAATTGTGTGATTTTAACTTGATGGAATCGAGTACTCGGTCACCTTTTCTAGCAGTCCTCTCACACTCTTGACTCTAAACCATGGCAAAGGAACAAAATGTCTTGCATATGAAATGGTTGATGTTTGTTGTGTTTTACAGCCATCTTGACTGTTTGAATTGTCACTTTTAAGTGGCATTACCATTTTAAAAAGGTAAGTAGCCCTTTCATTTTTACATTTCTATTAACTTGTCACATATTTTGACCACCCTCTCATTTTAATCTTTCTTGTAAGTGGCATCACGTGCAAAGTTTTGATTTTCTCTTATTCCCACCTTCCCTTCTCAAGTTATTCAACCATTGTTGCTACTTTGGTCACACATTCTCTTCAGTATAGCCAATTAGAAAAAAGTAGAATTACTTAATCTTTGATACTAGACAAGCATTTCAGCCACCATGGCCACTTTGACTTTGCATCACCAGCTAAAAGATGCGTCATTGCTCAAATTAATAACAGCATTGTCACATATTCTTCCCTAACCATGTAGAGTGCAACCTTCCCTAGGTTTGATCATTGAAAATGTACGATAGTGAATGGAACTTGACACTTCATTTTGTAATGTAGTTTGTCAAGTTCTTTGCACTTTGGATTTGGTGTTCCAAGTATTCCAATACTTAGGAATTGGGACATAACAAATGGGAGTAGCAAGTGTGGTAAAAAAGAAACACAAAATAAGATGTATGTAAAATGATAAATCCTGTACCAATAGCTTCAACGATACAAAACCAAATAGAGAACTAAAGCTCCTAGCAAGATTTAGCATTTGTTTAAACCTTAAACATGGATAGAATATATAGTGTGCTCTTACAGCTTTTTTTTGTCTCATTCTTCATTGTATTGGCATTCTTGTGCACTCCAATAGTTGTATTTAATGTCCTTTGTTGCTGTAAACCAGAAAATGCATGTTCAATTCTTTATTATTTCCATTTAGTTGCTTTTTTAAATAATTTTCTGCACTGCTCTTTTTCATTTGAGAGTTAAGGTTTCTTTCTTAATGGTTTGTTTGGATCTTCTAGCATGGTTAGTAAAAGTATGCCAGTCGGTTTCAAAAGGGATGGTGATCAATTGATGGGAGTACTTGGTTCTCATGTCAAGAGCCAATGTTCACTTCCCCCAAGGATATCATAGTGGTAGTCGGCATTCTAGAGTGATATTCCCACTCTAGCAATAGTGTGTGGTGCGTTTGCAAATGATGGAAAAGAAATGTTAAAAAGAAAAAGGAGTAGTTACCGTTAGGATTCTTCAATACTAAGAGGAGGGTTGGGCTGGGGGGATGAATCAAAACAAATAGGTAATTAAAAACTTCTACCACCGATCTACTAACTCGAAATATTAATTTCCAAACAGTATGGCATATAATTGATGCTAACAAATAAAAGATAATAATAGTAAACCACCACACAATCATCACACATAACATAGTGATTTTGGTATCATGGAAACCCTTGTTAGAGGGTGAAAGCCACAGTGGAGATGATACCCACAAGCCCACTACTACAATAAATGAGTTGCTCTGTTAGGAGCATACAATTACCCTTTCTGAGGGTTCACCCTATTAGGAGTGATTTGTACCTTGTTAGAAATACAAAGAGATCCGCTAGGATCTACCTTGTTAAAAAATTTCAACTACTATTTTAAGAGCTTACCCGATTAAGGGATTTACAGCTAGAACCTTTTAGAGTTCACCTAGTTCAGGGATTTAACTATTGTAACTGTTAGGGAACAACTAAATCATTGATCTGGATATGGCACTCCTTGCCTATCAAATCCATTTAGTTCTCTGCTCTTCTGTAACTATTCTCTGCTTTGTATCTTCATCGTAATCTTCATGCACTTCACAATCTTCTCTATTCACTCTCTTCCCTTCTTTGTTCTTGTGTCACAAACCTTCTTTAAAAACTATTAGGTTGGGCATAAATTTTGCCTCTTAATCTTGACCATTCCTTCAAACCTTAAACTTCCCACTCAATCTCCTTAAGCATATTACATATCTCTATGTCTCAATATTATTTATTTTGACAGTGTCGAACTTTAACTAGATTTTCCCTGTCGATTCAAAACGTATTAGCTTTCCCAATAAATTGTTGCAGTTTCTTCATATACTAATCCAACTAACTAATTGATGTCAACGCATCATTTCGCAACTTTCACTCTTGATTCCCCCATTATCCAAAAGGATCGTACATTTCGTAGGTCTCGAATCTTCTAACTTTCCTCCTGTCTTCTTCCTTTGCTTGCCATCTGGAATAATTCAAACTGTTTACACCAGCCAACCAATTAGGTTGTGGTCATAAATATGCAATGAGATAATCACTTAGAGTTTATGCATGTGATCGCATCTCTTGATTCTTCTTCTACCTCAACCGTTATGAAGGTGCTCTATAAACTGTCAGTTGCTCTACTGCAGTCACTGATCATAGGCTTATTCACCAATTGTTATACCTTCACTAATCATGTTCATGTTATAACTTTAATCTCTTCAACAATCATAGTAGTAGTCATCAATGACAACCATTTATCATTATTATGCTTCCATCATAATGCCAACAATCTCCCCCTTTGACATTGATGGAAAAACATTTTTTTCCAAACAAACTATGCTCTCCCTCTTTTTGATAAACTCCCCCTTCACTCACACTTCCTTATCTCTTTTTTCTTTTCTTGTCTCCTCCTTTTATTATAATCAATTTATCAATTTATTCTCCCCATATCATTGTATCGACACTTTATCACTTTCTTCTCCCCCTTTGACAACAATGCCAAAGGTGTAATGCTCAACAATGTGTAAAGCAACCTATCAAAGATTACCTTGTAGTTCACCTTTGCAGCTTTCATAGATGTCTCCCAAGTCTTTTGTACATGACTTTAAAAAATAATCTGCTCATGCAATTTAGTTGTTGTCTCATCCAATTTGTCTATGGACTCATTATCTTGTAATGCATGTATTGCTTCTGCCTTCTTCAAATTCTATTGCATCACCTCCAAGGTAGGAGATAGATAGGATTGTAGCTCCAGTAAATTCTTCACTTGGTTGTCTTGATCTTGTTGCAGTTGCCTAATCTTATGCAAAATCCTTGACTTCTCCACTGTATGATGTAACTGAGCTTGGGACTGGATCAAATTGGCAACTTATGTTTTCCAACTCCTTTTGTGCTCACCTTTTTGCTGTTCCGGATCCTTCACAATCTCTGAGCAGTCTCCTAATTTTGTAAACAATTGTCCTGTTTCATTTAATTTCGTTTTGGTGTCCTTTACCAAGTCTAACAGCTTTTCCCAGTCTGAAGTAACTTTCTCCATCGGTTTACCTGTCATTTACGTTTCCTGACTTTCCTCCACAATGTTCATTGCAGCTATCTACAAATCTGGACTTTGATCGAAAATTGCTTTGGTCAAAGTATTTAATTGAGCTATAACTGAGTTTTCTTCATTATAAGGCGTATTAGATACTAGTTCTGCGAGAACATTTTTGGCTTGCCTTAGTACTCTAGCCTTCTTCTTCTTAAGTCTTGCCTTGTCTCTTATTGCTTTCATCTTCACCTTTTCTGAATATTCAAACAATTCTTTAGGCATCGACTTAGAAATATCTACCGGTGTAGGAATTTCTTCCTCCTCTCCTAAATCTTCTTCTATAAGAAGTTGCACCAGTTTGTCCCTTTTCTGTGTACTTGGCTCTAGGCTCATCTTTCTCTTCACATGATATTCTTCTTCAAACTTCTCTTGTCTTTGTACTTGTTGACTCTCTATAATCTTTCCATCCATCTTTTCAGGTAACAATGCTTCTTCTTGTGCCTTAGGTGATTCTTGTGGACCTGCAATGTCAACAACTACGGCTTCAGCTCCAACAATTAGTGGAATGTCCATGCTTTGTCCTTTAATGTCTTCTACCTATTCAGAGATATCATGGATGATATCACCAATCATTTGTTCAACTGTAAATGTGTCATCCACTTGAATAGGTGTGGATTGATCCTTTCTCTCTTCCCTAGTCTTCAGAATTTTCTTCCACATGTCAATTGTTTCATTATGTAAACTTTGTACATCTTCAACAAGGATTCTTGTTGCTCTGTTCTTTATACCAAATTGCTTCTTGTGAGCTTCATATAATGCTTTAGCATCTTCAGGGCTTAACTCAGGTTATGCCTCTTATAAAGTTCTTTCTATGATTTATCTGTTCATTTGTAGGGCAGATGACCCTCTGGAATCAATCAGTTGCTGCAACTCCTCAAGAATGGTTGAATGTAATTCTAGGGTCATTCTAATGAGCTTATGAAGATGTTTTATTACTGCATCTTCAATCTTTTTCTTGTCTTCTTCACTTCTAAAAGGGCACTTTCAGTTGACCACCACTAATCCACCGGTTTTTATGATACCTTTTGCAATTTCATCTATTGTAGGTCCTCTACTTTTCATTCCTCTCTCCTTTAGCTCTGTGGCTTCTTTATCTAATTCTGTTCTTTCAGCTTCTTCCTCCTAATCTTGTCTTTTGTCACTTTTCTTCTTCCAGATGTCTCTTTTCTAGCTTGACTTCTTCTCACTAGTTCAAAGTTTGCTTCCTTTGTCACCGATCGAGTCTACTTGCTCTTCACTCTCCTATATGTAGAAGGTATATTGGTTGATGGGTCTTCAATCACCACTATAGCTGTACCTGATGTATTTGCTTCTTCATCAACAGTTTGACTTGCAACATTCTTCTTGTTTTCCTCTCTGTCATCATTCTCTTCAATTCTTTTTGGGTACCTATAAGAGCTCCATTGAAAGTACCAAATCTTTTTGCTTTCTTATTCACCTGTTTGGACAACAATTCACCAACATGCTTGCTGACATACTCATCGTCAACCTCATATCCCATAGGTGGAAGCCATTGGGTTCTAGGGTCTATAGCTTGCATAATACATGAGTTTGTATCCAGTAGAAAGCAAATGCCATTCTTATATTTGTTTACAACATTAGTAGAGATTCTCTCTTTTATGCATTAAAGTAATCCCACATTCTAGTATTGAAATTCTCACCTAACACTTTTATGTACTCTCCTATCTGTGTGGTCACTAGTCAATCCTTGGACCATGTAACTTGACCTCTACCTAGAAAATAATTTTGAATTTAAAAGAATATACATACCCGTAGGGCTCCATACTTCAATGATTGTTTCTTGTCCCTCTAAATCCTCTTCATATTCTCTAGTAGTTGAGTTTTGATCATCTCACACAGATCATACACCACATCTTCTTTTGTAATCGTGTAGGCTGCATGGATGACACTGCTTGGAATGCTATTTTTCCTGCTCAACTGGCATACTCTGTAACCTATCACCATCGAAGCGAAACAAACTTCTTTGCCTTTGATTTCTTCAATTGTCATGGTTCTTCCATCATATATGGATTTGGTTAAGACACTAACTAAACTTGTTGCTATTTGCCTTAGCGTGCACTCTTCTCCCTGTGCTTGAAACCCCGTCACTCTATAGATTATGATTTTCGATATCTTGTTTGGTTTATCCAACCACATGTATTGATCATGAACTCCACTCAATACATATTGAATCCAATCTGGGTGAAATTCAGTAGGAATATCCATCCACCGTGTAAGCTAAACCTTTGGTTAAAAGATGTTTGTGCTCATCTTTCAATGTTCCGTCTTTACACAAGTCTTTGTACTCCTTGATTGCTTTTGCTCCCAATTCTTTGATTTTGCAATGAATATATGTTTGAACGTCCTCCAACAATAATAAATCTCATGGAACAATAGACAACACACCAAACATGTCTACTTTGACCATTTTGATTGGTTGGGGCTTGTATTCAGGTCGTGGTTCCTCTGCATTGTTGATTAGGGCAAGTGTTTCAACATTTTGTGTCATTTTGTCCAACTTGAATGATGTAAAAATCTAACAATAAACTAAATTGGTTGTTCGTGGTAAACAAGTTAGGGCTCAATAAAACAGGATAGCAATTATTTGCACAAATTTCATTTCAATCTCAATAATTACTTGATAATGCTCAAAATGGTTCACAAATTCACAAATGAAACTAAAGGTGTGAAATGGAATGACTTCCCTCTAGTTATTGTTGTGAAATAGACGTTACGATCATCAATGGTTTAAATGATACTTTTACCAACAGTAAGAATGGTGTCTTGTCACTGGTTAACAAATACTCACCGGTTAGTGCTTCACCAACGGTTATGACCAATGACAGCTAGATATATGAAACCTTTTCAAGCAATCTTCGCAGATTTAATCTCTTTTCTCAAAATCTTTAGATAAATCAAAATAATTCAGTTTACATCATAATATGCAAATTCATCATACCACTCTTGTCTATAGGGGATCAGTAACTAATTTTCCTTTATGTGCTCCCCCTAAGCAAATATGTGCTTAACATGAAGACGAACCCTCTACACTAGAGAATGGTGTTTTTCTTTCAGATGACATGACTTGTTCTTGTTTATCTTCTTTCTTTACCCAAATCTTCTTCATCTCATTTCTGATTTCATCAAGGCTTACAAGATTCTTCATTTTCCTTTTCTGTGACTGGCTCCTATGTCTGTAATCTCTAGAAAACTTTGTTGCACTGGAAACAAATATTGGAAGATAATCTCTAGCATTACCTCTGTGTGCTCTAAATCTGCAATTCTCAGTAAAGTGTCCAAACTTACCATACACCAAGCATGTAGGATTGAATTGTTGCTCTCTTCTATTAGGGTTCGTTTGGATATTGGCATTAGCAAATGTTGCATTTATTTTATATCCGGAATTTGTCAAATGCTTGATTTGTTGATTGGAATTGGGTTTTGTTGAGCAGGAAAAATAAAAATAAAAATTTGATTAAATTCCAATTCCAATTCTAATTCCACCTCTTGAGGCAGAATTAACAAATTCTCATTTCAGACCATAATGGGAATTCGAAACTCATATTCCAATTTCGGTTTGACCATCGAAACTGAGGATTATTTTTTTATAGAATTTGTTCCTACCAATTCCAGCAAATAAACAGGCCCTTAAAGTTACTGGTTGAACAAGTGAGCTAGGATCTTTCAACTTAGATCTACATTCCTCAGCTTTGTATCCATACTTGTTGCATGTGTATTAGTAAACATTGATACTACTATTATTTTATCTATTATTAGGTCTAGATCTACATACATATGCAACATGACCATATTTATGACAATTGTAGCAACAACCTTCAAATAAATTGGATTTATCCACAATTAAAACAAGTAGGTTTGTTAGACCTCTTACCTAGTTCTTTTGCGGCTCCCTTCTAGTTGTTTGTTGCTTCTTGGATTCACCTTTGGATGACTCATTGTTAATGAATGTTCCTTTGTTTGTGTAACCAATACAAGTTGTATCATTCTGTCTCCTTTGGTTCTTCAACTGACCATCAAGCTTTTGCATGCTATCATTGTGTTGCTTCAGCTTTGCATTTGCATCTTTCTCAATTTGCAAATCCTTCTTCAATTTATCTTTCTCTTCTTTCAACCTTTGATTTTCTGTCACAATCTTTTGATTTTTCATAGTCTATGCATGAAGGTGCTCATGCATGATAGCACTCACTTGGGATATATTGAATAGTTGTTCATCCTTTTCTTCAATGCATTCTCAGTAGCTCTCCTTGCATCTTCAACAAATTTTATAGCTTCCTCGGCTGCTCTTTTTCCTTCAAGATCTTCACACATCCTGACTAATTGACTTTCAAGTTCTCTATTCAAGTTTGTCACATTGTCTTTAAGCTTCTGATTCTTTTCCATCAATTATGCAATTGCTTCTTTAGGTACATGGCTCCTTCAAATAGTTGATCAATATAGTCTTGGCTTTTATTTAGCCTGTCATAGAGTTCTCTTCTCATAGCTATGGACTTTCTTAGCTTTTCTTGCAGTTCTTGAATCATTTGCTTAGCACTTTCAAGTTGCTTCTCATGGCTGTAATTTTCCATGATTTGGATCTTTTCGTCAAGCTATTAGGCTTATTACCAAAAGGACCAATGCTCTGATACCAATTGTTAGAATTCTTGAGTTCGGGGGGGAGGTGTAATCAGTACAAACAGGTAATTAAAAACTTCTACCACCGATCTGCTAACTTGAAATATTAATTTCCAAACAGTAAGGCATATAACTAATGCTAACAAATAAAAGATAATAACAGTAAACCACCACACAATCATCACACATAATACAATGATTCGGGTATCCTGAAAACCCTTGTTAGAGGGTGAAAACCATGGTGGGGATGATACCCACAAGCTAACTATTGCAGTAAATTAGTTGCCCTATTAGGAGCATACAATTACCCTATCTAAGCGTTCACCCTAATAGGAGTGATTTGTACATTATTAGAAGTACAAATAGATCTGCTAGAATCTCCCTTGTTAAAAGATTTCAACTACTCTTCTAAGAGCTTTACCAATTAAGGGATTTACAACTAGAACCTGTTAGGGTTCGCCTGATTCAAAGATTTAACAGTTGTAACTGTTAAGGAAAAACTAAATCATTGATTTGGATATGGCACTCCTTGTCTATCATATCCAATTAGTTCTACGCTCTTCTACAGCTGTTCTCTGCTCTGTATCTTGGTCACAATCTTCATATAACTCACAATCTTCTCTATTCACTCTTTTCTCTTCTTTTTTGTGTCACAAACCTTCTTCAAGATCTATTAGGTTAGGCATAACTTTTTCCTCTTAATCCTAACCATTCGTTCAAACCTTAAGCTTCCCGCTCAACCTCCTTAAGCATTTTACATATCTCAATGTCTCAATTATGATTTATTCTGACTACGTTGGGCTTCAATTCTATTTCCATGTCAATCACTTAGAATAGTCAAAACGTATTACATTTCCCAATGCATCATTGTAGTGTTGCCTTATACTGATCCAACTAACTAATGTCAATACATCATCTCACAACTTTCACTCTTGATTCCCACATTATCTAATAGGATCATACTGTAGTGCCTACCCTCGTTCACATCTTCTCTGGACATATTATTGCTATTATTATCAGACTTTGATGGACTAGTTTTATGTAGATGGATTAATGGTATTGTTTTGACACTATCAGACATTATGTTATGGATTCAGTGATTATATGATGAGATCATTTAGACTTCACATTTCATGTATGTATGATGATCATTATATTGTTTTCAGTTATTGTTGATGATTAGCTAGATGATTATTATTTCATGAGTTTTATTATGGATACTTACCCCATACTTGCATGTGTATGGTGTGCGTGTTTTCTTATTGTATGGCGTTTCTGATGTGGTTAAGGAAGGGAGTCGTAGTCACCTGCTTAGTCGGGATCTAAACGATGCACCACTTCCTGCCATTGCCTGTTTAGCTTAGCACTATATATATTGTATGTACATGCATAGTTTTTCTGCAGGTTGCAGGTACCGGGTATCGACTTCCCTGAATTGCCAGGATGAGCGTACCCTATTATACTATCTCAATGATAAGAGAGGGGAGATAAATTCTCAAGTCCAAATCCCAAACCCTAAAACCATTTGTCCTAGTGAGTTAGGACAAGTATCTGAGTTGAGTACCCACTGAATGTGTCGGATGACATATTTTGTGATTTTTAATCTTTTAGACTGATTTCGTATGAATTGTCCTATGATGGGTTTTCATATTTTATCATGAAGGTCTATGGTGAATTTTCTATTAATTAAGTCTTAACAAATAGATTTAATTAATAAATTAATTATTTGAGAGATTAAATATCATGATTTTTGATATTTTGATTATGATTAATTCAAGGAGAATTAATTGAGAAATAAAAGAATTAAATTAAAAGAAAATTAGAAATTAAAATAAATAATAATTATAAAATATTAATAAACTAATAAACAAATACTAATAATAAAAGTTATAAAAAAATTAAAATAAAAGTTATAAAAATTAAAATGGGAGTTATAAATGGAAATTAGTTAAAAATAATTGGAATTATAAACTTGCTTGGAAATTAATGCAGTTCCCCATTTTCATGTGTCAACAACACGGGGGTTAGTGCATCAATTGAGCACATGGTGTCTACAACCCTAGGGCTTATCAAAAAGGTTGGAAATAGGTCCATGCTTAGTTGGCGATATCTTCCAGCTGGTTCTAGAAGCATTCTAGGGTTATCCGAAAGCTCTTTATATATTCGGGCATTCCTTAATAGCTTGGACATAGCATGGATAGGGTGGTTAGCGTGAAGAACAGTTGAAGCATTGGAGGATTCGGGAAAATTCTGAAGGAGGGGAGCTTGCTTTGCGGGTTATCTGAGGATAAGCGAGTTAGCATCAGAATCCGGATAGATTCTTGTGATTTCATTATGATACTTCTGCATCTTGCTCTCCCCTGTCTTCTTCGTATTTTTCCATATGTCTTCATTGTGCATTTTCAATTTGAGCAATTAAGTTTTATTTAAGGATTCTATATGCTTAGATCTGATAATAATACGGACTAGGGTTGCAATTCATGGACAAACCCATTAGAATTAGTCATCAGAGAATTTTTTAAAAAGAACAAGTTTCATAGAGAGGCTCTGAAAATGAAAGCTTGTATTTTTATAAACATACTGTGATTCTGTATATTATATATATATATATATATATATATATATATATATATAAACCTTATTATATATATATATATACATACATATATATATATATATATATATAATATATATTTATATATATTCATAACCTTACTGCGGCAGAAATGTTTTAATAAACGAATTTCGCAACTTATGAAATCGCGTTGCGATTTTATGTTAAAATATATATTAATGCATGTTTGGGTGGGGGCGGAATCGCACCCCGTACTCGTGTTTTAAAAGGGCGCGCGGTACCTGCTACGCAGTGTACCTGCGACTGTATCGGCCGCAAGGTACCTGCGTTAGCAGGGTACCCGCGGCAAATGTCACAACAGTGACAGCCGACGGCATAATCGATTCGGCTTTGTTTTATGGAAATTATGTTATTCGATTTCCTTCATGTGATATGAATCGAAATTAATAAAAAATTCGGTTTCGTTTTTATAAAATGCAAAAAAATAAATATTATATTATATATGTACGTATGTATATATTTAAATATAAATATATATATATGTATATATGTAATATATATATATATATATATATATATATATGTTATTAAAAGATTTAAAGTTGATAATAAAAGATTTATGAATTCATCTTTTTTAATGATGAATAGTTTTGTAATTTTATAATTTTAACTATTATGAATTCATTAATAGTTTAAGATTATAAAATATATGAAGATTAAGTTAGTGGAAACGTCTTTTAAATATTATAATTGGAAACTGAAGTTTAGAGGGAATTTTTAATTCATCCAAAAATTAATACATGGAAAAACGTAGGAAAATGTTCTTCCTCTAAACTTGGAATACAAAAACTGAGATTTTGCATATGAATTCAAATTTGAAAACTTAGCAAAACCAAAACATGTGTTTACATTGTGTATTCCTTATGCTAATGTTTTGGGTTTTGGGTTGACTAGTGTTGACCGGTATAGGACGTCTACCAGAGGCTTGGGGGTTATGTGGATGTGATGTCTTGATGATGTTTTAATCTCGATCTTTATAAACCCAACCATGATTATGTGATGGAATGCTCTATGAATTGGTTGTGAATACTAATTGTTATAGTTGAGATTCTTATGTTTGGAACCCTTGACTTAACCATTATTTTTGGTCATCGATCAGTTATCCTTGGATATATTCTAGTCGCCATGATGGGACTAATATGTGGATTTATTTTTGATGATGTCATGATGTGACATGTTTGACTCAACCATTTTGGAGTCTTCGATCAATATGATTTTGAGATATATTTTGATTATTGAGAACCAATGGATATTTTTGATTATCAGTGATACTTCAGTTGCCAATAGAGAGCTGTTGTGTTCATGATTTTCTATGGATGTTGCTCATGGTGATTTGATGCTTTTATGCATATTTGATGATTTTTAATCATGGATATTTGTTGATCCTTATTATGGTGATTTTGTGGACTTTCTTTATGATTATGATACCATGAGCATTAGGGTAGGATATCTGCATGTAGTGTCGGGAAGTGGCTTGCAATGGGGGCCGGGGCCCTAAGAGGCTGCCAGGGTAACTCATTGTAAGTTGGATTAATAAGTGATAACATTCACACACTTAATACTAACTGAATGAACCTAAAAAGATAAGAGTTTTTGGTTCTCGCCCATGCCTTGAGTGCTTGTATAGGCTAGGATGGGAGTAGAGAGAACGCATGGTTGCGACCTTGCATTCCATAGTATGCCTTGTCAGTATGAAAGGATACTAGTGGCCGCATGAGATCTGTATGGACCCGTGGAGTTTAGCTAACTGCCAGGGTAACTTGTACGAGATAAATGCGATGACACTTTCCCGCTTGCATAGTAGGTTCCTACATGTCATTGTGTGCCTCTGGGAAGTAGATGTTTGTTTTGTGATTGGAACCCTTAAATTAGTATACTTTTAGGATTCCTGGACTTTAGAGATTTGTGCCATGTAGTTTTGATAGCTTGTCTGAGACTCGAGATTATCTCCTCAGCACAGTGGGAGTGGACCACTTAGGTACCACGTGGTCGGGTGGTAGTGTATTTTCCACTCTTATCATTTGAGATTCATTGGGACATTGTGGTTAATGCGTCCTTCGTGATGGTGGATATGTATCCTTTCATTGATGATTAGCATATGTTAGATGATGATATCTTATGCTTTACTTTTTATGTTAGTAGGATGTTTAGGAGTGACATTCCTACTATAATAATACCGATGATCTCTTCGGTGCTTGGAATGTTACGCACGGAGGGATGGCTAGGATCCATGATGGTCTAATGATGCTATTAACGGTTGGGAGGAACCGTGCACTTAATTTATTTATTTGATCTTTATGATAGATGTAAATGACTTTTATGATGATGTATCATGAGTATCATGTGATTATCTTTACTTTGATGTATCATGGGTTAGGATAGGATGAAGTACCTTATTCTACTTATGTATATTCTTTTAAGCCTTCATACCCTGTGACATGTACAGAGGATGAATGAGCATTTGGTTATGTAATAATTGAACATTGGACTTATCATATTATTTCATGTGGATGTTGTACTAGATGGATTCATGTAAGTAATTCACGTTACGGGGATCTTAAAGAATGTAATCTGTTGTATATGTTAAGTTTACTCTTTAGATGGACATTGCTATTGCTTCAGTTATTACGAATAAGTTATATGTGGTATTTACTTTCATGGAAAAAAAAAAAATGCTACCAAACTTAGTGAAATACTAGGTTAATTCTTTGGATCCCTTGGCGGGGCATTACACATACATTTTGTAGGTCTTGAATCCTCTAACTTTCCTCGAGTGTTCTTCATTTGTTTGACATCTGGAATAATTCAAGCTATTTACACCAGTCAACCAATTAGGTTGTGGTCCTAAATATGCATTGGGATAATCACTTAGTCTATGCATGTGATCACTTCTCTTGATTCTTCTTTTGCCTTGGTCGTTGTCAAGGAACTCTGTAAACTGTCAGTTGCTTTGTTGTAGTCACCAATCATAGACTTACTCACAGATCGTTATAGCTTCAGTGGTCATGTTCCTGTTCTGACTTTTATCCCTTGACCGATTATAGTAGTTGTCATCAATGACAACCATATATCATTATTATGCTTCCATCACAATGTTCCATCATAATGGAAATAGTTACCATGTAGGAGGAAATAGTTGGGGAAACTTGTAATGTTCTCTTTTCCGATGCCCTAGCTTTTGGCCTAAAATTACAATTACAACATAACCAAATAAAATATATCTTTCCTACTAGGTTTAGGAACATTAACTCAATCTCATTGATGGAGTTCCTTAGCAATTTCCCCAAATTGGGGGGTACCATCACATAACCAATCATAAATTCATCATGGCCTTTCATCTTACATCCCACAAGAGGTAGGAATGTCCAAATTGTACCAAATCCATCTCTTGGGGTAATCAATTCATCACTTACCCCATAGGAGGCAGGAACACCCAACCAAGACCAGATCCATCTTCTAGGGTGATCAATTCATCACATAGCCCACAAGAGGCAAGAACATCCAACGAGGATCAAATTCATCTCTTTGGGTTTCATTTCATCACTTAGCTCACAAGAAGCAAAAACATTCAACCAAGACCAGATCTATCTCTTGTAGTAATCAATTCATCACTTATCCCACATTAGACAAGGGCATCCAACCAAGACAAGACCCATCTCTTGGAGTAATCAATTCATCACTTAGCCCACAAGAGGCAAGAACATCCAACTAGGACCAAATCCATCTCTTGGGGTAATCAATTCATCATTTAGTCCATAAAGGCAAGACTGTCCAATTATGGACCGACTATCCCCCAATTGGAGTGGTGTACTTAATTTGGAGAAGCTAGTAAACCGTAACTCCCTATCTTACTTTCTCCAACTTATATGGAATATACACATGGATATATGTAAACACCCAATTTTTATTCATAAGCAGGAAATCATGTATCAAATCTTTGATATTTTTATTGTAGGTTTGATTTTCTATGCTATATGATTGCCTCTGTTGTAGGCTTGATTGTCTCTGTTGTATGATTTCTTCTATTTTTTGTTAAAGAGCTTTAGGATCAATAGGCTATTTTTGTCAGCAAGCAATCCTCACAAGCTACCGAAACCAAACAGCAATTGAAATCTTGGGCCTCAATTTGCAACAACTCTAACTCGGTTTGAACTCAAAGAGGTTGTGGGAGAGGAATTCATCTATACCTATCATAGGTATAAAATGAATACCGACATCACAGGGATGTTATTGGCTTTGGCACTCCAGAGGAGGATCCATAAGGGTCGCACCAAAAACCTATGTTAACAGGTCTTCAAACATAAGTATCTTAGTGAGATTGATGCAATGTTGGACAATGTAGGTGGGGAGCAAAAGATTCTAGTGGCGACATGGTACTATCTTGGACCAAAAAGAGGCTACCACAGAGTATTTAGGAGAATCCCCCTCATCTTCTTGATCAAATTGGAGAAATTCCAGAACCGATCGAGGAGCTTGGATAGTAACTTAATGCTCCTTCAGATGGCAGCCTCCCTCCTTCCAGCACCCTTGATGGATTGGATGCAAGCTTACCAGGTGTGTGAAGGTCTTGGGTCTCTGGATGGTGAAAATTTGACTCTAATTTGAGTTTCCCGACTTAGCTCGACAACGGGGAGGATTGGCTCGTGGAGGACACTAGGGATGTGGAAGTGATTGCTCACGGTCCGGCACATTGCAGATGCAAAGGTGATTGTGTAGTCAAGGCATGCATGGCACATGCAAAAATGATAAAAGAAAATCTGTCCAAAGGGCTTGTTCTCACCCGTCACAATGTCCTATTCAAGGACATATGCAGTCTAGAGCCGAAGAGGAGCCACAGGTTTACTTAGCCTTTGGCGTTGTTGATAAGGAATGCCCTAGGTACCTTATTCTGTGTTTTCCCTTTGTCTATGTTTCTGGGTTACTGCATTATGAATAGTTTTTTTTGTAAAGCATTGTATAGGTAGAATAGAAAGTAGTTTGAATAGCATATGTATAGGCTACCAATTTTGTTTACCAAAGATCTATTTTTGCTTAGTTGCAAAGGTCTTTTTGTTCGTTTAATACCTCTGTGGTTTGTTGGAATGTGTAATTTCCCCTCAAATGAAATACTAGAGGATTTTAGAAACTCCAGCTGGATTACCGAATAGGGTTAGGTAAAATTAACATTTAGGCTAGATAGTTCTAGAAAAGTCTATTTGTTCTATGTCGGTTAATTTAGATGTTTCCAGAAACAATCAAAGACCTCTACAAAAGAGGCACAATGTAATGGTTTTTGGTGATCAGCCAATGAAATGATTCTATAATTTCCATAAGTGCCTGTATTGTGTTTTTGTGTTTAATTATCATTGTGGATCCAATCCATCCACCCCCATCAAATTGGTATCAGAGCCAGGTTGTGAAGCTCATATGGTGAAGATAATATCTTCTAAACAAAGAAGTATACGATTGTTGTTTTCTAGCCAATGAGTCAGATCATGTGGAAGTTCTGAAGAATTGTTGGTGTGAAGAAATTTGTTTGGAGAAGAAGAAACTCATTGCTCCCATCGAAAGAAAGAGTGAGCATTTTATTGGAGGCACCTGTTTGTGGAGGATTTCTATTGTTTCCATGAAAAAGACTATTGTTGTGAATAAGGCATTGAAGTGTTTGCAGAGCGCATTGAATCTATGAAAAGAGATCACAGTCGATGTCATTGAGTGTTGATATGAATCATGGTAAGTATGAAATTTGATGTTAATAGTTGATGGTGACAAAAGGTTTTCAGATTTGTGTTTTAAGAGGGAGCTTGGATTTTCATTTAATAGATTTGGGTTTATTAAAATGGGAAAACAAGGTAAAAGAGTGTTAAAGGAAAATATAAATTTGATTCTTGAGATGGATTGTTTAAAAGAAAAATTATTGAAACTAGAGACAGAAAAGTTTGCAATGATTAGAGAGAGGTCAGAATAAAAATGCAGACTTTTAAATGAAATTAGTGAATATAAAGAGAGAATGGAAGAGCTAGAGGATAGGCTAAAATTTGTGGAAGAAGTACATAATTGGCAAGTGAAGGAAACATGCAAACTTAGAAAGAAAAATAAAGAATTAGAAGAGAAGTTAAAGTTGGTTGATGATACTGAGAAAAAGAACGAAGTTCTAGAAGAAAATGTAAAGAAATTGGAAAAGGAAAATAGTATGTTAAAGAAGGAATTGTCTACTTTGAAACAAGAGAAAGAATGTTTGAATGTGAAACCATTTGTATGTGATGTATCATGTGACACAAATGATTTAAGTGATTATACAATTGAGAAATGTGATTTTGCTGAAGCTGAAAGTGTTTGTGATGAAAAGTGTAAGAACAAAAATGATAAGAAGTTTGTAGATTTCGTTTGTTATGATAATAATAGTGTTGGTTTGAAGACTATGTAAAAAATGGATTTCAAAGCTAAAGGTCTAGGAAAGCATGAGCAAGGAATAAGGAATCCAATCAAGTCTACAGTTAGGCCAAAATATGCAGGTCTTGGATATGATGCAAGCAATGGAAAGATAAATAAAGGTTCAAGAGAATTAATTGAAGGCATTAAGATTGTGCAATGTTCACACTATAATAGGAAAGGGCATACAAAGGATAGACGTTGGAATTTAAATCCCTGTGATATTT
The DNA here is from genome assembly GCA_028749045.1 of Cupressus sempervirens. NCBI lineage: Eukaryota > Viridiplantae > Streptophyta > Pinopsida > Cupressales > Cupressaceae > Cupressus > Cupressus sempervirens. The sequence continues at coordinate 389,169,100 of CM053784.1, read as the reverse complement.
GTGGTTTGAAAAATCATTGTGATAAGACATGCTGGAATAGAGAGTGCAATAAAGATTTTATGGCAGGTTGCATCAAAATGGATTGTAGATGGAGCTATGGATCAAATTGGCAGAAAATTGCAAGAATGATCAGAGGTTTATTCAAGTACAAATGTTCAAGTGTAAGAAGGAATGCAACAGCATTGAGAAAGAGATTGGAGAAAGGCATCAAACAGGCAAAACTTTTCAAAGTTACAGGCTTGGATGTGGACATGAGAAATAGGCAAAAGTAAATAATAATCATGGCACATTGGAATTTGTATTTGAGGTTGAAATTAGGGCGGAGTGTTGGAATGTGTAATTTCCCCCTCAAATGAAATACTAGAGGATTCTAGAAACTTCAGCTAGACTACCAAATAGGGTTAGGTAAAATTAATATTTAGGTTTGTAAAGTTCTAGAAGTTATTATGTTTAGATAGTTCCAGAAAAGTCTATTTGTTCTATTTCAGTTAATTTAGATGTTTCCGGAAACAATCAAAGACCTCTATAAAAGAGGCACAATGTAATAGTTTTTGATGATCAAGCAATGAAATGATTCTATAATTTCTATAAGTGCCTGTATTGTGTAATTTGGGTTTAATTATCATTGTGGATCCAATCCATCCACCTCCATCATGGTTTACGGTAGCAGAAGGGTTTGGTCTTGAACATAGCTTCTTTGCTACTAAGGTTGTTTTGGTACTTACATGCAAACATATGTACTTACTGATTTTTGGATTTAAATAATGAGAGCTGGCCCTAAACAGCTATCGACTTATCTAAAAAATAAAAAATAAAATCATTTGGTACACAGTTTTATGATTTGGCTGTTCCTACATAAAATGGCCCATTAATTACATATACATCTTTGTATTCATGGTTTGTACTGTTTGAGTTCTAAGATTTGAATCTGTGGTCCTCTACTCCCACTACTACCGTTGATGGTTTATTATTTCTTCTGTTCCTAAACCCTCCCTATTATTTCTCTAGAATTTGTGTCTATTGTACCATCACATATTTTCCATCTGTTCTGATGTTTTTGATAATAAATGGACAGACATTCAGCAATATCATGAGTTATTACATCAGAAATCACACCACTGCTCCAGAATTTGTGTCTATTGTACCATCCCATATTTTCCATCTGTTCTAACTTCTGATGTTTTTGATAATAAATGGACGGACATTCAGCAATATCATGAGTTATTACATCAGAAATCACACCACTGCTCCAGACATGTTTTTCTATGACTTTATTTCAAGCATTGGAGTCCCTCATTGCCCTTTCGTGACATCTTTCTTATTCAACAAAGATATTATTTCATCTCATTTGGGCTCATGTCTATCTTTATCTTCTTCTCTTCTTTGTACAATGCCCTGTTGCTAAACAGCCCGATCCAACACTCACTGATATGTATCTCGGTATTTTGATGTCAGCACTATTGCTTAATCCATTTATAAGGTATCATTGTTTAAAACTCCTTGTAAGATTATCCACTTTGAAAATACTCACATTATCCTATTGCAATCTTTTATGGATTCAGTTTTTCCTCCTTATAGGACTATCCAACATTTGAACTAACTCACATTATCCTATAGCAACCTCTTATGGATTGAATTTTTTCCTTCTTGTATGCCATCAGTAAACTTTCTAGATTAAGATTTCAAAACTGAAGAATATTCCTTCTAATTCACATCCTTCCCTACAATTTTCTCTATGCAAATTTAGATATACTTCACACGAGCATAATATTTTTTCCTACATTATAAAATGCATCCTAGACAAACACTTCTGCAAAGAGTATATGACAAATAATTTTATTAAAATAAGGACTGTAATATCTTAACAAAAACATTTACGAAGACCAACAAATATGACACATTAATACTAACCTTGTAGAATGCCTTCAAGACCTACCCTTTAAGAAATAATTTTCATTAACAACATTCACTGGCCAAAATACTATAGAGAGGACACCTACCTGCATTAATACCAAAACACCAAAAAAGTATTGGAAAAGAGATCTCCAATAGCCATCTTACAACAAGAAATCATCAAATTCATTTGTCGAACTAGTTTTATGAAAATAACCATGTATAGGAGCCAAAACAAGAAAAACTGTTAATGAGTTCATATATTGAACTAATCAACACATCCCTAAGGAGCATCTAATTTTCAAGTGACAAATATGAATATCAAAAACAGGAGCTTTCTTGAAAAGAAAAACATTGTTTTATGATTTTTTCTTAATGATATTGTGAGGCAGAGCAATATTTTTTTAAACTTCTAGTTTCTGATTAGGAATGGTAGGGTGACATTCTTTAGATATGAGATACCCAACTCTATTAATCAAAATGATGGTTACTTCATGTGACAATTCACTCGGAGATCAGGGTAGACTAACAGTTTAATTGATTTTCTCTTTATTCCTATCTCACTAATGAGCATGTGAAATCATCCACAGAAAATCCAATTCTTTCAGTTTCAATGGACCCATTGAGCACTGGCCTCTTGCATAGACTGCACAGGAATTGGATACATCTTACAATACCTGCAGGCTCCCAGAAGTTATGGGACAAGAGCCAGATATAAACCAGCATTTTTACTACCAACCACTAGGAGTCCTTCAGTCTTGGGAGATGATTCCTTTGTTGCAGATTTCTCAGATCTCTTCAAGACGGTATCAATCATTGTTGCAAATCACACTTGTCAGTTCTCGTATTAGGAGGGACTCCAAAGATTTCCTCCTTTCCACTTTCATGAAATTATACTATGCCCTTTCATACTAGAGATTTTTGGGAATGTAATCTTGTTCTAGTAACTGTTTTTTGGGAGTTCCTCTTTCAACTCTTTTTCTGTTATAATATCAAACAAACATGCATAGAGAAAGAAAATAGACTCATTGATACTATGCATTTTTACTCGTGGCATCATTCTAAGTTCCACTATATACTACATCTAAACTCTATTTATTGGCATGCTCCAATAAGGCAGCAATGTTCTTAAATTTCAAACTCCTTAGTTACAGAATGGAACAAGTTCGTCAATTGTCTTTAAAATAATTAAGTAGTCTAAATATATCACCTTTGTGTAAATCATGTTGAATGATCTTGCAGTTTCAAGGAAGGATTCCAATTGCATTCGCAATCGTGCTTCTACTTCTGTGTGATCTTCATTAGGATTGTAGCTTTGCTGCACACGTGCCAAATTCTGCAAATGTTAATAGCAATGAAAACTATACACTTCAAATATAATTTCATTATCACAACAAATTGAACACATAAAAAGCAACACAAACACTTTTGTACGGTACAAATGAAAATAAAGATTTATGCCATTTATAAAAAAGTCACCTTGCATTTCATAGATGAATTTGCAAAGTGTGGAAAGACTAATAAATACACAAAACCATTCTAGGCTCAAGATCACACATTCAGCAGAATCTATTCAGTATAGCAACTAATTTATAGGATAATTCCATTACACTTGACGAAGAAAGCCTAGTCATATAATAATTCAAATGATGAATGTTGGCAAGGGATTGTTGTTATATGCTGTTTCCAAACAATAATTACACGAGTATTTTTCAAGGTAACTATCACCCCAAATGAATATTTAAAGCTATTATAAAATGCCTCTCTACTCAGGAGCGAATGATGTTGGTGTCAGCGGGAGGCTCTATTGTGCAGGCTAGGGCTACCGTGCCCTAGCTCATCTTCTGCTCTGAGTGCACTGCTGATCAAGGGTTGTTTTGGATGGTGGGGGGTTTATTTCTGCAGCTAAGGAGACATCTGGTTCGCACAGGTGTAAGTTGCGTCAGCACAGAGCGGTCTAATTTCAGTGGCCCCCAGTTTGGGTGATTACCAATCAGCTGTGGTGCTACGTGTGGGGACTGGTCTCTTTGGAGCGCAGTTTGATTGGTTTTGGTTGCAAACCAAAGGATTTCGGCTCTCTCTTTGGGCTGTTTGTGGGGGAGCTTCAGCAGGCCTTGTGTGGGGGTGCTTGTGCAAGCCTTGCATGGCTCTGCATGTTGGATCCCCGAGGTTGGGAAAGGCTCTTAATGGGCCCTTTCTTGGTGGCTCCTCCCCAGTGGATATACATGCAAATTCGGGAGTGCAAGGAATACCAAGAATGAAGGTGGAAGCTCTTCTCATGGGGAGGGGCTTTGACCTTCAAAGATTAATGGATGCTTAGCTCGTAGTGAGCAGAGGTTGATTCTTGTAATCCAACCAGAGACTGTGGAAGATGATGTTAGCTGCCTAACTTCACATGCTGTGATCTACAAGTTTAAGGGAATCCAAGTTTCTCTACCCTTTCTCGAATCTTAAGCTTGGCATACATGGAATCTAGAGGACAAAATGGAGGTGATGTTGACTGCAAATAGTTACTTTATTGTTATATATTCGTGCATCGTGAGCAAAACAAGGCTTTCAAAGGTGGTCCTTATTTCTACAATCAAGTGGGGTTGTTCATCAAACCGGCTTTGAATGCACACAATGGATAAGAAGGTATCACTTATGCCCGTCTTTGTATTAAAATAGATTTAAATAGGCCTTTACCAGATTCTATGGAGTTTTGCTTGGGCCCCTCATCTTGGATATAATAGATAGACTATGAAACTGTGTCATTTCATTTTTGGATCTTTTGTCGTGAATATGGTCACTTGCAAAGAATGTATCCTATGATGAATTCCTCTGGTCCTAGAAGTGAGCCACCTCCCCACCCTACCCACCTCCCCCCCCCACCTTAAGCAAGATAAAGGGAAAGCTCATTTGGTGGAAGACAAGGAAGGGTTTGTCCAGGTTAAGGCTCAGGGTAAAGAGAGAGGACAGAAAAGAATGCTAAAGGATAGGCAGGTGGATGAGATTTTCAATAGCTTTGAGGCTCTAAAAGAATTGGATCGGTTTGATGATGCTCTTACAGAGCTACCAAAAGGGCAGGAACCCATGACTACAAAACAAATTGTTGGAGATAAGGATGTTATTCCTCCTTTAGATTATCAAACTACAGGAACAGATACACAAATGGACACTAAGGCCACCATGATATTACCGAGTGCTTCAGAACTAGTAGAAAGGATTTTGGCTAAGGAGGGCCCAAGTATGGAGAACTCTTTGGTTCAAGCAGAAAAGGGAGTTCAAGATGTGGGGAAAAGTAAAAGTTCATCTCTAGCTTTAAGGGTGCAGCAAAAAATGCTCAAAAAGGGAGCTTCTGATAAGCTTCCTAAGCTGGGAAGAAAGAAAGACCAAGAGAAAGTAAAAATGATGGGTGAGAATCTGGTTGAGTCAGGAGCAGTCAAGACCACAGACTCACTTTTCTCAGCCCCAGAAATGATTGTACTCTCATGGACTGTAAGGGGGTTGAATAGCATCCTTGGACAAAAGGCTACTCAAAATTTGATTAGAACTCATTCTCTGGATGTTGTGTTCATCCAGGAGAATAAGGTATTAGTGGACAGAATGTTGTGCCTAGCCTCTAGGATTGGGACAGAGGTCAGTGTTAATGCATTGAAGCTCAAGGCAATGCTGGTGAAGTGGCATGTCTTTGGGATCCCAGCAAAATTGATCCTCAGCGGTGGGTGTCTAGTAAGTAGCCAATCCCTGTCTATGGCTGCTTGTGGCTTGGAGTCTGGGGAAGTTGTTCTCTTCTCTAATGTTTATGCTCCAACTAATCTCATGGGAAAGGCCAATCTTTGGTAAATTACCAAAATGGTTAGGGCTATGGCTCCCTATCTTTCCTGGATTTTGAGAGGAGACTTCAATGCAATTGTTAGTTTTAAGTGAGAAACAGGGAGGTGTTAGCAGGTTGGAACCGCCATCTAGTCTCCTGAAGGATAATATTGATCTTCTGAACTTGATGAAATTAAACCCTTGAATGATACTTTTACTTGGAATAATAGAAAATGGGGTGAAGATGTCATCTTAGAAAGTCTTGATAGATTCCTAGTATCCTACTTTTGGATGGTACATAATTGACTCTCAGATTCTTTATTGGGGAGGATCAGATCATTGGCTACCTCTTTCCGAACCACAAAGAGTCCCTCTTTCAAATTTCAGCTTATGTGGCTATGTGATTCCTCTCTCCAAAGGCATATGGCTGAATAATGGCTAAGGGATGACAGGGATGAAATATTTTGGAAACACTTCCTTCTTTCACAACTCTATCAACGATAGGAGACAAGGTAACTCTATTACATCTCTTAAGACCCCAAATGGACATACTTTGTCTTCTTCCAACTCAATCACATGTGAAGTGGCTTCAAGAAGGAGATAAAAACACTTCCTTCTTTCACAACTCTATCAACGATAGGAGACAAGGTAACTCTATTACATCTCTTAAGACCCCAAATGGACATACTTTGTCTTCTTCCAACTCAATCTCAATGGAGGCTATGCCGTTTTATTCAAATATCTTTTAGGGAAGCTAGTCCTATGGCCAGAGACGAGCAGGATTCAATTCTGGATTGTATCCCTTCAGTAGTGTCTAATGAGATGAATGACTTTCTTATCAAGCCCATCATTTTAGAGGAGCTGGAAGGGATTGTTTTCCAAATGAAGCATGGGAAAGTGCCTGGACCCGATGGCTTTCTTGTAGAATTTTATCAAGAGTTTTGGGACATTATTAAGCTAAACTTATTGGAGGTGGTACATGAGTCTCATAGAAAAAAGCAAATGTTAAGAGCTTTACACTACCCTCCTGGTTCTTACTCCAAAAAGTGTTGGAGCAGATTCATTTAGCCTCTTTAGACTAATAGCTTTATGCAAAGTGGTATATACAATTATTACCAAATTGGTTGTTGATGGGCATAAGCCTTGGCTCAAAACTTTAATTAGATGAGCAAGGGGGCTTTGTGGTTGGTAGACAGATTTGGATGGCATTGTAGTTGCTTCAGTAGTCGTTCACTCTATGGCCCTCTCCAAGGAGAAAACAATGTTTATCAAGCTAGACATAGCTAAGGCTTATGATCATGTCAAATGATCTTTCTTGGTGAAGGTGTTGAGAGCCTTTGGGTTTGGCAATGAATGGATTGAGTGGGTCATGAGTTGTGTTACTACTTATTTTTCTGTCCTCATTAATGGGGAGCCTTCTAAACTTTTCAAGGCCATTTGTGATCTACGACAAGGAGATCCCCTCTCTCCGTACCTCTTCGTTATTATGGCTAAAGGTCTAGGGAGATATATGAAGGCTTGTGTGCAGCAAGGGAAGATTTTGGGATGGAGTTGGAAAGATAGAATCCCCCCCCTCCCCACTCTCACCTACAATTTGTGGACGACACTGCTTCGATGGGCTTAGCTAGAGTTAGTGAGGCTGAGAACTTCAGAAGGGCTCTGGATATTTATATGGTAGCTTCAGGGAAAAGAATAAATGAAGATAAATCTTTTATCTTTTTCTTTAATACACCTAAGCCTATTCAGATTAGAACCACTATAATCTTGCGCTTTCAGGTTGAAGAACAACAGTTTGTTTATCTTGGCATCCCCATTACTGTTGGGTCGTTGCCTTCTAGATTTTGGCAGGAAGTTATAGATAAGTTCCACAAAAAGGTTTCTCACTGGACTTATAGATGGTTATCTTCAGCGGGGAGACTGGCCCTCCTGAAATCGGTTATTCAAGCCCTTCCTCTATACCAGTGCTTTGTGCAGGGGGGCCCTTCCAACTTCATTCAAAAATATGATTCTATGTCTAGAAAATTTTTATGGGCTAGTAATTTATCCTCTTAGAAATGGAGTCTCATTAAGTGGGATTTTGTTTGCAGAACTAAGCAGGATGGGGGCCTTGGTCTAAAGTCGACCTAGTTTAAGGGTCATGCCTTGGCTGCTAAGCTGTACTGGAGGTGGTGGTGTCATCAAGATCAAGATTGGGCTAAGATTATTACTGCCAAATACCTAGGAGAAGTTGAGCATGGGGATGTCCCTCGCTATAAGCTGGAAGGTAAAGGGTCTATTATCTGGAATATTCTCAAAAGAGGGGCCAAATTGATCAAACAAGGGCTCTTTTGGATTTGTAATAAGGGTTCTGAGGCTTTATTCTGGATGGATTCATGGGATGGGTTTCCACCCCTCCTTTCTGAGTTTCCACATCTCCCACCCCTAAGTGGTATTTTTCTTGAAGTGACACGGACTAAGGTGGAAGACTATAAAACTTCACCACAGTGGAGACAAGTGGAAGTTTTCAGTTGGAAAGACCCACGTGACTGGCCTCCTGGTGGATATGTTGAGGAACGTCAAGAACTTGAGAGAATCCATGTAGATAGGGTATGCAGTTCTTCAGTGGAAAGGGATGTGCTCACTTGGGTATCTTGAAGATTATTATTGATGGATCATCTCATGTTGGGATTGGTAGTGTTGGTAGAGACTCTTCAGGGGTAGTCCAATTCGTCTTCTCTACTTAAAACGGCTGCCATTCTAAGAATTTTATGGAAGCCTTGGCTATTCTTCATGCTCTGGAGAGATGTTGTGCTTTGGGTTGGAGAAGCATCATATGTGAATCTGACTCTCAGGTTGTTATTGATATGCTGAATAAAGGGGGAACAGCGGATAGTAACTGCATGTGATTGGGGTGGTCACCGTCAAACAAATTACTAGGGTGAGACAAGCTGTAGATAATGTTGACTTCCACCATATTCCTCGGGAAAGGAATAAGGCAGTAGACTGTTTGGCCAAGTGAGCTTCCGACCACATAGGGATGTGGGATTTTAAGGACTGGAGTCAGCTGTCTTGTGAATATTCTGATTTGCTGGAGTACCTTGTTACGGAGGATATTAGGAATTATCTACGAGGGTTAGATGATCAGTGAGTTGTGGCTGCTGTTGGCCAGATGTTTTGCTTACTTGGCTTCTGAGTACTTTATCTTGTAATTCAATAAATTTTTACCCCTGTTTTCAAAAAAAAACTGTCACCCCAAATAGTTCTTGCAATGGAGTTAATAAAACATTTTGCAAGTGCTGAAACCACATTAATTGCACAAGGAACATTCAATCACCTTTGAAGCCAGCTCACTGATAATTTGTTGTAGGCTTGACAGCTTTTTAGTCTGCTCTGAAAGCTTATCTTCTAATTCCGAGATATCTGGTCTGCACATACATGATTAATTAAAGGCAGCCATAGTTCCCAACATATCTGTCTCCATATCTTATTAAACAATATACTGAATTAGAAAAAATAAAGCACATCAACCATCAAAGCTTATCAGTAAAGACATGCAACCCTATAATACAGAAGCATTGCACAATGACCTATACTTAAGAATCTTTCTGCATTTTATTTAATTAAAGTTGTTTTTTTATCGTGAATAAATCAACATTTCTTACAAGATGAGATAGTTGAGTTCCCAATATCCACTACAAATAACATGGTGTTTCTATCTCAAAATGTCAATTGTGCTATCTCTAGTCCTATAATAAATCCATGCTATTTCCAATGCAACATAGAACAATACTTTACAACCATGAATGCAGAAAATATGTTTTAGGAAAGTTTTGGGCTTGGAGATGGCAAGTTTTAACAATCTAGTAGGAGAAAAGACAGCTACATCTCAGTAATTGACTACCTCTATTGAATCGATCTGCAGTTTTATGGGGTGCAACATAGTATGGTCATGATGAATACTCAAATCTCCATGATAAGCTTGTTGGAAGCACGTGCTTAAAGGGCCCAAGATGTGCCACCATGATCTTTTATGCTCAAGAAAGTAGTGATATATTTACCAAACACTACACTTTGGACACTATCACTCAGTAACTACCTTGTGACCAGTGGAAAGTAACATCGTTACAGAGCTCCTATTAACAGATGTATTACTCAGTAATTTAATTTAATTTAGAATTTTATTGGCTCTCGACATAAGTATGTATCTGCAGTTCCGTACTCTAAGGGCATATAAGTTTAGGCCACCTCGCCTAGAACTGGTTGATATGTTTATCATCCTTATCTTTGATGTCAAGCAGAACTAGATTTCTTTGCCTTATTTCCAGTTTTCCTTTGTCATCAAGAATGTTCCGGTTTTCCTTTGTCATCAAGAATGTTTATGTGTCTACTAGCTGCTTTATTCGTTTCTGTCTGTAAGAAAACAACCACATTTTTGAGGAACTCTGGATAAGTTGTCATTTCTGAGCAATGTACTCCAATCCATTGACCTTATCTGGTTATTGCTGGAGGTCAAACTAAGTTCATTTTTCAACTCAAACTCTCTATCGAATGAGCCTTAGTGGTATTATATATACATCGAAATATAAATCAATTTTGATTCAATTGAATCAAATTTCACTTCATTGTGTGTAGGTTGGCCTCAAGTTTCTTCATATTTCTTATTTATAGGATGAAAGGAGTTTCTCCTCGTTTCCAAGATTTGCAACACTCTTCAACTTGATAGTGTGTGTGCAACAATCATGCACAAGTTCTTACTTTTCAAATCGCCATTTGCAGTTTTGTAGTTTGCAATTATTGACATCCTTTGATTATAGATACATACTATTTTTATTTGTGGATAGCTTTATTGAAGCATGTAGTTACCCAAGTTAGTAAATTCCTTTGAGGCATACTTTTGTTTGGGATGCATAATCAACAGGTTGATTCATTATAAATATATGAATTGAAGATCATCAGAAAAAACCAATCATTTGAAAGGGAAAATATATAGAGATGTAATGCCAGTACTGTTAGTGGCTTGCATTAGAAAATGATTGGGTCCACAGCTAAACAGTGAATAAGAATGAGTTTCCTGAGGCATATTCAATGCTTTGCATATCATCTCAAGCAATCAACCAGACCCACACCTTTGGGTTTACATCCATCAATCCCATGTTTCTCTTTATTTGTCATTTGTTATAAGTTTTCCGACATTTAGATATATGCAGTAAATGATAATATGAAATGCAATTTACAACCCTGGGCTCAACTTGGCTCTATGGTCAGTGGTGTCAGGAGATGGACAGGGAGGCACTGTAATTTTTAATTTTTTTACAGATGACTATAATCCAAAGGAGAGGAAATCTAATCCAGAGCTCTGATGTAGAAGCACCAATTGCATTCAAAGGGGTGATTCTCTGTCCTGAATTAGTCAAAAAATGCTTATAGATATATAATTCAGAACAAACAAAGGAAGTCATGGTTTTTGTGATATTATCAATGAGCTAAGACCTAGTCTTTTTAAGGAGATGTTGCAATTAGCAGAACCAAAAAAGATATTAAGAGGTGGTTGGGTCCCAAAATCACAATTCCACAATCCTAGAGTATTAGTCTATCTTCAAGGCTAAGGATTTATTTTCATTAAGATAGAGCAAGGACCTATCACCAGAGCGCAAATGATAAAATACTGATTTCTCAAAGTGGATATTCTCCTTCACTAAGTTCACTTTGATAAGAAAATATAATGTCCCCTTTACAAGTTATCCCTGATTTTAGTCCATGTAACACTTCTAACCACACAACTTCTTTAAATAATTATCACCAATCAAAAAAAATACAGCTTATCTACAAAGAGTATTCTACATATATAAATTACAAAATTGCAATTAAACTTAAAGAAGATTTTAATTAATTAACATAAGTAAATAATCCCCTATTTAAAAAATAATATCCTAATGCATTTGGATCTATTTCATACCTTATTTCCAACAGCCAACCAAATTAGGAATTCAATGGGAAAGCATGATAGGGTGCTGGGAGACTATCCTCGTCAGTCAAGCCCAAGCCCACAGAATGAGCATTCAAGTTATTCAGTCCCTTGGCCCACAGGCATGGCACATCCAGTTTGGGGTTGCCATACTTGATGAGGGAACTGGTACCACTGCATCTCCCTAACAAACATTTCATGTTGACTCCAGAAATGATTGCTTGATGGCAATCAGATAAATAATAACTAATCTTATATTTCTTGTTTGGACGCAGGAGACTTCCTCAACCAAGCCCAACGGGACGAAATGAGCCTCCATGTCATTCAGCCCCTTGGGTTACAAGTAAGGCAGGACCTCCGGTCCATCTAATTTGGGGTGGCATGCTTTATTAGGGAAGACCAATGCATCTTCCTGACATATTTATAAATAAAAATATAGTAAATACAATAATATTGCAAACCAACTACTTTCCTTAATATTTTATATTACTGGATTTTCTCTTAATTCTATCCCAATCGGGCTTGATCATTTGATTGCTGTTGAATGATAGATGTTTGTATGAATGATTGATTGGTCGAATGAATTACTTTGATTGTATAATTTGAGATCTTGGTGGGTGATGATTAATAGATTGTTGATTAGATGATTGATGAGTGATGATATAATGAATGTTGGTTTGATATATAAGTAAATGATGATTGAATTAATGCTGAGTTGATGGAGTGGTTTGCTAATTGATTGTTTGCTTGATTTGATAGTTGATAATTGTTTTTTTTGGATTCATGAGTGATAAATGATAAGTGATCCTTGATCAATTGGAATGATCTGTTTTATACTTCATGTTAAAGGGTCACCACCTTTCATAAGACTTGAGTCACCACCCTCTGTTCTGCATTTTGCAAATAATAAATTGTTTTCCAAATGGATCTCCCTCAAATGTCCTCGAATGAAACCCTCTCCCCTTTAAATCTTACAGTGTGGGGAAGATATCACACCTCTTCATCATGTCTGCCCTTTGCAAGTCACATCCTGTCATAGTTAGGAGCCTTCCATTATGACTGCCCTTTACAAGAGTCGCAAACTTTCACAATTACCACCCTTTTGAAAGAGTACAACACTTCATCATTTCTACCTTTTAAAAGAGTCACGACTTTCACAATTATCACACTTTAAAGAGTTCAACTCTTCATCATTTCTGTCCTTCAAGAGAGTCACAGCCTTTCACAATTACCACCCTTTGAAAGACATAACTTTTGCCTTTTGAAGGAGCCACTTCCTTATTTTCTTCCCATTCCTTTTTTCTTCTATAAACACTTTCTCAATTCACATGCTCCATTTTTTCTTCACATGCTCCATTTTTCTTCATTCCTGCATATCCCCTTATGAGCTTTTCTACCTTTTATATCTCGCCTTTGAAGGGGTCACAACTCTTCATTTTATAACTTTCGACCATTCATTAAAATTGTTAAATTTTAATTAGATTATATGTACTTCTTATTATATATTATTAGATTCTATTTCAATTAGGGGATAGTATAAAAAAACTAAAACATCTAAAGACATACCCACTACATAATTGACCCCAAGAATCGTCACTAGGCTAACAACCTAACCAGCAGTGTGTAAACTTTCTTAAAGCTGATAACAACATCATTGTGCATGTGCAAGATGAGTGCATACACAACTTGATTCTCCAAAATAATGACTAATATACTCAGTTATAATATTCCTTAGAATATACCCTCTAAATAATTAAAGCATGCAGAGTTGTAACCTACTTCAAAACTACAAATAAGGATAAATTTTTTGTGTAGAACCATGTTTAATCATTCAATTCCAAGACCAGTGACTATTCCAATGGTAACAAAATCCCAAATTGCAAGAAAAAAGAAAACACACATGCGAATCACAATTAGACTAGGTTTGTATACATGCACAAACCAGAGATACCATGTCACGCAACTGAGCATACTTGATAATCCATATAAGTACTACAAAAAATGCACACAAAGTAGAGGAATGACCCCCACTATAGCTTTTCAATAATTTAATATATTGTCACATTCCTAATAACCTTGTTATATTCACGCCAGCAGATGTGACAAGAGGAAACCCACAACCAGGTTCACGGATTCTCCTATTGTAATGTGGAATTCAGTATTGAAGTGATGTGTTGGGTAGGGTATTGCCGTGTTCAAATTGTGAACTAAGTTGTGAGTTGCATCTAAAAGTGTATTTTCTTATTCATTTATTTGTGTGATTTTGAGAGGGTAAAAAGAATGTATTTTTGACCACTTATGGGTTTTTGGCGACCCCAGGTGAGTTACCTATGGGTTGAAGGGCTAGCTTGAGGCAAATCTTTAGTCATTTCTCATTTATGACCCATCATAATGGCCTTGAAAAGAGAGTTACAAACTGCCATGGAGACATTCGATTACAAACACAATAACCATTTGAAAACCCTTTTGTAATTTACAAAAAATCAGTTGTCCAACAAACAAATTGGATTACGAAAAATTAAAGACATACACAACTCTTGACACTTGCAACACTCAAAAGAAATGAAAAATGATGAATCTTTATTACATCTTCCATCCCTATATTTAGGGCTTTTCAATTGCATGCAATATGAAAACTTGTCAAGGGTTGCAGGATTCTTCTACCAGTCAAGGCACTTGATGCATCATGCACCAACACCACCTCCTGCAATGAAATTGACCTTAATTGTGGTGCTAGATGACCTAGGAAAGCAAAAATAGCTTTTTAATGTTCAGAAAGTGTCCAAGGACTACTTTGTAAACTTGTGGCAGCTAGGCTTTGCATTAACGGATTCAAGTTGTCCATATCTGTCTCTGTTATCTGAGCTAGCTTCCCATCTTGACCCATATCTTTATGAAGTCAAATGGCATTTGGATGAGAAAGGGAAACTATATGCATTCATCAGTGTCATCTACTATCACTCATGGCATGTCAAACAATTCAAGGTAAAAGGTAGTATTTCTTGCTGAGGTAGTAGTTTTCTGCTAAGAAGCATACGAAAAAGGTAAAAAATGCTGTGAAGGCCCAAGGGTTGGGAATTTAGGAAATCAAAAACCAAAATGCCAAAGAGCACCAAGAGTTAGAGGGACCTCATGCCAGATTAATGACAATGAGGAAATCATGGGATTTTGGGTTTTAAGATACAACATGTCAGGCCACTTTAGGTAGGGCATCACTAAGAACCTTAGACATCCAAGAAAGAGAAGGCAAAACGGGATGGAGGTATCAAGAAGAAGAAATACCTGCTACCATTATAACTGCCAAGGGGGAGAGGTATGATTAGATAGGGATCAAGCTTCAAGACCACAAAGTACAAAAAACACATTGCTGAGAAAGAGATGAAAAGGCCAAAGGTTCACAAACAGTAATAACGGTGATTAATCATCAAGGATCAAAGAAGTTGCATACCCAATGCTAAAAGAAGGTGAAACAAGGATAAAGGAAAAGGAATACCCCATAACAGCTGCTTTTAAGGGAGACAGAAACTCAAAAGCCTAGGCCCAATGATGAAACAATAGGGTGTTGGGGATTGAGCTCCAAGGATATTCTTTTTGTAATACAGGATTAAGTGGAATTCTGAAATCTTGAGCCCAAAACCAAAGAACACAGGAGGCAAAGAAAAAACATGAGTAGGCAAACCAAATGACCAAGTACTTCACCAAGAAATACCTGGAAGTCAAAATACAAAATGGACTTTGAGGAAGTCAAGAAGCACAGGAAATGGAAGACAAGCACAATAGTAGAGAGAAGTTGAGAACCCCGACGGTGCCTAGAAAAAGACACAAACAGCTTCATACTTCAAAAAAATTGGGAAACTTCGCATTTAGGCACATTACTATGAGAGGAGACCAAGCATGGCTCCAAACACAAATTTAACCAAAGGGCTCACTGTGGAAAATTTATGATCAAATATTTATGATGGGCAGACCATCTCATAGGCAACAAAAAGGGCACCAGACTTGAAACATTTTGCACAGTTGTATTGCTAGAAAGAGTCCTAACAAAGAACAAAGATTGGAATTCAAAGATTATTACAACCATCTATGCATCCCTTCATGCCAAACATGGGGAAAATAAGGGAGAATATTAAGATGGTTTATTCTTCTAAGTTGAGTTGGAGAGAATACAATTCATTTGAGTTTGGAGACTGGACGTACCTGTTTACCAAAAGAGTTCTCAAAAAGCGGTTGTAGTTCCTAGGTGAAAGATGTATCTCTAGCTCATTGAGCATTTGGCTCCTGAAGTAAGGGAAACTCACTTAGCTCTTATTTATTTTATGCCCTCCCTGAAACGAAAAAATAGGCCTCAAATATTTTCTCATATGTAGAATTTGAGATTTAATTTCATCAAGGCAACATGAAGAGGAACTTTAAAATGATAAATGATTGTTTTGTTTGTCAAGTTACTGGTGAGCTTCTGGATTATATTAAACACAGAAAAAGTCAATATCAGAGAAGAAGGTAATATATTATTGGGAGACTGGTATATACATAATAGGGCAGCTTATAAATCAGGGCTTTTGGTTTTAATTGGAAACCCTCTGAGCTTCCACACCATGTACCTCATAATATTTTAAAACTGAAGCATGCTAGGCAGATTTTGCCTCCTGAGATGTTCAATATGAAAAGTTAAAAGAAATGTCAGTCATTCAGACCCCAGTTGTCATTGGAAATTATGATTTAACAACAAATTGTTGCAACTGGCATAGCTGTTAAAATAGAGCTATAATACCAACAAGAGGAAGTTATGAAAGACGCAGTGAATTGGAAGAAATTAATCACATATATGCCAGATATGAATATGGTATGGTAAATCATTACAATGATGCACATGTAGCAATAGACGGTAACAAATGGCTAATCCTCCATGCTGCACTGATTATTCTGACTGAAATGATAATTTTGAATTAGAAGAAAATAGGAATGTGGCAGGAACATTAAACTTATGGGGCAAATTCTGCAGAGGTGAACAATGTTTCTGAAACTTCATAGTAGACGGTAAGTACCAATATAGGCAAGAAAACTGCAAAAGTTGAAAAATATTGTGGTTCCTCACCAAGGAAAAGGACTACACAGGAAGATTGAGAAAAAGGAGTTGTTGGTAAAGGCCACAATTGTAACCATAACGGAATTTCTACCAAGAATACCAAGTCATCATTGGTAAACAACCCTCTGAGCTTCCCCGCAATGTACTTTATAATATTCTGATTGGCAGACTTTAACTCACAAAATGTTCAAAATGAGAAGTCAGATGAAACTTCCCCCGTTCAGTGCCCAATTGTTATTGGGAATTATTGAGTAAAAACAAAAAAATTGCAATTGGAATAGTTGATGGCGTAAAGAAATAATTTGCCCATGATAAACCCAAGTGCAGGTTATGTCAACAGCAGTGAAATGGAAAAACCAATCAAAACATTTACTCACAAATATGCTGGATATAATTGAGATATGACAACTACTTGCAAGAATAACCCTGCATGTTGCTCTGCCTATCTGCTTCCTGCCTATGATGGTAAGCTTGAGTGAGAAGAACATAGGAATATTAGAGGGGCCATGTACCACTGTAAGGGCATCTTCAGCTTATGTGAAAAGTTCTGCTCAGTTGCCCAATGTTTCTGAAACTCTGTAGTAGATGTTGATGTTTGGTAGCTTTTGTTGGATAAACTTATATATAATTATATATGAGAAAAAATAATACATACATACATACATACATACATACATACATACATATATATATATATATATATGATATTAGTTATCTAATTAACGAATAGACAAGTCCCATTCATGGGGCATTGAATGGGAAATGTCTCTTCATGGTTTATTTTCAATTTAAATAAGAGGTCACTGCCATTTGGCAAATACATACCAATTACATGGCAGTGCTATTACATCTGCAACGGTGCTCAAAATTCAACATGGTATCAGAGCAGGCTGCAAATGAATAGAATAGAAAGGAAAGCACAAGAAAATGTGATTAACAAAGACAAGAAAACTATACAATACGTCAATATATAACAGTGAAACATTTATTCTTCTTGGTAAAATTAGTGCTTATACGACGGATCGAGTTTGATGGAGGCACATATTACACCAATGGATGTAAGAAAGGATTTGAAGAGATTTGATTATACTCTTATTGAATTTCAATACTGTATCATTCACAATCGCATAGTCCATCCGCGTTGGTTCATGACCACCAATTTAGTGTAAATTGGGCTCCCCCGACAAGGTTACAAATTTGCAATCACGTAATCTTGAGCGGATACAATTCCTAGCATGAGGGAAATATATGTCAAATAAGTGTGAAGCATCTGCTCATGTCAGTCTAGCTGTCGTGGTGAACAACTGGCCAAAGCTATTCAATATTGATAAAACATTGGTTAAAAGATTCAAACTGTGAGCACCCATTAAAGAAGGAAGAAATCGCATATGAAAAGATGATGCCTGTGAAAGGCTCGATAAAATAAGGTAAACAACCATAAGTTTAGAATTAGCAGAAATTACTTGAGACAAAGCATGGACCTCCCTATTTCTGCTTTGATCCATGTTCATACAAGCCCTTGGGACACATTTTCATTTGATAAGCAACTCCGCATAGAGAATGGTGTAGAAGGAGAAGCAAAGCAATCCACAATGCTATGGCTTCTTTGAGGCATGACCAAGAGCGGCGATGTAAGAGAGATAATCAAGATGCCATGGTAATTGGGATTAAGGCCCGTTGAGATCATGCTAAACTGATATGACAGGGATCATTGTGGCATTGTGGATGGAAGAAGAAAATTTCTTAATTCCCCACTCTAGCATTGGCATTGTAGCGAATATTGAAGGGTTTAAGAAGCAACGATCACAAATTTATAAATGATGTTGATCGATATCCTTCAGTGGTTATAACAGAGATTAATTCTCTTAGTTGGACAAAGAGTTGTTGTCTTATCGAAGTCATAATATTACACATCAACATGAGACGAAGAGTATCTAATAGAATTTGGAAAATATTTACCTGATAGTGAAGGTATCATCATTTGAATGAAGGTGTAGAAATATGATAGAATGGAAGGTGTCATGGCCTCTTAGCCAATTTTGTCAGAATCAGGCGAATGAGGCTTGTAACGTCAAACTATGCAGCATCACGACATTAATCAATTAATTTTGGCTCATCGTTATGGGCCCTGTGTTCAAACTTACCATGGGTGATTTGACTGCAACCGTCTATGAACATATTCACCTTGAATAAAAACACCAACACACTATTCAATCCCCAATCAAATCCATTTGAAATGTATGTACGGATATTCACTTTGAATAATGTCATAGTTAAACCCCAATAGATGTGAAAACAAATCATCTGCCACCGCATCCAATCTCCATTAGCCGACGCCACCTCACTTTGAAGTATGGGTCAGGAATGATAGGATGGATTTGACCGATGGCAAGGGATGTAGACGAAATACATAGTTCCTGTGGGCTAAGGTAAGTATACATATGTATGTATTATTTGGTTCTTATGATCTCAATACAATATGTTCAATATTAAATATTTTGAGTAATATAGAACAAGTTGTATATATATTAAAATTTCTTCTATATTATTAAATCAATGAATATATATATATATATGATATTAAATATATGATGATTATACATGAAGTCAATATATTTCTAAAGAATATAAGTGAAATTGGTCATTATAGATTATTATATGTGGCATTAATAAGAAAACAATATATTGAAAATATAGATTTAAGTTAGATCTATATTATATTGAAATGATCTTATTAGGCAGAATTATTATCCTTGGGTATTATAGCAGTCTCTTTCTTATTTATATTTCTATACGAACTATATACCTTGATCTTTTCCTTTGAAAATGTTCTTGCAGAAAAATGAGGGAGATTGAGATTTAGAGGGAAGCTAACATTTCAGGCAACCCTGAAAGAGAGGGAGCAAATAGAGGATATGATTCAGTCAACCTTCGGTGATCTCGATCATATTGATTCAGAGGGAGTAAACCATGTTGAGATGGATTCTTCAGTGATCAATAAATTGTAGCAGACAAGAAAGCTATGATTTATGAATATACCTCATGACTATGTGAGTTTAATGGGCCTACCCCCTTGCGTTCATCATGAGGAAGTGACGACTTCCAAATGATGTCACTTGTATTTGCAAAAGTTATGGAAAGGTGACAATCTTACAACTTAATTTTCTATTATGATGGATATCTTACGATGTCTATGCAGATCATGATAAATTATACTTTGCATGGTAAGCATTATGAGAATGCGTGTGCACATACCTTATAAACATTTTTTGAGTACATGGTGAATGTTATGCAAATTGATGTTTTAGAGGCCATTACACAGAGTACTTGGTGAATATCATGCAACTTGATGTTCAGGAGACCGTTACTCACAGTACTTGGTGAATATCTTACATCTCAACATTCTAAAGGCCATTACTCAAGTATTTGGTGAATATCATATGTTTATATTATGTAGACCAATAATCAAATGTGATATCAAAATGGTGAATATCATATGTTGATATTTTGCAGACCATTACCTTATTGAGTACGTGGTGAGTATCAAGTGTTGATATTTTGGAGATCATTACTCAGAGTATTTGGTGAATATCATATACTCTGAAGGCCAATACTCTTGATATCAAATGTGATATCAAAATGGTGGATATCTTCTAATCAAAGATATCCTTATAATTTATCATGCCTAATATTACCAATGGTGTAATATTTGTCTTGTGTTTATCATCCCTAGTTAAGAGGGAGTGTTAATGTTTGGTAGCTTATGTCGAATAAATCTATATATAATTATATATGCGATATAATTGATATATGTGTTCATCATATATGAGATATAAGTATATATGAGATATATATATATATATGATCAAAGTTTATTTATATTAATCATCTAATTAATGAATAGACATGTCCCATGAAAGGACATGTTTCTACATTGCTTATTCTCATTATATATATGAGGTCACTGCAATTTGGAAAACACATACCAAACATAATGTCAGTGCTTATAGTGCATTCGCAGCAGATCTGGGAAAACTAACAATATAGCATCACAAACTCCACTCCAAAATTACCCGAGTATGCTTTTCACAGCTTCCACACGACTTCAACCACTTAAAACGAAAATCTGAACCTACCCAGTTCCACAATCAAATCACATCCAAATCCAATTTGGGATGAACCATACCAAGAAATGCAAGGTTTTTTGTTGAATTGGTAACATAGAATACAAACAATTTTGAGTACTTTGCTTGGTAATTTCATGAAGCTAGCTCAAGTGCTTTGCTTGATGTCCATTTATGCAAAATTTCTTCAATTAATGGTGGTAAGACCATGGTGAAGGTTAGCTGAAATTTAGTCTTTGTAAAAGCACTAAGGTTCTAACTTCTGCATACAAAATATACATGATTTTAGAAATTCAAAGCACTTCAGAAGACATCTGAGGACCTAGAAGCCTCCAAAGATATTAGGATGGTATGAAGACCAAACATTTAGGTACATTAGATGAACTCAACCAAAACAGAAAAGATCCACAGATCATATGAAATGTAACTATTAAAGAAATTACTAGAGCTGGGGTTAATAAAAGGGATGACTCTAGAAATAAAAGATGCTTCATCAAGGAGCAAACAATAGATGCTCTAATAGCTTCATGGAGTGCTTCATGTCAAATTATTGATGAATCCTCCAATATCTCCAATCAGATCAGGAAATTCATCTTTAGTTAAGTGTTGATTGAAGACACATGGTGCAGGTTAGCTGAAATTTAGTCTTTGTAAAATCACTAAGTTTCTAACTTCTAAATACAAAATATACATGATTTTAGAAATTCAAAGCACTTCGGAAGACATCTGAGGACCTAGAAGCCTCCAAAGATATTTGGATGGTATGAAGACCAAACATTTAGGTACATTAGATGAACTCAACCAAAACAGAAAAGATCCACAGATCATATGAAATGTAACTATTAAAGAAATTACTAGAGCTGGGGTTAATAAAAGGGATGACTCTAGATATAAAAGATGCTTCATCAAGGAGCAAACAATAGATGCTCTAATAGCTTCATGGAGTGCTTCATGTCAAATTATTGATAAATCCTCCAATATCTCCAATCAGATCAGGAAATTCATCTTTACTTAAGTGCTGATTGAAGACACAGAATGATAACAACAACCATGAAAACTTATCTTCAAGGAATTTGGCAATGGTTTGAAGCAAGGAAATATGTGCATATTAATGTTTCTTCAAGTTTCAGGAGCATCAAGCCACAGGAATGTGGTTTTGGGACTGGTAAAAAGTTTCCTAATTTTTGTGGACAGTAGGGGGGCAGCTAACAAAATAATGTTAAAAATATTTATATTTAAAAATTAAAATTAGCTTAAAGCAAGTGAAAAGAAGACATTCAATAATCCACATTGGTTTTGGGAGCCAAACACACCTATTGGATGTTGCAAGATCAAGTTATAGATCAGCTGCCAGGAACTATTAATTGAACACCAACCCAAAAAAATGAGTATTATATCTTCTGGATATTGGAATCTGTTACAGATTGACACACCCCTGTAGCAATTATTCAGAAATTAGAATTCTTCTCTCACGCTATTTGTCAGTTACTACTCTGAATCAGATAGATTGGCAGACACTGATCTTGAAAGACTTTTATATCATTTACAATATTCCCTATTGGTTTTTGAAGCAGAACACACCTATTGGATGTTGTAAGATCAGATTATAGGTCAGCTGCCAGGAACTATTTAATGAACCCTAACTCAGAAAAATGAGGACTAAATCATCTGGATCTTGAAGTCGGTTATAGATTGACATGCCCCTGCAGAAAATATTCAGAATTCTTCTCTCGTGCTATTTGCCAGTTAGTCATCTGAATCAGATAGATTGGCAGACCCTGATTTTCAAAGACATTTATGTCATTTACGATACTCCCAAGTATCTTGCACATAGAGCTGGGGAATCTGCTAAGTTGCTGACTTTATCCAAGCTGCATCTTGGCTTCACAAGTCTTATTTTGGTGGGGATGTGTCAGCAAAAATGTCTTCTTTCCTTTTATGATGCTTCAGATTTATAGCTGTACACTAAAAACCAACAACACACATACCAAAGTAAAGTCATTTACAATATTCCTAAGTGTCTTACACATTGAACTGGGATTTCTGCTAACTGTATCCAAGCTGCATCTTAAGATTTTACTTACTGTGTAATTAATCATGTCATTTATTAGAGACCTTCGTGGCTCCATGCTTTTGTAGGTTGCATGAGGATCCAAGCAGACATCTTCAACAGGAAAGAACAATGTATGGAAAAGTGGCTTCAGGAGGATTTTTTATTTTTTGTAGACGTAAAATTGACAGCTGTATAGGACATTGGGGAGAGCGAGTCATCCCCACAAGGTCTCCAAATTATTGGGATGCCCTAAAAAATGTCCCCTATATGTAGAGTCATCCTAAGGATGTACCAAAAGAGGGATGTGGATGAGACTGCTTGTCCGAATCCCCAATATCCTGCAAAAACCACAGGAAGGCATCCTTGAGCTACATTAGTGCATACTAAAATATGTTTGCCATAATGATATGAATGAAAGGGAATATGAAAAATTGTTTGTTAAGATCTCCTACAATAGAAATGGGTCAGATAGTTGTAGATTTTGAGAACCCACTAAAACCTCAATGGAAACAAAGATGATGAAGAAATACTAGAGGCATGTGCAGCAAAGAACATAACCAACAATGGAAGAATTGGAAAAGGAAATAACTTAATAAGTGAATTTTGCGATGAACACTCAAGTCTTTGAAGACTAACAGTTATCATCATATAATCAGTTACATAACTTCATAACCCTTTTGTAAAGAAAAACAATTGCAATTATACATAAATAATGAAAACATTGAAAAGTGATAGAGAGTGTATTCTTACAAATGTAATACTTTGATCTCATTTTCCCAAATATTTGTATAGCCTTAGTCTTGAACCGATTGCTCTGCATCCTTATTTGTTCTATATTGTGGCATTGCAGAAGTTCTTGTCATGAAGCAATCTCTAGTGTGACACTCTTGTTTTATTTAGCCTAGCCACTTTGCTATGAACTCATTCTCTGTCACTGATATAGATTTTAGTGCTTTATTTTTTAGCATAAGTTCACCATGGAACAAACACGACACCAAATATCATTTGATGAATTTGACAACCATCGTGTTTGGAGCAAACTTGAATTTTCGCACATGTCAAAATTTGGCTGAAAATTTCAAATTAGCCGAATGAGTCTACATTGTGATAATCTAGCATGAGATCTCTGCTGGCACAAGGTTGAGCATTTTGGATTTTTTGCAAGTCCAATTTAGGATATTCCAGATTGATCTCTAATAAATTGATTAACCACTTTAAGATCTTAACTATTAGATTTTGTTTATACGCACATATGAATTCGGTTTTACAGTTGAAGATTACTAAATTTGCTAACAAAAAAAATAATAAAGTGATTTAACTAGAACCCGTTGCAAACAAAAAAAATCTTCCAAGAGGGGGTCAAAACATTAATAGTATGTCAATGGTGTCACACATTGAAGCCTAGAGGAAAAAACTTTTAAAAATATACAAAAACATTGTAATAAAATTATGAGAGATGTGCAAGCCTTGGCTAAAATATGTACACTATATCAACTTCCGACAGCTCAACTCAAGTTTTATTGACTGCGACACTTTATGCCCTGGGGCCAAAAATGTAAAAAGTGGGACACATTATTATGCTCTCACCTGAAGGCATTAATGAGCCTGACTAAAACAACAAACAAAAATAAAACAAAAAGGACAAACCACCCACAAAAAGCACATTTCAAATTATCTTATCAATAAGACTAATGATAATAATTAAGCAAAGAGTCTTAATGTATTATATATATCCTTCAATTTAACATTTCTCTTTTATCCATGCCCAGGATTGTGGAATTCAAATCCTATATACATAAACTGTAAACATCCATAAATAGAACCGAAATAGATGGGTGCGAGATGAGTTATTATATCTGGATGGTACATATCTCATTAACAACAATTAATTTTCAGATTTCTAAACCCTATACAATAAAAAGGGGAAAAAAAGGCTAACCTCGTAATCTGCACTAAAGGCTTTCATTTGAGATGAGGATCATGGATGCTTGACATTATTTATTCATGTGACATTTCAACTTAGATATAAAAGATCTTTGCTCAAGATTGTCTCACATTCCTAGCTCCAGATTTATCACCTACTTTTAAACCATTAGTGGCCCAAGCTGTAACAACTGATAGACAGGAATCAGATCAATAAGTGCAAATCTGGGAACCATACAGGAACAAGCAAATCAAGCCATCGCAGTTGCACTGAAACTTCAATAGAGTGGATACTGTGACATGGCTGTGTTTACTAGTGCCTTCATTATTCACTTTTGTACAAACACCAAGTGCCACATTTATGTACTTTCAGCAATTTAATTTTTTCTATCTCATATTGGTCATTGTTGGTCACTTGTGGACATTAACATCTAAGTAAATTAAATTTATTTTAATATATGCCTTTCCAACAGAAATTACCAACACTTAAGATGATCCATTTTCAAGCCAATGCAACAGCCATTGTTGATGTGAACATGTGTAAGTGTCAGCATCCAAATGACAATGATATTGACAGATTATTCCAAGAACTTTCCATATGGTAAACCTAAAAAGTAGATTAAAGAATCAATCAAGATCCACAAACAGAAAACAAGGCACAAGCAAAAACAGACATGAATCTCTCAGCAGTGATAAAAGATAGGGGTATCTAGGGTGAACTTTACACACACAACTACAAAGCAAGAGTAACATCCTCTTGCAGTCCAACGTATACCACAAATAGTTGTGTAGGATTCAGTACTTAACTAATGTTACAATAATGAATAGCATTTATGATCATTTGTCAATCTAGTAAGAAGAACAAAGTGAGAACCACTGTTGTATATTTATGGTAGAAAGAAAAATGTGGTCATCAAATCGAAGATAATTAACACACGAGAACATGTACCAAATGGTGGTGCAAACAGTATATATTCGCATATGCAGGAAAACTGGACTCTATTTGTAGGTCATTGGGAAATAGCTTACAATCCTCAGATAAAGTTTGAGGTTACCTCTATACGTATGCTAGGAAGCGAAGTATTCATCCATTAGAAAATAGTTCATATGTGAGATTACTACATGAAAAGTTGGTAATTCTAAATGATGTAGTAAACAGTACAAATTCACATACACTGGAAAACTCGACTGGATTTGAACATCAGCAGGAAATAGCTTGCATTCCTCAGAAAAGACTTGAGCTTGCTTCTCTGCGATAGCATCCAACAGTTGTATGTCCTTTGCTGCCTGTTCATCGACACTGTACAAAGGACTCGAATCTTCATTTTAATATAGAATTGTGTAGATGGGGAAAGAAAACCAATCAAAACATACTTATTTTATAAAATGTGCAACCTTTATTTTGGAGTAACATCAGTTTAAGCAACTGGTAAGGAAATTTTGCATGAGGAGTGCCATGCCCTCACCTCCACTCAGGATTGTCTGCCACAGAGCTCACTTCTACTAGATCAACAATAAGGCGCAGCATTTCTGCACGGTTCTCATAACTTCCTCTGCCCTACAAGTAAATAGAAACACAAATAGTTATACTCACTTTCAAGTACAAAGTACTTTTATTGGAGTCATTTATTATTATTAGCAAAAAAAAGCTAAAGCAAAACTGCCTCAGACTTGGAATCCACAGACCAACCTACACCAGGACACTTCATAATTATAATATAACATCATTAATCAAAGAGAAAAAATGAAGATAGTCACAACTGACTATTATAAATAAAAGACCATTTTTATACTGTGCATATAAAAGAAGGCACGTAAGGCCATATTAATAAGACTTTAGGACACAGTCATAAAACTTGAAATATCAGAAAGCCTTGAAAAGGAAAGAGAATGAGCTCTGAAATAAATCTCATAGATTTCACACACTGTAAGAGCTAAGTGGTGACAACGTTCATATACAAAGACAAGTCAGCAGGTGATAAAAATAATTGCTTCAAGTTGAGAAATATTTTAGCAATTTTTTGGTATTATGTGCTCTAGATTGGGTTCTTCAAGGCAATCAATGATGTAAGAGAATATGCTTCTGCTTTCATTAACAGGATTAAGCACATAAGCTTCATTTAAGACAGGTTCGATTTATGTACAACTGTAAAGGTAAGTTTTTGTTCTTCCTTATTCTGACAAACCACTGCAAAACAAAAATAAAAATCTGACTTATGCATAAGATTTCTTCTTTTATGAAGACTAGTGGCTAATCTTGCCATTCCTCACAAAAAACTTTATATACTGATCTTTAGTGTCATTTTTCTCTCATATATTTCAGCCTCGTTCTCACTCATAAATATTAAAAACCAAATGGACTATTCTACAGCTATCAGAAATCAATACAGGTCACCTTCCAAATAAAGAAAATGTGACAGTGTCTCTAACAAAATTGAAGGACCGGGTGATGTTTTTCAATGGACAAAGTACAATGTTTCCAATCTAAGTTAATGGCCCTGGTATGGGTACCGGCACCGGGTAATACAGCAATTGTTTTCCCTAAGAATGGGTATGGATTCAGCTATATATGTTACAACACTACAAATTATAATATATAAATACAGTGATGCTCGTAATTGCCAATCTGAATCAATAGAATATTTAAATACCTCATATTTCTAATTTTCAAAAATGAAAATACTCATACATTCATTATTCAATTATTTGTCAAATCAAAATGCCATTACACCGAAGCTACGGAATCGGCTCATATTCAGATTGATTTGGGGTACCGAATGTAGCAAAATCAAATCATAGCTTTAATTGCTTATGGATTTGACCAGAGTGCATTTTTGTTGGCAGTTTGCACTATGCTGTCATTGATGTCAAACTTGATGTTGATGACTAAGAGGATATTAGTTGTGTTTTTCATTGGTGTTGCCATCAACAACAAAGGGGAAGATTGTTAGCAATATGAATTCAGTGTTGTCATTGATGTTGACTTCTTGCGTGCATTGATGTCAACTGAATGAACTATGAAGTGATGTGATGTTATGTGGTGTTTCTGAAATGGGATGCTTCAATATGCAAGAAAGAGTATTTGAAGTCCTTATAGAAGAATAAGTGGTTGATGGCTTGCGGTTTTGGTTGTAATGTCTATGGTCTGTGAATATTGCACTATTATGCCTTCAAGTCCCAAGCAGTTCAGTAGTTGAAGTTGTGAGCTGCTGTTTGTTGAAAATGAGGCTGGCTGTCAAGACTTGTCCGCAGAATGCTTGTAATGTTGTTCCTATGTGTGAAGCTTGGTGGATGTATTTTGAAGGTTCATGCAGTATTCAGTTCAAAATTCATGTGTCGGTTTGCTCTGAAAGTGAAGATATGTTGTTCTATTGTTCAACAGTATTGCCTGTGTTGGTCTCTAGCCGACTTAGTAAGTAATCTTAATTGAATTATGATCTTCGGTCCAGATATGCTTTGGAGGATGAGTTAAGAGTTTACGGTCTTACCATGTCATTTTAAGATCCGCATAAAGTAATTTCCATTTGAGGTTTTTTTATGTCAACTGGTTGACATGCTTTAACGCTTTTCTACAGATTATGTTTGATGTTGACTTTGGAGGATGTTGCATTGCATGCACTTCACTTGAATCAGTTAGGCATGTTGTGCTGTGTTTTATCTCCTAAGTCGGGCTGCATTGAGCGCAATTGTTCATGGTGGCTAAACCTTGTGTAAATAAGGTTTGTAACTTCGTTTCTATCATGACTGACCTAGTTGAAGGTTTTGATGATCAAGTTGAATTATATAGATGTGTGGATGTTGGAGTTGAGAATAGATTGATTGTGAACTGAATATAGATATAAGTGTGAATATCAGTTGGTGGTGTGCTTTGATTATAACATCTTTCAGTGTGATAGAGTTTGAGGCAGTGAATGTGCGAGTTATGTTTAGCATGATATTGGTCACTTAACAAAGTTGTTGAGGACTGTTTTATTATCATGATAACTTCTTCATTTCAATTCATCAATTTCTTGTGCTGCTAGAAGATAGAGAGTTTTTTTGACAGCGCGTGCTGATTTCTACTTGCCCCGGAGTTGTGCACTTCAGTCTACATATCTCTTTGTATCTTGTTGTGGGATTGTGCATCTCAATCTTGCAAGTCCCTTGTATAATGACCTAAGGTTGGGTGCCTTAGCCTACAAGTCCAAATCAAGAACAGTGAGCGCCCTTGGCCCTTGACCTAAACATTATATTTAAGTCATTCATATAGCGTGTGTGAATTTCAATGTTGTTTTTTCCAAATTAGGTTTTCCACGTAAAAATCTGGGGTTCATGTGTTTTGCGTGCATTGTTCTATCTTTCATTCATGGTTAGTTAGCTAAAGATACTTAACAAGAGTTTGTGACAGAAATGATTTAAAGATTTGATCATACACTGATTCATCCCCATCCCCCTTCTCAGTCTTAATGAGTTAACAATTGGTATCAAAGTTGAGTTCTTCTTGAAGAAACCACTTGAGTTAGATCCAGGATGACGCATGATAATGATCACAAAGTAGTGAAGTTTGATGGAACAAACTATAGCTTTTGAAGGGCATGGATGTAATACTCTATACCATTTGCAATGGGGGATGCTATTGAGCAAGGATATAATCCTCTAGATGGTACTCCTATTCCAAATGAGATCAAATCACATGAGAAGAATACAAAAGCTAAAATAGCTAAAATACTATGTGTTGTGACCTTTTCACACCATCGCCCCATTGCAAATGAGGACTCCCTCTTTTTGCTTTGCAGAAGGGTAGTTGTTTAGTTTGACAAGGTTTATGCAGCTCTAAATCTAAGTCTTTACCAAAGAGAAGTGAAATCATTGGCATGTCTTCAACACTTCACAAAATTTTAAGGAGCCTAGGGACCCGACATGGCAATGCCAAGTCCTCTTCATTGAGAGAAAATGGAGATAGGGATGGAGACATTCACCACAAACCTAAGAATGAAGTGAGGACAAGATGCAGTGATGGAGTAAATCTGAGAATGTAAAGTACAAAATTTTGGAGATCTTATGGATCAGATCTGATGATGAATGAAATGAAAATTGCTGGGTGAGTTTTGACAAGTACAAAGTTGAAGTTGGGGGGAATTGGTGTTTTAATAGGCAAGATTTGGAACTATCTTTGGATGTTATCCAAGGGTGAGGTGGAATCCGCCCTCAACTTGGACAGGGTTGTCCAAGGGAGGTACCAAACCTACACTCATTCTTGTACAACAGACCCCAACATTCTGCCCCATGTCTTGAAGAAATTTCAATTCTATGTTGACTCTTGCATTAAAGAATGAGCATTTCAGGGTTTATACTAAGCTTTTCAACCAAAATAAATCTGATCCAAATAAAAGCATGAAGATCAAAACTCTGTCCAAAAGGAAAATGCATGATCAAGTTGGAAGGTGGAATAAATTTGATGAAGGAAAGAAACTGAAGTAGTAAGAAAGGAAAGCATACAGCCATCCAAGAGAGTGTGGATTCAACACTTAGCCTGGAAAAGGCTGTCCAAGGAGGAGATGGAATCCGTACCTACCTTGGACACTTGTGTCCAAGCAACCCTATTTTTACACCCTCAAAGGAGAATCTACTTTGATTCCATAGTGGTTTCTAGCATAAGTGGGAGCATTTGCAAGTATGTAAGTCTGATCCAAGCTCATGGAGATTTCCATCCAAAACATGAAAATCAGATCTTCAAAATAATAAATGCATGATCTAATCTCAGATTTTGGACTAAAAGCTCAATCAAAGCAATCATGTTTCGATCCAAGGAGAAGGTTTTAAGTGTAAAAATCAAGGAAAATGTTAGAGAATGAAGTTTCAAATGAAAGAGGGCATGCAAAAGTTATAGAGGACAAGCTTGAGTGTTGTCAAAGAGAGGCATGGAATCCACAACTAGCTTGGACAAGGTTGTCCAAGGAAGAGGTGGAACCCGCACCTACCTTGGACACCATTGTCCAACACTCATCAGATTTCCATGAGCTTATAAACTCCCCTCTAAGTCCGGTTCTTTCTAGTAATTGCATGCTGAAATTGTTCTAAATTGGGCTATAATGGGAATTTCTAAGTTGATTTTGACTATTTGATCTTACATTTTGAGTGTAAAAATGCAAAGTTTAAAAGGAATTCCATATTTATTTTACGGATTTAATGCAATCATCTCTTTTGTTTTGCAAGGTAACTATGGAGGAAGGGAATGCTTAAAGAATAAAGGACTATGGCAAGATCAAGCTCAGGACCTCAAGCAAAAAACTACAAAGGGTCGACCATTCGTCAAAGATTACAAATAAGAAGATGGTTTTAGGTCGAAGGTCAAATTGACAATGTAAGCCCAAAAGCAAGATCAAGATGAAATTCAAGAAGTTGTGGAAAGAAGATTCCCCAAGGCTACAAGTGGAGGAAGCTATGACAAACTTGACTTTCCTTTGGAAATCCAAGTTCATTTAAAAGATCCAATTACAAGAGCATGACCAAGGCGAGATACAAGTACAAGCAAGTTCAAGTCATTCAAATGACAAAATTTCCAAAAGATGGAGAGAATTCATGTAGATGAAGTAATTTGGAATATATGCCATCATAATGTATTGAGGTTTTGGTAGTGTTAAGTATCAAGAGATATTTTCTCATTATCGAGGAATTAATCAAGTTTACAAGATAAAGCATGTTAAGGTGCCACCTACTCATCTTCAACCAATCAAAAGACTCCAATTGCATGTGTCCAAGAACATCCAATCAAATTATTCCAAATGTACATGTGGAGTCCAATTGATGCTTCTATTTATCCTATTTTTTGATTAGTCAAACAAGAGCATTGTAATTTTCTCATTGGCCCAACATGTGCATTTATGTAATCGGATAAGCATTTAATGCTTGTAGCTAGTAGTTATTTTAGAGCTTTGATGGCGTAGTCTTGACCCTTGATCTTGAGACGATCATAGCCCTTCGCTGTACTTGAACAACTATAAAAGCTAAGGCCTTATCATTCGTAACAGAGAGATTTGGAGAGATTGTGAGATTGTTGCAATAATACTACCACAAATGTTCATAATTCATTGTTGTTTTTCATGGTGGATTACCTATATCGTTTTGGAGTACTGCATAGTTTCTACATTTCCTCACTTAGATCAGGATTTTGCTTATGTTGAGTAGAAATAGAAGTAGATGAATGGAAGATATTTTTGTTGGCGAACTATGGTGAAGGTGTCCATACCTTTTGGTACTTGTCGATTGCAAGTATCAGGGTAAGGTTACTATAGGCCTTATTGCAAGCATTTGACTTTAATTGGAGATGTTCATTTGGATTACGCCTTTATTCAGTATTTGATGTGAATGTCATCCACACATCCTTAGAAGCAAGCAACCTCCTTCGTGTAGTTGATTTGACAAAACAAGGAGTGGTTAGAGTTTCACCTCATCTTCAAATATCTTTTGCATTGCTAGAGTTAGCTTAGATTCTCTAAACCCTTTATCTTTTTGCAATTTAAAGCTAAGAGATTTCCACATCCTGATCATCAGTACAGGAGTTTCAAGATTTGATTGTGTTTGCTATTTTTGCATCAACATTTCGAATTACACTTAATGGTCTATCACCAGGATGAAACATAGCATACTGGAGCATAAGAAAAATAGGATGAAGTTGCAGGCCTCGAAGGATTAAGTAGAGTGGGAGGGGTGGAAGGATGGAAGTGTGGAGAAAATGAAAAGCATGACGATTGATGATTTGTCGGTATCACTTGGGGACTTAACGCTATTATTTGCTTGACTAGAAGTAATTGAAGAGCCATTATTGTCAAATCATTCACATTTACAAAGTTGATATCCATTAAGTGAATAGCATAAGTCCCTAAGTGATTCCAACAAATCACCAATTGTCACATCAATTGAGTTAAGTCCACAACAACAAGGAACCCTGAGATTGTCCTAGTTGATCGAACAATCATATACATTGTTCAACATCTAAGCTTCCTTATTCAAGAGAGGAGAATTTGATATTTCATGTTTCATCTTGGAATACTAAGTGTTTCCTCATGCATGTTGAAGTGGTCACACAACTTACATTAGCACTATAGTCAGTGGCTAAAGTGATTCAAAATTGCTAAAGGTTGTGTACTGTAGATCTATAGAGGAAACTTGGGAAAAGCTGAGCCATATCTCTGAAGGAGATAAGAAGATTAAACAAGTCAAGATGAAGAACTTGAAGCATAAATTTGAAACCTTAAGAATACCTGAAGATGAGAACATTGAGAGTTATCTACATCTAGTGAATAAGGTCATAAGTGCAACTAGGGCCATTCGTGGAACCATGTAAGAAAATGAAGTTGTGAGAAAGATAATGAGAACCATGACTAAATTGTAATATCCCTAACCGGATATTTTCTCCAAATATCCCTAACCACACCTAGATTTCCTTGGATTTTGCAAGGCTTTTTCTAATTATTTCCTCAACTATGTGACTTCTAGCGCGTATCTCCATGCACTCACTTCTAATCGAGGTCTTGTTGTGAGGTTTTCACACCATCGCCCCAAAACTTTGGGGACCCCCCCTTTTTTCGGGTAGGCCTTGGCAATTTTCGCAGGTGTTGTAAGTCTTTGTTTACCTTAGTGAATTTTCGGAGTTGTCTAGAGGTTTCGAATTGGCAATTTTACACCTTGGACATCTTGGTCTCTAGGAGGGATTCGGTTTATTTTCACCTGGTGCTAAACTTGATTTTCCAGAACATGTAATTTTGTCCTTAGGCCAAACAAAATTC
Organism: Cupressus sempervirens; assembly: GCA_028749045.1. Classification (NCBI taxonomy): domain Eukaryota; kingdom Viridiplantae; phylum Streptophyta; class Pinopsida; order Cupressales; family Cupressaceae; genus Cupressus; species Cupressus sempervirens. The sequence continues at coordinate 389,135,514 of CM053784.1, read as the reverse complement.
AACAACAACATTTTTTCGATGGTTAAAATAATATCTAGTAGGACAATTTTGCAAATTTTGGACTTGAATGGATTTTTGAAAATTTGATATAATTGTATAAGCTTGAGCATTTTCAAAATGAATTTGTGGACTTAGTTGTTTTGGAAATCTAAAAAAAACTTTGATGGTGAAATTGAATTTTGAATGAAATTGAATTGCCAAATAAGGATTTATTTTAATTGCAAACTGAAATTGTATAGCAAAAAATTGAAATTGGATTGAAGTGCAAAATTTGATTAAGTTGATATTAAATTGCCTAGAGGGGGATTTCAAAATTTTAAAAGGAAGTGAAATTGAAATTAAAATCATATTTTTGGGCAAAGTGTTTGTAATTTGGAAATTTAATTTGGCCCCTTTTGTGTGTTAAATTCAATGTATTTTAAGGCCTAAAAGGTGTGAAATTCAAGGTAAATTATTGGGTCCACCATGGGGAAGGTTTAAAGCTATATTGGAGGCCTACATGACTTTTTTTTTAAATTTCAATTTTAGGGCTTATGGTAATTTCGGATTTGGCTAATTTAAACCCCTTATTTAATTTTATTTCCCTCCAATGCAAGTAGGCCCTATTCAAGGAGGCAAAAGTTTGGTATAAGAAGAGGCTCCTCCTCTTCATTTCTCATTCCAACTTCTTCCATTCTCTGGAGCAGCGAATTTGTTTGGTGGGGGAACATGGTTGATTGTGAGGTCTGATTTAGAGGAGCAATTTTTCTGCCCTAGCTGCGTGAATTTTGGAGGCAGCAATTCTGATTTTTAGGGGGCAATTTTCTGCCCTAGTAGGCCAAAATTTGCAGTATGGCAGAATTTTAAAGTGCAGACCCGAATTTGTAGCAGAGGTGCAATTTTGAGGGCAGAATTTTGGAGGTTGGCGATTTTTGCTTGAGGGGATTGGGATTTCTTCCTAGGGCAATGATTTTCTGCCCTAGCTGGGCGATTTTGAAGTTCTGAAATTGGTTAAAGGGCAGCCAAGTTGTCTTGGAAAGTCTGATTTTTGTAGAGCTAGCGAATTTCACAAGGGGGCAAAATTTGCATGAGATCTGATTTTACATATTGGAGAATTTTCAAGAGAGACAAGGTTGGTGAATTATGATTTTCGCTAGAGATTCATTATTTGCAAGGAGGACTGAATTTTCTGAGATCAGATCTGAACTTGAAGAGCCCTGATTGTTGGTAGAAGGCAGATTTAAGGTAAGATTCTCATTCATTTTTAGAGGTGAAGATTGGTTTTAAAAGCGGATTCGTCTCCCTTATCTTCTTCTTGCACTATTCATCCACCACTTCATCATCTCCATTGATAGGCTGAAGTTGGGAGATATAAGTGTAGATTTCATGATAGGACACTTGGAGAGGCAGTAAGCTAGACCACCCTACCATTGAAGTTGGAAGATATAAGTGTAGTCCATCCCAAGGTAACAAAGAGGCAAAAATAAGTGGTCGTCTCACCCCTAGGATTGAAGTTTGGAGAGTGATAAGTGTAGAGATAGGATTTGAAGAGGTAGAAATAAGCTAGATTCCATCGATAGAAAGAAGTTTGGAGATTGATAAGTGTAGTCCATATCATTTAGAACGAAGGGGTAGAAATAAGTGTTTAAGATGGTGGATGTTAGTGCAAACAAGAACCCAAAGGGAACGAATACCAAAAAAGACAAGGAAGACATGATGCCAAAGACCACCTTCTTCTCGAAAGTGAGGCGAGTAAGTGACACCAACAATCGGCACAGTGAACATGGTACAGTTGAAAGGCATGACAGTGGTAATGATAGATCAGGCAGCCAAGTTCTTTCAGGATAATTAGGATGCTTATTTCATTCATGTAAGGCAGAATTCTTTTATTTGATTTAGAGGTGGTGAAAATTAAAAAGTGAATCTCAAGGAAGAGTGAATTTCAAGGAAAAGCAAATTTGGAGGAAGTGGTTTGAAAATATTCGAGGCTAGGCAAGGCTTGGCTATTCATGCAAACCAAATTCGAATAGGAAGGTTAGAAAAGACCAAGAGGTCAAGTTCGATTTCAAGGTGGTCGCCAAGAGCAAGACTCCCAAATTGCAAGGAGGTTCACGTCTGGGCAAGCCACCGAGGCCAAGGCAAGATTACCCCCAAGTGCATGGAGACCTCACCCTTTCAAGGTCAGGACATCACGTACAAGCAAGTTCAAGTGGTGATGAGAAAGTTTCTAAGGACGAGCTCAAGCATCCAAGGCTTCACCTCATCTCAAAGATTAAATAAATTTATAAGATAAGGTTGATGAGGTGGCAATTTCCAATGCATGCAATCAAATCATGCCAAGTGTCCTATGTTCTCATTGGCTGACAAATTATTGTAATTTTCTCATTGGCCCACAAAATTGGTGCCCTCGTGTAATTGGTTGAATGATGGTAACGCTAATTAGGGTTTGTAAGGTTTAATCTTGGCCCTTGATTTTGCCTCTTAATCTTGGCCACTCGTAATTTTGAGCCTCTATATAAGGTCATTTTCTTCTCATTTGTAAAGGAGAGTTATGTTGGAGAATTGTTGCCAAAATACTATCTATTGTTCTTTATTCATTGTTGTGGCTTGCATGGTGGATATACATGATCATTTTGGTGTATTTGCATGTTTTTTCTCATCTCTCAAATTAAAGTAGGATTTCATTTCATGTTGTTAGAGTAGAAGTAGATGGCTTGTTATATGATGATGTTAGTGAATGTTTGATAGGAATCTATATACTAGGCCATTAGCATCCTAGCGGCTTGTTAGGAAGCCTTGTGTGGTAATCTAGTTCGATCGCTCCCAAGTTTACTTGCATTTCATCTTTCTGCTTGTACTTCAAGTTGGGTTGGAAGATAGGCGTTAATGTGAAAATCCTAAGAGTATCCCTTGGAATCATTGCACCAATGGAGGTAGCGCCACTAGCAAGCTTTCATTTGGTTGGATCCCCATCCATTTGCTAATTTCTTCATTCATAGGAGTAGTAGTAGAGCAATAAACAATTAGTGGTAGGAGTTGTTGAAAGTGAAAGTGATCAAGGAGAAAAGGAACAAGTCAAGCAAAGCGAAGTACCACCAAGTTATCTTCAAATGAATAACGTAAGCCCGCCTACCTGATTAACCAGCAAATCACATTAATATCACTTAGTATCCACAAGTGTAAGGAACCTTGGAGTTTTCTCATGTTCTTCATGAGTGTTTACTTTTCAAGAGAGGGATTGAGTGTTTGGTATTCTATATCAAGTAGTCAATTGCTATATGTCATGCAGTGGTACAAAAGCGACATCAACAAGCCTCCAAGCATTCATTGTTTGGGCATGTTTATTTATCATGGCTCCTTAAGTCCTTGCATCCAATGCCCTCATTTTGCCCTTGTGCTTTTTTCTTGTTGGGTGGCAGCTATGTGTTTTTTTTGCCCTGGTTTTTGCCCTTGCTCTCTTCTCAAATCATGGGGGGTGGTAAGCACAAAATTGAACCTAATAAAAGTGATGATAAGTACAAAAACCACCCCATGGAAATGTTTATGAGCTTGATGCAGTACAAGGCAAGAGAATCCCCAAAGGAGATGTCCTAGCTCCCAGCAAATAACCACACAACGGAATATAAACAATACCATAGAGATTTAGATCCAAAATAACACCAATTCTCATCATAGAATCATAAGATTTACATCCAACATGCCCAGTTGTAAGGCCTTCCAAGTTATGGCCAAATACAGATCAATTACAATAACAATTTTGCAAGACCTCGCAAGATCCACACTCTAGCTAGCCCACATCCACAATCTGGTAGAAAACCCCAAAAGAATCTAAACTTGTGCTTGCAAGACACCAAGCAACCCTCTTATTTTCCAAGCCCAAACTTAGCTACTAGCTCTGCTCAACTTCACTCCTCTCAGCTACTCCATGTTGAACTAAATCATCAATACCCACTCTAGACATCACAAGACCTCTACTTATACTAAACCAAGCCACAAGTTTGCCTAGCAAGTTACATTAAATAAACCCTCAAGCCATAAGTCGGCTTGGCAACAGAGATTAAATACATGAAATAACTAAATACTTAAGATAAGCCCCAAGTTTACAATGCATAACTAACTCATATGACAACATAAGAGTGTGTGCCCTTAGGCATAGGTCCACCTGCCATCCAACAATCCAAATCCAAGAGCACACACGCCAACTCCCTCGGATTGAAGCTTGCGAATACAATCTCCAAAGTCTGTCCAGGAAATTAGGAACACACTACCAGCAGCCACCAAAAAGGCTCTGACTCCAACATGATAACTCCAATTGTTATCTGCACTTAGGACAAGGTCCACCAGTATGTATTGAACATAACCATAACCGCTCAAGACATAACTTCACAAATCCAAGCTCGATGCTCCTGCATACAGTATTGTTGACTACCCCAAGATGCTCCTGCATCAGACACCCCATGTGCGAAGAAAAGATGTTCTTAACAATTGGAAGAACATCTTCCAGGGTTCAACACATAAGCCCCGAACAGGTTCTCCACATACACGTCCTCGGAGTTATCAACTTGTACAATCTTGCCTTTGTTCCATTTCTGCAAATCCTTTTCTATAACTATCATCTTCACATTAGTTCTTAGTGTGCCATAGGTCTATTTCCCACATTAATCTCTAACTCCTTGAGAATTCTTCAATTCAACTCAGCTACCAAAACTCGGGTTCCTCCTTCCAAGCCTTGTATTCTGCAAAGAATTAGGGAATGCTCCCTACCACCGTTCTCAACAATACACACATTCTTGACACAATCATGCATTGCCCTGCAATCATACGGCCAAGGTCTACTAAGTAATATGTGACAACTACTCATGTCCACAATATCACACAATAGTTGATCAACATACTGCGCAATCTGGAAATTAACAAGACACTGCTCCCTAACTTCCAAAGCATGTTCATCTTGCAACCAACTGATCCTATAAGGACAAGGATGTCTCACTCTCTTCAAACCAAGTTTCTGAACCATCTCCTCAACAACTAGGTTATCAGTACTACCACCATCCACAATTACATTCCAAAATTTACCTCCAGATTTACAACAAGCACTGACCAAATTCCTCCTTTAACAAGGTTTCGACACCTTCTTACCAAGCAACACTCATCGAACCAGCAAGTTTTCCTCCTCCTCAGGCTCATCGATGAATCCATATTCTCATGTACTACAGCAGCTCTTCTATCACCAGCCTTCCTATCAGTATTGGGACATTCAAAAGCTCTTTGCCCTTCACCACGCTTGAAAAAAGTACCCTTAAATGCACCTCTACCTGTTCTCTTTTGCTCAACAGGTTTTGGTTCATCCTTAGCAATCTGTTTGTTCTTCGCCAAGTGATCTTGCTTCTCCTTCTCTCGAGAATTACCTCGATGTCTTTGCTTCAACTTCTCTTCTACCCTCAGAGCATACTAATAAGCATCCTCAACAAAAGCAATACTCAACATACCAATCTCATCCTAGATACTGAATCTCAAGCCATTAATATATCTAGCCACCTTTTCCTTAGAAAGTTCTCTATGTCCAGACCGAATAGTCAACTTGTAAAACTCCTCGATATAATCCTTCGCAATCATATCCTTCTGCTTCAAATTATGCAATATCTTAAACAAATCAAGTTCATAATCAGCAAGAATGAACTTAGCCTTCAATTTAGTTACCATCAATCTCCACCTAGTGATCTTCATTTCGCCTTCCTCTTCTCTATCTCTTTGCAATTCTTTCCACCATAAGGCAGCATGTCCTTTCAACTTAGTTTGTGCCAACCTCACTCTGAGTGGATCTCCAATATCCTCTAAAGCAGTCTTCCAATTCACCAATCCAATCAATCAGGTCTATAGGATTCAAAGTACCTAAAAAATTAGAAACATCCACCTTGTGCTTCAACTTCAATTGAGCTCCAGATCTATCCAATTGACCAATTTTGTCTTCCACAGGTCTCTCCATCCAATCAGTTCTATCTTCTCCATTAGATCCAATAACCTCAAAGTCTTTAGCAACTTCTTCATAACCATCCTCTATACACACATTCCTCGGTACACCAGCTATAGCCCTCATGATCTCGATAACCATATCATTCTTCATCAACTCCATCTCAGATCTGAAATCCACTTTAACCTTCTCTGAATCTTAGTCTCCACAACATCACAGAGATTTGCAATTGCCCTAGGGTCCAATCTTCTGAAAGGCATCTTCCAAGATCTTCGCAAACCCAAGGCAGCCAATCCACAAGATCAACCAGCACCACAAGATCAACTAGCTCTGATACCACTTGATGCAGTACAAGGCAAAAGAATCCCCAAAGATGTCCTAGCCACCAGCAAATAACCACATAGTGGAATATAAACGATAACACAAAGATTTAGATCCAAAATAACACCAATTCTCATAATAGAATCATAAGATTTACATCCAACATGCCCAGCTGTAAGGCCTTCCAGGTTATGGCCAAATACAGCGCAATTACAATAACAATTATGCAAAACCTCACAAAATCCACACTCTAGCTAGCCTAGATCCACAATTTGGTAGAAAACCCCAAGAAGAATCTAAACTTGTGCTCGCAAGCCACCAAGCAACCCTCTTTTTTTTCAAGCCTAAACTTAGCTACTAGCTCTGCCCAACTTAGTTCCTCTCAGCTACTCCATGTTGAACTGAATCATCAATACCCACTCTAGACATCACAAGACCTCTACTTCTACTAAACCAAGCCACAGATCAGCCTAACAAGTTGCATTAAACAAACACTCAAGCCACAAGTCAGCTTGGCAACAAACATTAAATACATGAAATAACTAAATACTTAGGACAAGCCCCAAGTTTACAATGCATAAGTAACTCATATGACAACATAAGAGTATATGCCCTTAGGCATAGGTCTACGTGCCATCCAACAATCCAAATCCAAGAGTGCACACGCCGACTCCCTTGGATCGAAGCTCACGAATACAATATCCAAAGTTTATCCAAGAAATCAAGAACGCGCTACCAGCAACCACCAAAAAGGCTCTAACTCCAACACAATAACTCCAATCGTTATGCTCACTTAGGACAAGGTCCACCTGTATGTCTTGAGCATAACCCTAACTGCACAAAACATAACTCCACAAATCTAAGTTCAATGCTCCTGCATAAAGGATTGTTGACTACCCCAGGATGCTCCTGCATCAAAGCTTGTTTTTCGTCAATTCATCTCAACCTGGAAAGAGCGCAAAGTTTTTGTCAATGGTATCTCCTTTGAGATCAATGAAGAGGTTATTGGGAAAGCTACGAGGCTCTCCACAAAGAGAAGAAAGTGGAAACATATGAGCTGCATCTCGGACCAAGCTAGCTTGAACGAGTTCTTTTGCATGCCTGAGGTTCAACTTTTCAAGCAAGGTAGCTTCAACCATGAGGCTTATCCGACATCTAGCCTAAGATATGTGACATTGTCATGAGATATTTTACTATGGAACGTTGTTATGGTGTCTTTTATTTTTACCATCTTTCGTTCCTCAATCATTTGAGGAACAAGGATTATAATTCTATCCTATTCTTTTTATTGCACTCTATGGAAAGCAACATTGCAGAAATCGATGAAGCAAAAGTGGAGGGGAAGTATTACATTAACCTTTATCAAAGCTTGATGTACCGCCTTCGTAAATTCCATTGGTCCTATACCCCCTTAATATCTTTGTACAAATTGTCGTGCATCACCCAAGTCATTACCTTCCGGTTCTACCCATGACTAAGGTCTCCTTCCTCCCTCTGGGTTTGGTCATAAGTGTTGTGTCAAAACCCCTTTCTAAAATGTGAACTCTAATGAGGTTTCCCCTACAATGTTATCCCCTAAGAAAAAAGCAAAGAAACCCACCCTTGAGCTTAAAGAAGCCAAAAAGGTCTATAATGTCAAATCAAAGGTAGAAATTGTTGAACCCGCCCGCCACTCTAATTGTATTGCAAAGGAAAAAAGGAAAACATGTCATCAAAGAGCTAACTGATGAGTCTGAGGGCAGTGAGAAAGACTTTGCGAGGGGCTCTTCTTACAGGGTCTTCAAAAGCCCTAAAATAGACATGTCCCTCACCCCCTCTATCAATCCCCCCTCCTCCACCAAAATAGATTTGGGTAAGATCACAATCGTTGAAGTGCGAACCAAGGATGCCCAAATTAAGGAATGCAGACCAAGGTTGCCCCTGCTGGTAGCCAAGAAACTGGTGGTATTTTGGGTAAGTTCAAGCTCCAGTTTATTGGTCCCAAGTGCACTATAAAACAGCTGAAGAAGGAAATTGAGGGCTTGAACAACAGGTTAAATGATGTTAACAAGTTTTCCCTAGAAGTGATGCACACTTCTGACTTCACCCTTCGTTTGTTGCAAGAGACTGAGGTTGGCGAGATGGTGATGGATGAAGCTAATAAAAGGGACCTATTTAAATTTCTCAGCGAGGAATGGGCTAACATCCTCTTGTTTGAAAAACTGGGGAGGGGTAATTGATGTTGTTTATGGGTGGCTCTATTTTTGTTGGTTTTGCTAGCCCAAGGGATTGTGGTTATGATTTTTCTAGTAGCTCAGTCACTAGGTTTAACTGTTGTTGATTTTTCCCTACATGGCACATTTTAACTATTACGTTTAAGACTTGTTATATTAGTTTTAGATTAGTCTATGACTGGTTATATGAATCTAGTTGGTGGTTTACTACTTTTTGGAAACTTATTCTTGATAGAGGTAGATTTTGGATGTTGTATCTTTGTTACTTCTCAATTCCAGTTGTAGTTAATATGTAGTTAATCACTTGCTAGTCTGCTATGATTTTGTACCTCGGGCTAGCATCCATTTTTTGCTGTTGCTTTTGTCAAAAAAAAAAAATTACAAAACTATATTATTATAAATATAACATATACCATAAAACAAATGAGTAAATTAAAAAATTAAAAGATACATGCTTAGAGAAAATTGTAATTGTAAGAGGTTGAAAGTCTCATAGCAAGTAATTACTACACTTTGGATATCTTCAAGAGTAAATATCCTTCTAAATGTAGTCTTGTAACACATAGCAAACTCTTCATCCTGACATAGGTACCCTCCTCAGCAAGGAATTTATCTCTTTGCTGTGATACTTTGGGAACAAAGCAAATGCTAAGAGATGTAAGGGATGTTCATCTTGATCCAATGATCAATGATGACCTTTTACACACTTTCAAACATTGTTTTTGTTGGGTTATGGTCCTTGGCTTCTATTATATTTCTTATTTTCTCAAACATGGAGTCGATGCCATCAAAAATTTCCCACAAACATAGGTAATCTATATCAGCATACCTAATAATGTTAATGATGGGCTTGATGAAACTCTAAACATATTCCACATGAGCCTACAACTCATTATCTAGGATCAATAGTTTTACATTTTGGACTCTTTATGCCCTTGACTGCCACCATAGGACATACACTTCAAAGGCTATTAACAACCATAGTACTCAATGCATCCCACACCTTCGCAATTTGTCTTAAGATGATTGTTTGAGGTACAAATCAAGTATCAGCATCCAAAGATGCATGTCACATATCAATAATTAAATATTGAAAAATATATAAAAAATTAACTTTAAATTACTTTCAACAACTCCAACTTGGTAAGGGTCCAGAAGATGCCTTATGACATATAGTAATTGGTCACAAACATTTGAATCTCCTTACCATCCGTGTAAATTTGTTTGACCCACTCAATTAGTGTGTAAACCTTTTGAGATGTTGAGTTGAATGGAACCACTCATGGTGTCAAAGAATATTGCAGTATGGTACCCTCCACAATAGAACTAGCTGCCCTACAATTTTGGCATTGCCCATTATGAATTGGAAAGATTTTACGAAGACATTGGCAATGAAGGTTACATCCTTCACTTGTCCCTCACAATCCATTGCCTTCAAATACATTGCCACTTCAAGGAACATTATTATGACATTGATCAGTAATCAATTTTCACAATCTTTCCATCCATTAGAAATGATGGACATGCTTGTTTTGAGTCACATGTCCTGGATTGCTCTTAACGATGCATGTCTAAAGCTTTCTCTTTCACCAATAAGGAGGTTTGCACCTTTTCATACCTAGTACTAACATAATCAAAAGGTGCATTGGAAAGGGCTATCACCATATCCTGCCAATATGGTGATCTAACAAGGTTGAAAGGAAGTACATTGCCTAACAAAGTCGAAGGGAAGCCCATTGTCGTAAATGCAATGAGCAATGCTTTGATCGACAATCTCCCTCACTTCATTCTTGAAGACCTTTTCAAAGTCTCTTTTATGTGAGGCTGAAACAATTTTTCTCTAGAATATGGTGGCATTGGCATGAAATAATGTGATCTAGCCACTTCAGATAAGCCATTAAGAGGATTATGCAAGTTTTTCTATGCAAGAGGATGTGCTCTTTCTTTTGATTTATTGCTTACCATGTTGGCATGCTCTTGTTCTTTAATATAAGCCAATATTTAATGTTTTGGCAACCTTTTTTAATTGGCGCAGTAAAAACTTTTATTCCTTAGCAAGGAATAGCATAGGAGTGATCTTCCACTCAAAAGTACAGGCTCTTGTACTCCTTTTCATTGGCTACAACATCAAAGATAAACCCCACCACCAAGAATTTGTTTAATCATTGTCATACGTCACCAAAGGGGTGACGATGCATCAAATTTAAATGAGCTTTTTGCATCAGACATAACTGAACTAGAACTACGAGTCATTCTGTATGAACCTAAAACAAAAAAAAGATACAAACAAACAACCCCACCACTTAAAAAAATAAAAAATATACATACCAATACAAACCCTTATTATGCATTAAAAAGTTCAAAAATTATCAAAACTTACCAAATAAAAAAGTCAAAAAAGTATATTATATTTTTTGGCCTAGGGGCCATAAGTACCCCTGCATTCACCCAAGTACACCTAGAGTACTCCCTTGGCACCTTAAGGTCACTTTGGGTCCCTCTATAAGGACTCATAGGGAACTTGAGGTGCCTGAGGTCCCAATCACAGACCACGACCAGACCCAAAACCTAAACCCATAAAAGGGAGAGCAAGCAATGCTCAATAACATAGTTTCCAATCACAGCACATTCCAGTTATTATTAACAATAAAATAGTAACACAAATAAAAAGGGTAATAAAGTTAGCAAGCTTGAAGAAAGCTCGAAACCTTTTGTTATAAAGGAAATGAGAGGAAAGCCAAAAAGGACTTCTTTGCAAGGAGATTCTCATGGTAAATCTTGCTACAATGAGAAATGTGTTTAATACACCTGAACCAACTTTCTTTGCTGAAGCTAGTAAAAAGGGATGGTCTTATGCTAGTAAAAGAAAATATGACCCTCTCTTTACAAATAATGCACAGAAGCTTGTAGAACTTCCCTAAGAAAAGCATATAACAGGTTGTATAGAGGTCTTCCAAATGAGCATAAATCTCAATGTTGTATATAGGAAGACTATTGAAGAGGGGTCATGCTCAATGAGGAATTGACCATGAGGAGACTTCTGCTCCTACAACAAAAACATAACCATCAGTTAATGCTTTCTAATGAGGCAATTTTAATTGGAAGATCTTTCAGATAGATGTAGAAACTAAGTTATTAATGTTATTTTGGATCATGAAGTGCTTGTTGCTAGAGAAAAAGAAAACCAAATGTATATACTGAAAGCTCTTTATAGTCAAAAGCAGGCACCAAGAACATGCTTCATGAATATAAATCATCTTACAAAGAATGGTTTTCAATGTGGTCAGTCAGATACATGGTTATATGCTGAAGCAACAGGTAAAGTAACTGAAGATAGTAGTTTTCCACAATCCATTATATAGCATACTGTGTTTTCTGGAACTGATTGTGATCCAATTTTTGCATCAACATTTCCGATCACACTCTGTAATCCATCATCAGGATGAGAGAGCTAAAGGAGAAAAAATATATATATAAATATATTTGATTTTCACAATAATTCTTATTCTTCTAATATATAAACATGATTTGATTATCATAATAACTACTGTGATGATGGATATACATCAAATGAATTTCTGCTTAGTTTTCCTCTTTGGCAGGGAAAAGGGTGGAATATTGATTTCTCAAACTAAGTATGCAAACGAGCTTATTGAGAAGTTCAATGTTGTTTCTGAACCTTTAACTTCAATTAAGCTGATTACCAATCAACATGTAATGATGATTCAAAGCCTAGCGATGAAGTTGTTGGTGGAGTATTTTGAAGGACTTCATACTTGTCTAAATAGGCAAGCTTGATAGCAAAGCCTATAAAGAAAGAACATCAAGAAAGCCTGTGTCCAAGCACACTATCATGAGATGGACAAGAAAAATAGTCCTCCTCTCTTTGTTTTCTTCAAATCAACATGGTTCTCCAAAGACAAAGGAAAAGGTACACAGATAGGCAAGCAAGCACAATGCTACTGTTCTTACAATGAATAAAATGATAGAAGTCATTGTGAGCACTATGATGTGAATGGACATACTAATGAAATGGCAGAGGCTTCATTAAGAATTGCACCAACAAAACCACATCAAGCGAAGAGTCACGACTCCATTGGTTCAAAGCAAACAAGGATGGAAAGATTGCCTGCACTCCTATCCACCGAGAAGTACGTTTAAGTAGCAGAAAGGTCAAGGTTAGAGTTTAACATGTTAAACTTTTTCATTGTAAGAATCAAATAGAAAAGGCATCCAAATTAATGTTCTTTCGATACTTTCTAAAAAATCAATCTGGATTTCATACCTTTTATGCAGAAGTTTATTAATGTTAATAGTACACCAATTGAATAGTAAAAATTTGGCTCTAGTCTCAAAGCAAACCATATTATGTCCATTTTCGTAAGTCTTACAGGTACATCCCCTAGCCAACCCCTGTCCTTTGGAAATCAGGGATAAGTTCCTTTTTTTCTTAAATTTAAAAAAAAAATGGTTTTCTAAAAAAAGAGAAAAAAAGAACATCAGGATCAAGAAGTCCTCTTGCACTCCTTGTGAAACCCTAAACACACCTTGTGTATAAGCCACTCACGCATTTACATTGCCACTCACAGCTATTGCAACCATTTTTTTACTTTCAACTGTCAATTTGAGGAAGGAGAGAAGATGAAGGGATTAATGAATAGTTTTAATTATTTTAACTAGTCACCCTTGAATTGGACCTGAATGCATGAAATTTAAAACACACCCTGCTTGATGCTATATATGATGATTTTCTACAAAATCTATAAGTAGGCCCTAAGGCACCTCACGGAAGTTGGACACAACAATTAGCTTGAACTGTTTGATGCTCTCCAAACAATGAATACAAACTCTTCTTCTCACTGTGTTCTAAACTCAGAACCATGGTGATTCTACTTCATCAAGAGAAAATTATGGATTGTTGGATAGTATTCTTCAGTTTCACAAGTTAACGGATTGGGTAAATCAATGATAAATGCTTCTATTCCCACATTAGAAGCAAGAGTCACTGTAGCTATTATGTGTACAAACTTTCATCTTATTAATTATTTGATATGAATATACTGTGTACTTCAGTAGCCTGATAATTTAGATATTTATGAATGTGTAATTCTTAAGTATATTATAATATACCGCTCTCCCAAAAAATGGCCTCCTGAACTACAATCCACGAAAACATCTGACTGGCCCCTGACATCCCTATTCTGGAGCATAGAAAAATCTTGAAGCAAAGAAACCACTAAGATGCCTTTATAATATTCAATAATACATATTAATATTAGATCTCTGATCAACCACAAACTTTGCTAGAAGAAATAACTGACTCACCTGAATGGTTTCTGTGTCAATTGTCGGTGTGATGCCCAAGAATCTTGCAATTTCTGCCAAATCTGTATCAGAAAACAAGCAAATACATGAGTCTACCAAAAAAGAACTATATTAGTTTCAGAGTCTCTGCTGCAGTGTCATCCAACCTCATCATGCTTGATCTTTCAAGCTAGAACACATTTCTGAAGGCACAAAAGAAAAACACATCAAATATCTGCTCCATGGGATTGAGGTAGGGGACAAGAACTCAACTATTGATCGTTAACTTTAAGCAAGAGGTTAAAATATGGATATGACGTCTATTTCATTCCAGGCATCACTTTCGGCCATTGGGTGCAGGAAGAGACATGTAGGACTTTGTGAGAGATATTGATGATCGCACTCTAGAGTAACAAGTGGAAGGATTTTCAATGCATATAATTAGGAAGAAAAGCACTGGTCAATATTCCATTGATTAATAAAGCATCAACATGTAGACTACATACAAATAACTTCATTCCTACCAGGAAATGGATCTAAAACATGTTGCATGTCAAATACAATCAATCTTTAGGCAAAATGTTTAAGAGATTGACAATGCATTCACAAGATTGACTTCTCAGCCACAAAATGACCATTGATTTGTGAGCACACAAGTTGAGCAACAAAGCCCCAGGTACATATAGCATTTATATCTAAGTGATTCTACTTCCTTTAGTTTGCTCACCAAAAACCTCTATCTAATTGAGTCGCCAAAAAATTCCCAAACAGGTACAATAAAATTGTCATGGTAAACTGCACCATAAACCAAATTTACATTCTTAAGATTCTAAGTAGAATTATTTCTCATAAACAACACAGTGGTCACTAATCATATTATTGGAGAAATGGTAAGAAATGACCACCTTAGAATTTGCACAGAGAGGAACAATAGAGCTTAAAATTTGCATGGTAAAAATTCGTAAGAATTCCAATACTATGAAAACATTTATGCATAAAAAAATAGGACCAAACTAAGCTTTCAGTTAATGGCATTAGACAGATAAGAATCAATATATTTGACTATGCAAATTACTTTATTTTTGTTCCCTTTCTACTGATGGGTGTTTCTGGAAGACTTCAAAGGATGATTCATTTCTAGAAAAAAAGATCTGAGACAACACAACAGTAATAGAGTTCACAAAGAAGCTTCAGGTTAAAAGAATCATTGTCTCATTGCAATGTAACTATAATTGATACTGCCAGTAGTGGCTTGTTGTGAAGGTTAAGTTGTGATGTTGCCATCAAGGTTCAAACCCCTTTGGGGTAGTATTTATGACCTCACTAGTTCATAGCTCCAAATTAAAAGCATTTACCCCCTTCTTAATAATATAACTGATACTACATAATAATTATCCAAAAAAGAAAGTGGGAACGAGTTAGATCAGTCTAGACCTAGTGCTCTCTGCAATGTGGTTTATAAGATTAATACTAAGTTGATTGCTGAAAGACTCAAGGTGTGCCTCAAAGCTCTAAATTCTAGTGAGCAAGCTGGATTTATTGCTGGAAGACAGATTCTTGATATGGTGGTGACTGATGCACAAACTATTCACTCTATGGCAACTTTTAATGAGAAAGTTATGTTCATAAAGCTTGACATGCCAAAAGCTTATGACAACGTTAAGTGGGCCTTCTTACAGAAATTTCTTTTGGCATTTGGATTTTGGAGGGAATGGGTCGATTGGGTAATTAGTTGTGTCTCTTCTACCTCCTTTTTGTTGCTGGTTAACGGAGAACTCTACAAGTTGTTTACTGCTTCTAGGGGTCTTCGGGCAAGGGGAAACTCTCTCTCCTTATCTGTTTATTATCAGGGCTAAGGGGCTGAGCAGATTTACCAAAACCAGAGTTAGACATGTTATGATTCAAGGTTGGAGTTGAGGCAATAGTCTTCCTCCTTACTCTCATCTTCAGTTTGTTGATGATAATGCTCTAATGGGTAGAGCTAGAATCAGTGAAGCTGATAATTTCAGGAAGACCTTGGGCACTTACTTGGCTGCTTCGGGCAAAGAATTAATGAGGCGAAGTCTCCATTTTTTCCTTCAATACTCCTCAGGTTATTCAGAATAGGATTGGTCAGATTCTCAGATTTCAAATTGGTTCTCTTCCTTTGGTTTATCTTGGGATTCCCCTTGGTGTGGGAGCTCAGCTTAGAGGGTTTTGGTAGAAGATTTTAGATAAACTCCAGAAGAAAGTTAGTCACTGGACTTGCAGATGGCTTTTGTCTGCTGGAAGGTTGACTGTTCTGAAGTCAGTGCTGCAAGCTCTTCCTATTAATAGGTGCTTTGTGCAAGTGGCATCCTCTAGCTTTGTAAAAGAGTTAAATGCTCTTTCTCGTCAGTTTCTCCAGTCAAAAAAAATTCTTTCTTATAAAAGGGGCCTGGTTAAACGGGAGCTAGTATGTAAGACAAAGCAAGAAGGTGGTCTTGGTCTTTGGCTTGCAAGTATGATTGGACAAGTGTTGGTTGCTAAGCTATATTGGAGATGTTGTAATTGTCAAGATCAAGATTGAGCTAAAATCCTCACCCATAAGTACCTCAGGTGAGCGAGCACTTAGGATGTTCCCAAATGCAATCTACTTGGGAAAAATTCCATGATTTGGGACACACTTAAAAAAGGGACAAAAGTTGTTAAGGAGGGTCTTTTCTGGAATTGTAATAAGGGTTCAAAGGCACTTTTCCAGTATGATACCCGGGATGAACATTCCCTGATTAGTTCTCATTTTCCTTATCTTCAACCTCTTTGCAATATTATTTGTGAAACTGGTTAGAACAGGGTGGCTGATTTTAAAACCACCCAGGTAAGGGGTCCCTTAGAGATTACTAGCAAGAAAGATCCTCATGATTGGCCTACTAGGGATACTGAGGAGAATCGACAAGAATCTGTTGAGATTTTAGCTGGCAGACTTTGCAATGGCTTAGTAGGAAGAGATGTTTTGGCTTGGGGTCTAGATAAAAAAGGTGAATTTTTTATTGCCTCTAGATACCATGCTTTGGATAGTAAGTTGCATGTTAGGGAGGAAGAAGGTTTGAAATCATTTTCCTTGGCCTAAATGCGATGTTTTTCTCTGGTTAGTTGTCCAAAATAGATGCTTTAATTGGGAGAACTTGAGTAAGAGGGGCCTTCAAGGTCCTTCAATATGTTTCCTTTGTAGAAGCAATGAAGAGAGTCCTAGCTACCCGATTCAAACATCCAAGGCACGAATCGAATCCAGGTCCCTATTGGGTTCGGGTCCGTGGACCGGTCCACATAGGGTCCATGTTTGCGCGGACCCACAGGGTCAAACACAGACCCTATGCAGACCTAGGGGCCGAATAAAGTGTGTGCCCAAAAAAACATGAAAACAATGGTTTTTTAATTTTTCTTTGCTAACGAAACCTAGAACGCCCCTTTTGATTTGATATCTAACTCATTTTAGACTCATTTGATCTCTCATTTTGCTCTCATTATGAAGTGATTGAATACCAAGGAGATTGATTGTGGAGTGATAAATTCTTGCTTTAAGGTAGATTTGAGTGTTGAAGGTATGTATTTGAACCATTTTCTTTAGTTTTTTCTTCATTGTTTCAAGTTTTTCTAAAGTTTCAAATTTATTCCATGTTTTGTACAAGTTTCAAAGATTTTTTATTTATTTATTTTTGTTATAGATTGCAAGTGCAAGAATGAGTAGTCAAAGCTCAATGGGTGGGGAGGGTTCTCAACAATTTAAAATTGATAAAAGGCTCCTTTATGGAGACACACTACAAGAATTGCACATTGTAGTGGACGTAGGGGTTTCACTTGGAAATGTAATTTTTGCCAAGCACAATATAGAATCCCCTACTCTACAGTCGAACTTCATTTCTTGAGCCCTGGGGGTAGAGGTATTAATATGTATGAGGGGCCTGATAAAAAAGGGTTGCTAGTTAGGCAAATAGAAGCAATTTTAAAAGAACAAGAAAATGCTAATAAAATAGTTTCAAAAGGGTAACAAAGTTCTAGTGGGAAAAAATCACTAACACCACCCACTCACCAAGCCTCTACACATCATTTCTTGCCTATACCTTCTAGGGAGGATGATGAAGATGTACAAGAAGTACAACACAACAACTGTAAGAGAGGCCCAATAGATAAGGCTTTTCAAAATGAGTTGAGAGATCTAGCTGCTGAAAAGGTTGGGCATTGCCTCTTTGCAAATGGTGTCCCATTCAACTTAGTTAGATCACCTTATTGGAGACAGATGGTGAAAGGAATATATAGTGCACCTTTTGTGCCTTGGATATGAAAAGTTGTGCACCACCTTACTACACAATGAGAGAAAAAATGTAGAAACCCGACTCAAACCCATAAGAGATTCTCAGGTTCAAACAGGTGTTTCTATTATCTCGGATGGATGGAAAGATTACAAAAAATGTCCTTTGATAAATGTTATTGCTATGTCATCCAAAGGGGTAATATTGAAGGAGGTTGATTATAAGGGGCAAATAAATGATGTTGAATTTGTCGCTCACATTCTCATTTGATTCCATAGAGGCAGTGGATAGTGATAATGTTGTCCAAGTTGTTACGAACACTACAAAAGTTTGCAAGGTTGTTGGTAGAAGCTAGATATGATCACATCTTTTGGACACCGTGCACCGTCCATTCTCTCAACTTGGCGATACAAGTCAATGACACCCAAATAGATTGGGTGAAGCAAACATATGATGAGGGTAAGGAGATTCAAATGTTTGTGATGAACCACCATATGTCACAAGCAATTTTCAGAACTTTCTCCAAATTGGAGTTATTGAAGGTAAATTTTAATTTAAATTATTTAGTTTCATTTATGAAATATAAATTTATGTCATGTTTTACATAACTAAATGTGTTGCTAACTTACTCTTAACATGTTTCTAGGTGGCTGAAACCCGCTTTGCATCACACATAATCGTCCTTAGACGACTTGTGAGGGTGAAGGAAGCATTATTACAAATGGTGCTTTGCAACCAATGGGGATTTTGGAAACAATTCTATACAACAACCGATCCAATCATGCCTATGCTTAGGTTTGCCGACACGGATCAACCATTCTTGGGGGACATTTATGATGCCATGGACATCATGCTGCAGAAAGTCAAAGTGGTAAGTTATAATGCAATTGTCAATCCTTTATCCAAGTTTATTATTATTAAGATATAGCTAAATTTAAAAAGTTTTAATTTACATACCTTACACGATGATAACTTACATGAACGTCATTTGTTATTCATATCCTAGGTCATTCAAAGGAGAGAGAATGACCCTCTAGTCACCTTATACAAAAAGGATGGAAACAATTGTTCTTCCCCATTGGAACGAGATGACTACTCCTTTGCATCTCCTAGCTTATGCTCTCTCTCTCAGGTATTATAGCTCAGAGATACTTGCTATTCCGTGTAGAGTGGCACCTTATAGAGATGCTAAGGTTTCTAGTGGATATAAGAGGGCATTCATTAGGATCCTCAGCGATCCAAAGGTGGGGGCAAATGTCAGGAGAGAGTTTGGGTTATTCATCCCAGGGAAAATGCAAATCATATTGCTGTGAATGATCAAAGAAGCATGGATAGTATTACATGGTGGTACCTCCATGGGAAAGATTATTTGTACCTCCAGCCTCTTGCAATAAAGATCCTATCACAAGCAAGTTTTTTAATTTAAATTTCTAAGTATTTTTTATTTGTTTTGGCCACTTGCAATGTATTATTTTAACACTTAATTTTGCTTTTTTTCTCTCTAGGTTGCTAGCTCTTCTGCCACTGAGTGGAAATGGAGTACATACTCCTTTATCCACTTAGTGAAGCATAACTGGTTGGGCTCCAAAAAAGCAGAAGACTTGGTGTTTGTGCACAACAACTTGCACCTTCTATCATGTAAGGACCCAAAATACAAGGAGGAGGCAGAGAAGCCTTGGGATGGGGCACCGGAGTCTGCTGACTTGGATCTGAGGATTGAGGATCTTGCTAGAGCCACATTGTTTGATATAGATGATGAAGAGGATGATGCAGCACCCTCTACTGTTGGTGGAATTGGTTATGGTTCCAATGATGAGGATGATGAATTACTTGCAGCCATTGAAGACCCCAAGGATCCACATTTTTTAGGTAACCCATTTGATGATTGAGAACACTTTCATGATTATTGAATCATGTTTAAAAAAATATTTTACTATAACTATGTCTAAGTTTTGTGAATTTGATATGATAATTTTCTTGATGAATCATATTGTTTATCTTTGACATTTGGCATTGATGCATGGTCAAGCATCATAGATTCATAGTATGAAATGATTTAGTTTTAGAATTATGTATATTCTTTTATTTTTTTGAATACATAATGAATATATATATATATATATATAGACTCATGAATCCATATTAATCATAATGGAAAAAAAAAATCACGAATCCATGAACTAGATTCTCGAACCCAAATCCGTCCCCAAACCCGAATCGGCAACTAAGAAGAGTTACTTCTCACCTCTTCTTTCACTGCCCTTATTTAGGGGAAATTTGACACAGGTGTTGGGGAGCATTGAATTGTGCTTGTGTTCATGCTACCTCTTTAGTTGAGTTTTGGGAAAGTGTGGCTCATCCTCCAGTGAAGACTGGTTTTTTCCAGGTTGCTTGGATTCTTGGTCCAACCTTTATTATTTGGCATTTATTGTTGGAAAGGAATCAAACGATAGAAAGTCAAAGCTTTCTCATATGGAAAAAAAATTTAGGAGACTATTATGGCAAAGTGTGACATGACTATACCAATAGATGTTAATGATCTGGTTGTGGTTATAAATTAGTATTGGCAGATTTCCACAATCCATAAAAATATTCCTGCTATGC
This sequence comes from Cupressus sempervirens, assembly GCA_028749045.1. Classification (NCBI taxonomy): domain Eukaryota; kingdom Viridiplantae; phylum Streptophyta; class Pinopsida; order Cupressales; family Cupressaceae; genus Cupressus; species Cupressus sempervirens. The sequence continues at coordinate 389,114,854 of CM053784.1, read as the reverse complement.
TTCCAGAATTATGATTGTGTTAGAGTCTTCTCAATCAATGATTTGAATCACACTCTGTGATCCATCATTGGGCCAAGAGTGAAAGGATAAGAAAATTAACCAACTTGTAGATCTAGACAAACTTAAAAGAGAGGAGAAGAGGAAGAGGGAGGAGGGGACATGAGGTTCAAGAGAAGAAAGGAGAGAAAGAAAAGTTAAAGAGAGAAGAAATAAAAAGAGCAAAAAAGAGAAGACAAAGACAAGGAAAACAAAATAATAACACAAAAATACAATCCTAAAAAGAGGGGATATTTAGGAAAAACCAAATAAACACAAAAATGCAAGTGAGTAAAAAAATGAAGAAGCTCCAAATACAAAGAAAGAAGAAAAATAATAAGGAAAGAGGAAGGAAAAAAGAAAAATAACAAAATAACAAGACTAAATTAATTGTTGTTCTAAAAACAAAAAAGGGACAAAGAAAACTACCCAAATAAAAATAGATAAGAAATCAAATAATCTAACTAAACGAAAAGAGAGAGAAAAGAAAGAAATAACCATAAAAATCAAACAACATTGACAAAAAGAAAAAGAGAGGAAAAAATTAAAAATCGACCTATACAAAATTAGTGTCTTTTTTGATGGGATGAGTCATTCCACCAAAAGGAGATCAAGACAGACTAAACAAACAATTCATAGAGAGGGGAGATGACTTCCTCCTCCCAAGGGAGTTGTGAAAGTCAAAACTTATGGTTCTTCCAGTGTACAGGCAAGTATCTGTGGTATCAGTCAAGGCTATGATGGGAATATGGTGTTCTTTTTCTCTATTTATAAGGGACAACATTCTAATAATTTGATGAAGGCCCTTGCTATTTTGAATGTAGTTGAGTGAGGATGCAATCTTGGATGGAGCAAGATTATTTGTGGGTCTGATTCACAAACTGTGGTTAAGATGTTGAATGATCTACAGTTGGATGGGACTCTTGGCAGCTAGCCTTGGTGGCTAAGCAGATCTTATATCTTTGTAGTTCCTTGGAACACATTTCTTTTTGCCATATTTCCAGGGAGTTAGAACAAAGTAGCTGATTGCTTGACTAAGTGGGCTTCTAAGGGCTTAGAGGGATAGGATGTTGATGGCTGGGAGGTTCTACTTCTAGATTAATCTTAGACTTTGTGGAGGTTAATCATGGATGATAAAAAACTTGTAACTGCTTCTTTTAGGGCTAATCCCTTGGGAATGTTAAAGTTTGTAGCTGCAATAGAGATCTTTATCTCTCGAAATCTGGATGTTACTATCGTTATTGTCATCTTCAGCTGAAAAGGACACTTAAGTTTAATTTGTAATAATAAATGTAAATGACATGTGTCATTCACGTGCATTGAGGCATGAATATTCGAAGAGTCATATTTAATTATAGGAGTTATGAGAAACTCAAGAGATCTTTGGTTAGAATATGAAGAGTCTCTTCTATTGTTATATATTCACATCAAACAATAAGCATTGTACACTTGAACATTTCATTATCAATAAAGATATTTTTGTGCTGTGTGGCTGGGTTTTTCCCTTCATTCTCGAAGGGTTTTCCTAGGATATTTCTAATGTTCTTTGTTTCAGTTTTCTCTCTTTATTTTTGCTGGTTATTTTCATTGATTTCTGGGCTCTAGTTCTAACATGGTATCAAAGCTTGGCTGGGTTACTGCATCTAAAGAGAGGATGGAGCAGTCAGATCTGCTATTTTTTGACGTGTTTTCAGCACGATAGTATTTGTGGTTTGATTGAGTTGGGTTCTTGATTTGTCTCTTCTCAGTCGTTTTTATATGGAGCTACCTCTTACGACACTGGTTGTCTTCCTATAACTGATGATTATATTCATGAAATCATCTTCTTCATTCACACAGTTATCATCAGATTGCCACGTTTTTTATCAGGGTGGATTGTGCGTTTAGCAGAGGGACTGATTTTATTTCCTGGCTTTGGAGCGTTGAACCACGATTGTTGAAGCATGATGGGTTGTAAGTTTTCGGCATAATTTACGTCTTATTTTAACATAAGTTTTACTTTACTAGAAGTAGTCTGATATATTTTATCCAATAGTAAGGGTTTTTGCAGAAAATATGATTTTAATTTTTTAATATTTTGGTTCATGGTTGGTCTTGATTTAAAGCATCCATTAGCGATAGCTATGGATTGAATTACTACTGGTAAATCTGTAAGATTTGATGTTTAAATTAGCTTCTATAATATGTTCAGAAAGAATTAATATGGTACACCAATTATCTTTTCTAATTTGAAGTTTCAGTTTTAACACGGTATCAGGAATCCTCCCAGATGCCATAGTGAAGACATTGGTATTTGTTGAGGTCATATTTGATCTGTGCGCATGCAAGCTTGATCATCTTCCTACATGTCTTCCTGTCTTGGAAGTCTCAATGTTTTTTTTTCTTTTGTATTTTGTTCGTTCTAAAGATGCATAGTTTCTATCTTATTATGGTCGTCTTATGAGAAACCGTTACTTGGAGGTGTCAAACCATCCATTATAACCATCGACTCTTGGTATTTTATGCAACCTATTTTTTAATGATCTGTGATGAATATTTAAATATTTTTGATCAATGGTAGTACAGCGGATCAGTAATCAGTAGACATGGAAAAGAGAATGAAATATTTGAATTTATGCAAGGCGTCTGTAGTTTTAGCAATTTTGGAATTATTATTAGGAAGAGTAGTTAAATGCGCAGTGAAGGAAGCATTCAGACAGGATCCAAGGCACCCGCAGTGACATCACAGCGCTTTCAAGATATCTCCGACCTCAGGTCCGAAGTGCACGACATGCTTCATTCTTCCACAGCCGAGTGCATGGCTTGCAAAGAATGGCAATGGTAGTATTGTTCTATGTAGAAGTTGCATCCATCTTGGCAGAGGGATTGATTTTAAAATTATGATGACAATTCATATCCAGTTATCTCCCGTGTAATTTGTTTGGTATTGTCCATTGGATACATGCAAGACCAAGTATCAGGCAGAAGTTCAGGCTGGGGGTCAACAAAAATACAAACATTTTTTAGAAAAGCAAGTATATTTCTTTTCCCTTCGTGAACAAGATATTTTCAGATAAGTATCTCCTTTTATTATTCATATGGTATTTTAATAGTAAATGTATTTTGATGTCATGAGCATTACATTGGTTATAGAGGCACAAATCAAAATCTCGTGTGTGTATATCTATGTGTGGCTTGAGATAAATATTTATGATGAATTGATTAATCTCCCATGGTTGTAGGTTGCATTTTGATTGATGAGAGATTGATGAACATGAAAGTGCTGATTCCAATCATGGGGAAAGAATTTTTGCGTTTAGAGGAAGCTTGTGATCCTTAAGAGGGAGATGTTGATTTTTAAAGAAATTTTAGCTTTAGAGGGAGGATTCATAATTAAGAGGGAGTGCTTATGGACTCCTCTTTATTTTCACACATGCATATAATGCTTGTGGTATTTGTAAAATTTGAGACTTAAATGGAACTAAGTCTTATTTTGTTATGCAAATTCTTGTGTGAATAAACGAGATCGTAAGATCAGCTATGATAACTCTTTCACTATGCAATAGTGAACATCATGTTGCGAGAGTCCATGATGTCATCACGTTGAGAGATTATGTGATGGGAGTTGGATGTCATGTTGAGAGATTCTATGACAGTTCACGTTGAGAGAGTCCGTAAATAAAGGTTTAGCTGTGAGTCTTGCAAATCTTTTCATGTTGAGTGATTCCATGAATATGATTGCTTGTTACAGGATTTCATGTTGAGTGATTCCATGAATATGATTGCTTGTTACAAGATTTCATGTTGAGTGATTCCATGAATATGATTGCTTGTTACAGGATTTCATGTTGAGTGATTCCATGAATATGATTGCTTGTTACAAGATTTCATGTTGAGTGATTCCATGAATATGATTACTTGTTACAGAGTTTCATGTTGAAGTAATTCCATGAATACGATTGATTGTTACAAAGTTTATGATTTATTGTTACAGGTGTTAATGTTGAGTAACTCCATGAATTATGTTTTGACTATGTATGATCAGAATTTATCATTGACATTTTTTTGTTGCAGTTTTGTGTGACTGTTCAGCTAAAGATCTCTCTCTTGCTAAGAGGGAGTGTTAAAGTTTGTAGCTGCGATAGAGATCTTTATCTCTCGAAATCTGGACGTTATTATCATTATTGTCATCTTCAGCTGAAAAGGACACTTCAAGTTTAATTTGTAATAATAAATGTAAATGACATGTGTCATTCACATGCATTGAGGGATGAATATTCGAAGAGTCATATTTAATTATAGGAGTTATGAGAAACTCAAGAGATCTTTGGTTAGAATGTGAAGAGTCTCTTCTATTGTTATATATTTGCATCAAGCAATAAGCATTGTACACTTGAACATTTAATTATCAATAAAGATATTTTTGTGCTATGTGGCTGGGTTTTTCCCTTCATTCTCAAAGGGTTTTCCCAGGATATTTCTGGTTTTCTTTGTTTCAGTTTTCTCTCTTTATTTTTGCTGGTTATTTTCATTGATTTCTGGGCTCTAGTTCTAACAGGTAACTCTATCTGTTGGCTGCGCTTGAGGTAGGTTTTGGATCCAAGACCTCTTGCTTTGTGATTACTAGTTTATCATGAATGAAAAAGAAATATCCATGTCTATTTGAAAATACAGAATTTATACATTGTAATTGAGCTGCCTCTTCATCATGCTCCATGGTCCATAGTCACACCATCACCCCGGAAAAGAAATTATTCTTAAAAATGGTACAATGACCACTAAATCTTATTGTTGGTTAAAAGGAAAGGATAACCGAATTAGTACTTGTAGATAAAGGAAGCATTGAATTAGTTACGAGAAGTAGAAATTCATGGCAGAATCTTCATGGTAATAGTATGTTTATGCGTACAAGATAGCACCAGATTATGCTTCCAGAAGACAAATAAGATTACATATATATGATTATGGAAAGTAATTTTATGGTTATTCCTTTCTATTGGCGGCTGTCTATTAAAGACTTCAGCAGATGATCCAGTCTTACATAAACTTTTAAAAGATGTCAGATTCAGCTCAAAAAAATAATATACTTTTCAAAGAAGCTTCAGGCAAACGATTTTCCTTTCTTTCTAAGGTGTAATCCGATACTTAAATAATTATATCTCCATGTTCATTTTAAAAGAGACAATTTGTATGTTGGGTCCAAGCTGCATTTTAATCATGTTCCACGCAACCTTTCAAGTAGAATTGTTTCTTATGAATGGTACAATGATCATAAATCATATTATGGTAGAAATATTAGGGACGACACTTTAGGATTGCAGATACAGGAAATGTTGAGCTGAAATTCGTGAGAGAATTTTCATGCTAGAAAATGTTTATGCATGAAAGATAGCGTCAGATTATGCACTCAGGTACTGTCATGAGACATATGAGGATTCATGTATACGACTATGTTAACTACTTTATCTGTTCCTTTCTGCTGATGGATGTCTCTGGAAGATTTCAAATGATGACTCAATTTTAACATAAAAGATCTCTGATTCAGCTCAAAAGATAATAAAATTTTCCAAGAAACTTCAGGCATACAATTTTCCTTGTCTTTCTGAGATGTAGCCATAACTGATATTGATTAATTAATCTCCATGTTAACTTTGAAAGAAAGAAATTATACATTGAATTCGAGCTGCCTCTTCGTCACGCTCCATACCATCACCTTGCAAATTTTGTTGGGTGAATGGTGACTTCTCACCTAGAAGCCTGCAACAAAAAAAATTTTGGCTAATTATACTCTTACATGGAACTGCAAAAATTATAAGATGCAACATAAGATACGGATGGAAAAGTTTTTGCAAGGCAGGCAATGCAGGTAAAATGCATTTCCCATCCACAAAAATCAGAGACGCTTTCCAGAACTGGGTATATTAGGGATTCAACATCCATAAAAAAACAGATACAAAGTAACTCCAATAAAGGTGACTATAAAAATTGTATTTGACAACAAACAACTTGTGAACATGTCCAAATCTCAACTATTGAACAAAAATAAGAGCAGAGTAGGCCGCGATCTGTGAACCATAAATTCGCAGGCCATAGAAACTGCTATAATTCTTCGCCTAGAACTCTGCCCCTAGCTAACAAAAGCAAAACCAAATTAAGTTCGATATTTTTGAATTCGCAGATGCACTTCGACACTTATACGGAAAAGCAATATGAATCCGTTATACAAATATGAGTAACCTAGCAAAATACTAATGAAGTCGTGGAATTCAACTAACCTGAAAAACAACCATTCCAGCAAGGCATATCGCTCCATGCCTGCAAAAAGAAGAGATTGTGCAGGTGCATTTGCCCTCGGATAGTTTAATGATGCCAATTTTTGCTGTATTTCCTCCATTTGTTTGGTGGCCATTTTTCAAGTCTGCCTAAAGAACGGATACAAACACAAATTTTACTCAGAAAACTCTCTCGTTCTCTCTGTCCAGTATAAATGAAAAATGGTCTCGTATGTGTGTGGGGACCATGCAACGCCACCTAATGATACCCACACGGTATACATAAAACTTCCAAGATAATTTCCAATTCATTGATCTAATTTCTACTCACTAAAGTATCAAGGTACTATTAGTATTTTCTTCGACATTTTGGTCTGCTTATAGTGGTTGAATTTTAGGCTTTTTTTTTATTTTAAAAATTATATATTAAAGTTTAGTAACTTGTTTTGCTGTATTGTTTGTTTCTGTCTTGTGCCTTGCATTTTTATATTGCATACATTCTGGAATTTTTATATTACCATTTGAGTTTTGGTAATGGTTGACCATGGAACTTCTGAACAAATGGTCTCACAAATTTGTTTTGAAGGTATTTTACGAGGTATGACCTCTTCTACTCCTTATGTTATTTTGTCATTGCAAGATTTTTGTAGTGCTTGTGACTAGCTAGAAAAGTATACTTTGATAGGATATTTTGTGTAGAGGGTTCCACCTGAAAGTATAGTGCATGATTGGTTTGCCAAAGCCTGGGCCCCTCGTGGGGTCCAGCTTGATGATGTTCTAAATCTCATTAAGGTTTTTTTTTTTTTTTTTTTTTCAACCTCTCCCACATTGAGTGTATCCTCAAGAATGAGCCCTGTTTGTATGGTCATCCTTGTTGGTTTTCTAGCCATGGTCATGAGACTTTATTGTCTCCAAAGAGAAATATCTTAAAGTCCCCGTCTAGATAGAATTTTTGGGTCTAACTTTTTCATGTTAATTGTTCCTACAAACTATTGCCCAAACCCCTGACAGGATGAAACCTTATCTTTTTTTTCATGCTTGTCCCCATAACAAGGACTACATAGAAATTGAATTATCTGACAATCTCAAAGAAATCATCGATATTTAGGTCGATGATCAGTGCTTCTCTCAGTGAGTGCTTTTAATTGAACCTACCCAACACCTACTATCAGTCTAATTCCTTTGAGCACAAGATTAAGGATTGTTCTCTTGTTGCTCCCAGGATGAAGTCTCACAAAAGGAGATAACCCCTCTTAGCCCTTTGAGGGTCCTCAAACAATTGAAAGATGGACTATAATGGCTTACAAAGGAAAACACATCATATCTTTTGCCTCAAAGTACACTAATAGCAATGCTTGCCAATAGTAAGTGCAAGAACCATTTTAACCTAAACCACTTCATAATACACATCCTTCAAGTTTTGGAGTTTCAAACCCTGAGGCTCGGAGGAAAACTTTAGTTGAGAATGGTTCCTAATTTGTGTGGGTTTACACTCCCCAAGTCATGTCAGTGGTTTTGGCTCATTCCTCTTTATTATATCGCTCTACTAGCCCTCTTTGATGGGAGGAATTTGCAAATGAAGGTCCAAAAAATATCAAATGATTCCAAGGAAATCTTACCAACTTCAAATTTATTGTTGAATAACTTCTCCTCTCTTTGGGAAAAGGATGACATGCAAGAATTTGATTCATAAATTACATCTCATGGAATGCATAAGGTCTAATTGGCCTTACAAAGAAGTATTTTGTAAGGGATACTTAACAAAAATATCTTGGTATTAATGTATTTTGCCTACAAAAAGTTAAAATTGTAGCTTTCATGTTAACCATTGGATGTCATGTTATTAGCGAAATGGTTTAGTTTTTGCTTATGAGCATGAAGTTGGTCAAGGAGGTGTTGTTACCCTTATCTTGCAACAATAACATTCCTCTATTATTGCTTATGGATCAACTCCTGGATTCAAAGATTCATCTAGGTACTCATGTCAATCAATAATCATTCCATTTTTATCATTAATGTTTATGTTCCCCATTATGTTATTGAAAGGTTTCAACAGTGGCAATGGAGAGATGACTCATTGCCATCTACTACTTAGGTTATGTATGGAGACTTTAATATGGTTGATGTTACCTCTTCTAAGGAAGGTATTATACCCTTTCAACATATAGTTGGAGAAAGAAAGGCTCAGTTCTACATGCACAATAAATTCGGCCTTTTTAACTCCAATGTTAACCATTACCGTCCTCATTATATTTGGTGCATTTAGTGTAAATACAAAGTTGGTCTGAACAAAAAATGTAAGAGGCTCGATCCCCATGATCTCAATTCAATCTTTTCTCTCCTTTGGGGAATATTAGGACCTATCAATATTACTTATTTTCAATATCATCTTGTTAGATCATTATCTAATCAAGTTCAACATTGAATGGAAGACAACTCATGTGTGTCTTTTCAAAATGCAATTTTTTGGATACATCCTTGTTGAGTCATCAACACAAAATGGCCCATATTCAATGGGTTTGGAATCTTGAATTCTGTCCCATTTAGTTATTTGGATAGATAATGTGGTGGAATGATGTCATTCTTCACACAATAGGGGTAATCTGCACTTATGGCAAGCAGCTAGTCATGTATCATGGATGATCATATGATGCAACCACCAAATATTTACATGCTACCATTATGGCATTGGTTGTGAACTCATTTTGTCTTGTCTTTTAGATCTAGGTTGCTCAACTTTGCTTTCAAATAAAGATAGTTGATCATCACTTTGTCAAAGGAGATTAGATTAAGGCTAGAATTCACTAGCTCAAGGTGGAGATTATGCTTCTAAAGATTTTTTCTTGGCTCTTACAGTTCATCATTCTTCCCCTGTTTAGAAGAATCAAAGAAGGATAGTCAATGTTCTCTAAGTTGTCAAACATTCTTCAAGTTTTTTTCATATATTATGAGAAGGTGTTTACTGTACAAGTATATTTCCCTTGCTATAGAGCAAACCTTAGAAGATTACCTTGTGATTGTTCCTTCTTCGCTTTTAGAATGCTAAAATACGAGAATCCAATAATGAGTTGTGTGATTGGATGCTAACCCTTGAGGATCTCGAAGAAGTTATTTCCTCCTTGGAAGATTAAAAATATCACGGTTGCGATGGTTTTCCTTGTGAATTTTACAAAGTCCTGAGGCCCTGTGTTGGCTTGAATCTATACAAGGCCTACTAGGAAACATTCATTATGAATCTTTTTGTTAGCTAATAAATGGAGAAAACATGATATTATACCTTTAAGGCTAGAGATCCTAAGGATATTTACAATTTGTGACCCATTACCTCGTTCAATATATCCAACAAGGTAATTACCAAAGCCCTTGCTCTTAAAATTCACCATCTTCTCTTGAAAATTATGCACCCTAAGAAGAGTAGTTTTATCAAATCTAGGTTTATCTTAGAACAATATTGTTGTTGTCTAGGAAGGTATAATTGGATCTAAGAAAAATATATATTTTTTAATCAAAATTCATTTTGTTAAGGCTTATGATTGCACTAAATAGCCCTTTAGCTTGATTATGCTTAATGCCTTAGGGTTTGGGCCTCATTTCATTTAGTTTATGCAAATGCTTTTTAGAGATGCCTCGGCTTGTACCACCACTAATGGTTAACACTACAATACCTTTGGTCTTTTGTAAAGGTTGCATCTTAGCCCCCTCCCTTAATGTTCTTGTTGCTAAAGGCTTTAGTTACCTTCTAGCCTCTATCATTTCAGTGAGATGTGTTAGGGCAATCTTCCTACCCAAGTCACCTTATCAACTTGTTAATGGTCCTTTTGTTGATGATTCCTTCACCACTCGAGTTGTTGAAGAGGTTTTCAACTGGTACTTTAGTGTCTCAATACTTATTTCTAGAGATTTGGGTTGACAATTCAATGACACAAAACTTAATGTTATAATTAACCCTTCCTTCCTACCCCTCCATGGATTTTCTAGTATGTCCAAAATAGAAGAAAATTTCAATGCTTGGGTGTTCCTTTTTCCTTCTAGTGTTTTATCATCAATCTATAGAATGTTATATTGACCCAGATCAAGAAATTTGTTTCCTATTTCTCAAAATACCCTCTCTTGCTAGTAAATTCTAGATCCATAAAAAAAAAAATTGGTTACTACCCATGTGTATTGTTCTTATTGTTTGGATTCATCTTAATCTTCTTAAAGAAAGTTAGATAATCTCTTATGAGATTTCTTATGGGATTCTAGGGCAGTCTGTCATGGATTCCAAATAGTTTCATGGGAGTATTATTATATCCCCAGAGAATTTGAATTTCTTGGCCTTTTGTTAGCCCATAAATAAGGTCTTACCTTACGTTTCAAATGGATTATCTGGATAGGACCAAGAAAATTCTTCTCAAGTATTGTATTTATTTAGGCTACCTATTTCACAAACCAACCTATCAGGTAATTGGATTTCAAAGCCTTTTAATCATGAAAGATGTAGTATAGATTTAAGGAGCTTTTGTAGCTTATTTTTTATTTATTTATTTATTTATTTATTTTTATTTTTTTGGGGGGTGGGGTGAGGGCTAGGAAGTTGTTGTTCAAGGGGGAAATGGCTTCAATTATAATAATGCAAACAAGACTAGAGGATTCCAAGAGAAAGAGGGGCTTCCAAGAATAACTCTCAATGAGCCCTAAATTTGATTTGTGAAAATCCCAAAGAGGATATAGGGATGCTAATACAAAATCTAGAATTTCATCAGGGAAGTATGCTAGCAAGTTCTCTTTCATGCAATGTAAAAAATAGATGTGACAAATATAGATTTGAAATACACACAAATAGCCCAATAGAGATCTAAAACTAAATGTCTCCTAAGAGGGAAAATAAGAGGTAAAGGACTCACCTTGAAATGCATAGAGGAAGATGTATTTTAGCTCCAAAACTCACAGATTTGAACTAGTTCTAAATATCCGTTTGTGAATCTCAAAATAAAATAATGAAAGTAACAAAATCCATAAATCTCCCCTGAAAAGGATATTGAAGGTCTAGGTTGACTTGGAAAGGCACCCTATAACTAGATTGATGTTGTCTGATGATCTACAACTAACTTCTATAGAAAGCTCCCAAAAAGTAGGTTCTAGATTTGTAAGCCTCCCTATGATATCCTCCAAATTTGTAACAAGTTTTGTGTGTGGGGGTGCCTATAAAGGGATTACCTTAGTCAACCTCCTTGTTTTGGTGATTTCCACCCCCACAAATAACTATTACAAAAAATGGTGTGTGTATGTTTGCATCCTAGATGTGTAGATCTAGAATGTAAATATGCTAAAATGCTAAAATCTACTCTACGAGTGAAACCCTAGCATGTAAGTGTGCATGTATATAAATGTATGAAGGTGCAAAGAATCAAATTTGAAGTATGATGTAGAAATCATACCAAGCCCCCAAGGCTAAAGTACTCTAACCATCTTTGATATCCCTTTGCAACTCCATTCACCTTTGAGTGTTTGATGAAGAATGATGACCTCACTTTACAATGAGGAATACGAAACCAACCCTTACTTTTGCCTTGCAATTGCCCTAAGTCAGATTGGGGATGTCGACACATTCTTTCTCCTTGTTCCTCTCATGTACAAATAAGGGATCAAATGCCTTTTATAGTTAATTTTTGGAATATTTGCAAAATTACTAAGCAAGGGATAACTGCACGGGCAAGATTTTACAACAAGAGTAAAAAGACTCCAAGCCTAGAATCACCAGAAACTCTAGGACTAGGCCAACCTAGGTTGACAAAGTATGGTCTAAGTCGACATAGTCTGGACCAGGTCGCCTGGGTTGACCTAGTGTGGACTAGATCGACCTGGGTTGACCTAGTCCAAAAGGACAACCTTCTAGGTCTTCCTATTCCAAATTCCAAACTAGCAAGGGTCAAAGGTGTAATAGATGTCCCAGACTATCAACCAAAGATCCAATATAGGATTTTGGGGTCTTAGGAAGAGAGGATAGTCACTGTTTAAGTCCTAATCTAGTGAATGTGTGAGGAAGAAGGGAAATTGAGGAGGATTCATTAGATCCTTCCTCAAATTTGCCTAGGAGAAGAAGGAGAAAATAAGTGAGGTGTGTGCTTAATGTGTGAATATGAAATGCAAACATACTTAAGAGGCACTAAAAGGTCTTAAATCAAAATGTGTCAAATTTAAGACGATACAACTATTAGTCCTTATGTTTACTAAGATGTGTTTGGATTTTGTGATGGTCATTCTTTCAACCAACATAATATTTGTTAGTTTCTATTTATTCAAGCCAAGTAGATCCATTTAGCTTAGGTTTCTATAATTCATGCTTTACATTTCCGCAAGAAATGTATTTGTCTACCAAGTGACCTTTTTTATCATTCTACTATGAATCTTTGTACTTGGAAGATCTACAAGCCCAATTCTACCTAGCTTGCATAGATCAAAAAATGTTTGACCTAGTGATCTCAATATTGCTTTTGAATATGCTCCACAAACTTTGTATTAATTTTATCAAACAATAGTGGAAATATCGGTCTTAGTTTCCTTGCACCTAATTTGTAATTATAATCTTAGGACAAGGTACCACTAGTTGGTTCTTCATTTCCTATAATTCCTATGTTGGGTTGGTGATGGTACTTGCATTCTACCTAGTCCACCTAAGGGCATAGATGTTTCATTATTTGGTTTTCTATTGACCCCAAAAGAAGATTACTATAAATGCATATTATGAAGAGGAAAGGGCTTCAAAAGGTTTTAATATATTGTCAAATATGTGACTTACCAAGTTTTAGACATAGAGTTAGCATGTAATATCCTCTTAAGAATGCCTTGGATCCACTCCATGCAAGTCGTACAATCAACCTATCATTAGTGCCTCGAGTTTACCTACAATAGAAAAGAGAACACAATTCAAGGGGGATTCTAATCCATTGCAATATTTCAATATCATCGATCCTACATTAGGTTAATCATAACTCATAAATAGAACATCATCCTCCACTCCTAAAATTGACCCAAGTAATATAGCATCTACGTCAAATTATTTGATTTTGAAGATTGATATTAAGGAAGAAATTGAGTAATACTCCATAGGCAAACCTTTTGTATAGTTTAGGTCTTCTGGAATATTACTTAAATCAAAATTACAATCCATGATTTCCACCAAGAATCTTGATGGAAATTTTATTAGTGGGTATACATTGTTAGATGAAATAGACAAAAAAAATTAAAGCAATGGATCTATAAAGAAATGAAGGATGAATATATATAAAGTACAAATAATATAAAATTGTCAATTGATCAATATGGAAAAGGCTTGTTTGACATAAATAAGCAAGTTTGAAATATTTAGGTATTGAATTATGCAATACTTCACTCTGACTTATCCTTTTCCAGAGCCTTGTTATTGACCTAGGATCGAAAGGATTCTCCAAGTTTTCCATCTATTGTTTCGTACACAATGCAAATTGTTTGCATTGTTTACTAAGATTATTTGAATCTAAAATTTTGTGTATGGGTTGTCTATTGAAATGTGCAGGTTTTGAAAATTGTGTTATCAATTCCTCAAGTTTTTTTATGAAACAACTTTGCATCATTTTTAGTAAGTGTTTCCAAAGTTGTCAAACCACATAACCCATAGCTTCAAGAATTTCTACTCGAGGGAATCTTTCATGAGTGTCACTAGAAAGTTGGTAGGAAATAGAGTTCACTTTTCCACTAACAGATTTAACAAATCTGTCAAAATATTCCTTTCTAACTAGTAGTACTCTACTTCAGTTGCTTGTCTTAGATTGATGCATTAGTATTTTAAATCCATTCACAAACATACATTCTCATATTTTTGCATTGAATCTATTGTCCTTCATTTTGTCACCACAAAATGTAGGTAATAGTACAAAAAAAATTCTACTTAGTTTCATGTTTCTCTAAGATAATTCATTATTTAATTGGCCAACATTGATCAACCAATTGACCCCAATTTTCACAATGAATCCTTTTACTGAAGGCTTTTGTCAAGTCTTCTTTTGTTTTTCATTTTATTAATCCCATGTTTGATTTTTTAGGCCTTCAACATTACTTTTGTATTTTTGAGTGTGTATCTAGTTGCTTTTTGTTTCCTTCAATATCTTGTATTTGGTTTTCCCTTTAGTTCAGTATATCTTAGGGCTTAATCAAACTTGGTAGTCAAAGATATGATTATTTAAGTGCCCAAAAAGTGGATTCTCCAAGCACAATCACATATTTCAAATATCAATGTTATATTTTAATGTTCACATTCACTTTTTGAAAAACCCACGCGTGCCTAAAACCTCTTCAACTAAGAGCCAATGACTAAGGAGCATCCATGCTGCCAAATTCACCCGGGGCACGATCTCGGCCTCATCCCTTATGATGTCTTCGAGCCTTGCACTCAACAAGACTTGATCCCTGGTGGGCTCTTTGTGAGCCATTCAACTTCACTAGTAGACCAAGGGCTCTTTTTATTTTTTCTCTTAAGTGACTTTATCGCTATATAGTTCTAATTTAATATTGAGTTTTACTTACTTCTTTTTTTTAAGCATCCAAGTTAAATATTACTTTTTGAATAATATTTGCACATGATATATAAACTATATAGTGTAAATGTGGTGTTTGACCCCTTTAAGTAATATTAACTCAAAAATTAATTAGACATGTGCTTGATTGGTCACTTAAGTTGTGCAAACTCAATAACCTATCTTTTTTACATGTTTACATGCAAATGCACTTATAGAGTCCACTTTTGGCTTGGAAATACATGTGTTTAACATACTAATTTGTATTTTAAATATGTAATGGACTTCCAAGAGTCTCATTTACATGAAAACTCCCTTCTACATGCAATATGTAATAGCACTTGGAGAGTGTGATTTGCTCTAGGAAGCCAAATTGTGGACTTGGGCAAATAAAAAAGTATATTTTTAAATGTGTAATGGGCATTCATGACTATGACTTGCATGTAAAGGTTTTTTTTAGCCAACATGTAATATGTAATGGGCTTGGGAGAGTGAGATTTTGCACTACAAACACATGTAATGAAATCCCAAGATCCCATTTTTGCATTCCAAGGCTAAAAATGCCTAAGGCATGACATCTTTTGCATATTTTAAATATGCAATAGAACTTGGAGAGTGTCATTTTCACCCAACACATTCATTTTCAACTCAACATGACATGCAATGCCTCCATTGGAGTGTGATTTGCACTTCCATCTCACATATACATGCATTTTAAATATATAAATGTGTCTTTAGGGTCTGACTATGCAATTGAATGCATGTAAATGATATTGGAGACTACACTTTTGCATTTCAAAGCAAAAAAATGCCTCATGCATTGACATCTAAAGGGCACATTTTCATAAAAAACACCCAGAAATTTGCATTTCCATCCCATGTGTTTGCATTTGGAGGAGTCTTTTGGGAGTTTTGTTGCAAGATTTGGTATGTAAGAATCATGTTTTTCAAAAAGAGCATTAAAAATGACTTGTTCTTGTGCATTTGGAGAGCACATTTTTTCCCAAAAACATCCCAAGATATGCATTTTATCAAAATGTTTTTGCATCTCCATGTTTGAGAACTTGCATTTTGCCTTCTACATGCAAAAATGACCAAGTATTTGACCATGGAGATTACCATTTGCAACTTTGAATTGGTCAAAATATTTTGAGTTGTTGCATGCATTTCTACTTGGAGAGCCCCATTTTTTAGAGGACTTGCTCATTTCAATCTCTCTTTCCTCTATTTTTGGCTCATTAAGCTCCAAGTAAGTAGAAGATTCCAACTTTGCTTATGTCTCTTACTTATTCCACATTGTTGCATGATTTGGCTCATCTTTATCCATTTGTTCTAAGTCATCCCATAATCTTTGCAATTTTCCTTTAAATAAGTGTGAAATCTTCTCATTTGCAAATCTTAAATCCCTCCCAAACCCCATAAATAAAATCCCATGTAGAAAAATATCTTGAAGTTTGTCATCTCCAAGTCAATAGCAAGAGGTATGTTTTTGTTTTGTAATTTTTTTTCTTGTTTGTTGTTTCCTTGTTTTTTTTTCCTTTTTTGGAAGAAAAATGAAGAATCCTATCCAAGAATGCATGTGCATCCACATTCTCTCACCTTGAACATGTTTTCATGTCAATCCATACTTCATCCATTTTTTGATACATGAAATTACATCCTTTGAACCCAATCACATGATTACCTTAAGTAAATACCACATGTAATTACCTCTAGAGAGCCTAATTTTGGTAAAAGGTCACTCTTTTAAATACAAAAGTCATCATTTACACACATTTATATGCATCTAACTTGCATTTTTTGTCATACCAACAAAAGATCGTCTTTGCCCACATGTAATCCATCCTTATAAATCTCAGTTTGGCCCTTTTTGTCCAAATACATATGTTTTTTGTATCATTTCCAGGCATCACATGTGTTTCATGAGTATCCAATCAATACTTTGAACACCTTGTTCTTCATAGATCTTCCTCTGTCAATCCAATGCTAACGTCTTCATGAAGCCAATTCTTTTGATGATGTATTTTTACTCTTTGGGATTTCCATGTTGTAACACAAGACATGTCTATATCATCAAAATCCAAAGGAAATATAAAATACTAGTAAGACAAGGAGTTGGCTCACATGACTACATCACTCATCTCATCTCCTTTGGATCAAGTATCATATACATAGATTGGGCACATAGACAAGGTTGATTTCTTACAAAGAATTGAAGCTCTTTCCAACAGGGAGATGAGATGTATAAAAAAGAGTACTATTCATGTAGTGTCTACTATTCCCATGATTTTCTTGGAACCTAAGCTCATCTTGGGATGTGCTTTACGTTTTAGCCCAAAGACACAAATAATCAAGAATGCAAATGGCAAGTTCATTATCAGTCTAGATCCAGATGTTATTGAACAAATCTTTGGAGTTCCTAGGGAGAACAAAGAACCCATCTACTAGGGAGAACTTATAAGCATGATGTTATGTGAATAATTATTTCATGTGGGAAAATCATCATCGTTCTACATGAATTCATACTTGGTCTACATTGCTTTAACCATGGAAGCCTTCTCAAGACTCTCCAGCAAGGGGGATCAAACTCCAGTTCCCATCTGGGACTATTATGACCATATTACATTGACACATAGCAAGTATCATTACAAGAGGGTCCAAGATGCATTATGTGGACATTTCATGTGTCATTTTGACAAGAGCTGGTAACAAAACAAAAAAATCAAATGAAGCCTGGGAGAGGGTAAATCAATTCAGTTGCATCTTCTTGCAATTTTCAACATTCACCTATTTGAGAGTTGGTTATTTTCAAGGGGAACCATATACCTTACCAAGATATCCTACTGATAGGATTATCTTATGGAGTTAGCTAGCCAATTCATGGAGGTACAATTGTACCAACATAGTCAACACATGCCAGGATTTGACATTACCACTACCAAACCCCTTCAAAAGAACATTCAACCATGTTCATTGCATGGAGGATGTATGGATTGATTTGTGCACAAAGGTGGACATCATGAAAATGAAGTATTCTAAGCTCACGTTATGGAAAATCATCGACCTCATCATGGTTAAGATACCATCAGACTTTCAAGTTGAAGAAGATGACATCATCCTAGATCCATAGTATCACAAGGTTGGTTTTGACAAGCATTATCCTTTTCCTAATTAGTGGCAACAGAAAGAAGCCATTTATTTCTTTGATAGATTCTAATCTATCTTAGTGAATGCTAACAAGTGGTTGAAAACCAAAGGCCTCAAGAGAGTACATCTGAAACTTAGAGTAGATTGCAATCATTTTGGACTTGTTGGAAAGACATCTTGGGTGGAGATTACGAGCAAGGACAATTCATCTTCTTTAGCACTAGCTGAAATTCTCAAGTTTAAACTCAAACATGGAAAGGGATTAAAACTGCCTTTAGGTTTTTCTCAAGCACCCATACATGCTCAAGAATCAGAGGAAGAATTTGATGAAGAGGAAAAGGAAGAGATAATGATCATATCTCCCCCATGACCAACAAATAATCATGATTCATCCACTCAAGAAAGACCCTTCTTGGATTTTGTAAACAATGATGTTGATTCATTCTCCACTATTTTCACATTTGCCATTGTCATCTCATAAGTAAACGTGTTGACATTCCCAATGTAATGCCCTACCACAGGACCCAAAATAAGATAACCTAAAGTTTTACTAAGTTTTCCAAACCTTTTTTTTTTAAGTTAAAGATAATAACTTAACAACAATTATAAAATAGCAGAAGCAATTAACATACACTCATACATCAACAACACATAAACACGTTACAACTCTTAAGGGTCCCATGACAATGAATCACATTTAATTTTAATTAGTACTAAACCAATATATCCATATTAAAGAATAATTGCAAGTACAAATTTCATTTAAATAATAGACAATTATATATGATGCCACTTGGCAATAAACAAAATGCATAATCATCCACTGTAGAGGTCATGGGGTATGAAAGGCTGAAATAATATACATCATGAAATAGATAACATCATCTCGTAAGATCTATGAAATCAAATACAATACAAAAAGCTATAACCATCCATCATAGAAATACAGGAATAGATAGAAAGGAACATCTGTCCACACACATCCAACAATAACATCCGATAGTCAGATCTCAATGGTATAAGAAAAAGCACTACCACTCGACCTCATGGAACCTAAATGGCCCACTCCCACCACACTAAGGAGATAAACTCAAGTCCCAAACATGATAACAAACTCAAAAGTCAAAACCAATAGCTAGGTTCAAGGAGTCACTTGAAAGAAAACTATCTCAAGGGTACCAAGACACAAGTATCAACTAATCCCAGAGGCAACAATGACATGTAGGGAATCTACTATGCATGTGGGCAAGTTTCATTGCATGAACTAACTCTAGGGTTACTCGATTAGTCTTTTAATCCTCTAGCCCCCTAGTGACTCTATGCGGCACTAGTATCCTTTCGTACTAACAAGGCATACTAATGAAGCATGGTCGTAACCAAGCATCCTCTCTACTCCCATCCTAGCCTATACTAGCACTCGAGGCATGGGCGAGGAAAACAATGACTCTTATTAATTCATTTTAAACCCATTTAATGAAATATTATCACTTGTTAAATAACTTACAAAGGGTTACCTGTCAGCCTCTTTAGGGCCTCAGCCTCCATTGCAAGCCACTTCCCAACATGACATATAGATAACCTACCCCTAAGCTCAGTAAAATCAAAAAGATCACAAAAGACCACATTACCATGCATCGATTCTTAAACAAGCAACTAATAAGTATCGAAAATCACTTATCATAATCACAGATTCCACCAATACGAATCATCCTAACATGACTAATCTCAAATCAAGTACATGTTGACATGGATTTGGTTTATGTGTACTTGATTTGGGATCAATCCTATTAGGATGATCATATTGATGGAATTTGTGATTATGATCAATAATTTTTTATACTTGTCAGTTGCTTGTTTAAGAATTGATGCATGGTATGTGGTCTTTTGTGATCTTTTTTATTTTACTAAGCTTAGGGTAGGTTATCTATATGTCATGTTGGGAAGTGGCTTGCAATGGAGGCCGAGGCCCTAAAGAGGCTGACAGGTAACCCATTGTAGGTTATTTAATAAGTGATAATATTTCATTAAATGGGTTTGAAATGGATTAATAAGAGTCATTGTTTTCCTCACCCATGCCTTGAGTGTTAGTATAGACTAGGATGGGAGTAGAGAGGACACTTGGTTGCAACCATGCTTTGTTAGTATTCCTTGTCAGTACGAAAGGATACTAGTGCCACGTAGATTCACTATGGGGCCAAAGGATTAAAAGACTAACCATGTAACCCTAGAGTTGGTTCGTGCGGTGACACTTGCCCACATGCATAGTAGAGTCCCTACATGTCATTGTTGCCTCTGGAGATTAGTTGATACTTATGTCTTGGTACCGTTGAGATAGTTTTCTTTCAAGTGATTCCTTGAACCTAGCTATTGGTTTTGACTTTTGAGTTTATTATCCTATTTGGGACTTGAGTTTATCTTCTTAGCACGGTGGGAGTGGGCCATTTAGGTTCCTCGAGGTCAGGTGGTAGTGCTTTTTCTTATACCATTGAGATTTGACCGTCGGATGTCAGTGTTGGATATGTGTGTGTGCAAATGTTCCTTTCTATCTATTCTTGTATTTCTATGATGGATGGTTATACCTTTTTGTATTGTATTTGATTTCATGGATCTTACAAGATGATGTTATCTATTTCACAATGTATATTATTTCAGCCTTTCATACTCTATGACCTATATAGTGGATGATTGTGCATTCTGTTTATTGCCAAGTGGCATCATATATAATTGTATATTATTTAAATGGAATTTGTACTTGTAGTTATTCTTTAATATGGATATAATGGTTTATTACTAATTAAAATTAATTGTGATTCATCGTCATGGGATCCTTGAGAGTTGTAACCTATTTATGTGTTGTTGATCTATGAGTGTATGTTAATTGCTTTCACTATTTTATAATTGTTGTTAAGTTATTATCTTTAACTTAAAAAAAAAATGTTTGGCAAACTTAGTAAAACTTTAGGTTAACTTATTTTGGGTCACATGGTGGGGCGTTACATTTGGTATCAGATCCCAAGTTTCTACATTGGGAGCTCTGGGTATATTGGAATGCCACTAGTTGTTAACTAGTTGAATTCAAACAAAACTTAAACTATCATATGTATTTAATACAAACTTGAATACTTGAGCTTTAAACTAAAAACAAAATTGGAACTGTTATGTGTGATCTATTACAAACTTGGACACTTGAACTTGTTGAACTAAAATGAAATGTGAACAATGTTATGTATCTTTTGCAACTTTAACACTTGAAAACTTCAAACTTTAACACCTGGAAACTTCAAACTTGAACACTTGAAACTTGAAAACTTTAGACTTGATACTTGAAACATAGAAAAAGGTAAAAATCTTGAGTTGGATTTTAATCATGTTTTGTTATGATTGTGCTTTAAGGTAGTATACCTTTTATTGTAATTGCGAGCATTATGTTGTTCTTGTTTGTGTGTTTTCAGTAGAGTTACAAACTTGAACCTAAATAGTTCGAACAAAAAAATTAGAAGTAGTTGAACTTTTGAACTTGAAACTTGGAAACTCATAAGTGACTCCTCCTATCCTCACAATAGAGTAGTATGAGAACTTGGAAAATGTATTTGATGATTTTCCATCTTTCACAAAAGGTCAAGTTTCCCAACTTGATACCTCGGTCATAAGGTTTAAAATGTTAACGATAGAGTCAACTCAGAGGAAACCCATGGTTCTAGTCATGCAAACCGAAGCATGCATGGTAACAATAGAAATACAATTAGGATTAATGTTTGTTGTAGCCACTATTCCAATTGCAACAGATGAAGGTTTCAATCTACTTGCATGGTTGGGAAAAAATACCATGAAGGGAAAAAAGGTTGTATTACCTATAGACAATTTCCCTATCAAGAATAATAAGTCTAAATATTCAAAAGCCAAGGTTGTTTCAAGAATTTTCGTTCATTTTAGAAAAACCAAGTATGTAGAGATTGTAGAGCCTTTGGTAGACAAACTAGCTAAGGAGCTCAATTACTCATATTACAAGTTCACCAAAATTGAACTTGGTAACAGACATAGTTGGGGTGTTTGCAGGATGCCCAGTATGCACTCACTAAATTGTCAAAGAGAAATCACGAGATTTGGGAGAAGAAGAATCAATTGAACTAGGAGATTGCTTCTCTTAATGAGGCTCTCTATCAACAATCTTTACAACCTACAATTATCACATCTCACACATATTAGATGAATCAGAGGGTCGAGGCAACCAAGACTTAGTTCAAATAAGTTATCTAGGAAGGAGTTCAATCAATCAAAGATGCGATCAAAGTTCTTGAATGTTTTAGAGGTGTTGAGGAGATACTCCATGACATGATTGCTTACAATAAATAGTAAACCAATGCCTTGAAATATTTTTTAGGTATTTGGGAACAAATGGAAGACATTGATTTGGATGTCTTGATTTCATGTGATGTTATTCCATCTTCTGATATGTTCTACATATATCAAGGACGCATGGGTCATAAGGAGGAGGTACTTGGAAAAATTCTAACAAAGTTACAAGGAGCCTTAGAAGGCTATCGAACATTGAAAATGGAAATCATGAGCGATTTGGAGCATATGGGATGCCAGCTCTTTGCTGAACATGATAACCTATTCACTGAGGAGGAAATGACCTCGGAAAACACTAACAAAGTCAATGCTAATTTTGATTATGAAGAATTTAGATCACATACAATGAATAGATTCATTACATACAAGTCTGTAGCACAAAACTTGTGATATTCTCTTGTAGATAATTACAAAGTTGTAAAATCAAAACATGCAAATGTAGTCAACAGTGAAGCTATCTCAAAGACAATGAAGATCCAAAATCTTCCTATGGTTCATGATTGGATTGCCAAATATAAGGCTTTCCTTAATAAATTTAAGGGTTAATCCAACCTTTATCCGTATTCTTCTTTTCAGTTTTTAGTGTGTTTTTAGTTGGAGAAGATGAATTGCATGCAATGCAATTACATGTAATTCAATTGCATGTCCTCATGACATAATAATCCAATAATTCTTCTCACATAGTTTTATTGGGTCAAAGTTGTTGAGTTGCTCCCACTTTTTCTTCCTTCTTCCCCCCCTTCTTTTCCTATATAAGAAGTACCTCTCCTCATTGTAAAAATCACCTTTTATTTGTATGCCTAAAAGCTACGAAGAAATGTGCAAGCATAACTTTGACTATGTAGTATTATTTTAAAGAAAAGTGAATACAAAGAAGCAATTGGAGCTGAAACTTTGATTGACAGCAATTGTGAGTCCAAACTGGAAGCTTTGACTATAATCCATGTCTGTTATCTTTGATTCATGTTATTGTTGTATGTTTATATAATTAAGAATAACAAGTTAAGATGCAATCAGAGCCGAAGCTTTGACTAGGAGCGATTGTGGTATTACATAGACTAGAAGATTTAATTGTAGCTTGTATTGCTTTCTCAGTTACAAAAATAGTTAGAATTCCCCAATTTTGGAAGTCTTTATTCCCCAATGGTAGAGGTTATTCTTATAGAATAGATTAAAATAGGACTTAGAGTCAATTCAATACATTTTCAATCAACCTTTGAGTTGGTGTTAGTTTATCAATATCACCGTTTACAATTATTAGATAGAAGTGTAGTTAGAGATTTCGTCTTGCCCATTACTCGCTCTATGGGTAAGTGGATTCTTTCCTGAAAGATAAGAGGAAATCAAATTGGTAACACCCTTTCAAAATCTATCAACTTCTTGCTTACCTTGAGTTGATTCAAGGAATGGTGAGAAGGCGGAGCCTTCTCTTAAAGGTGGAAGAGACTCTATTTCATACATTGTGGCCGATCTACCTATTTTGTAATTGGATTTCAAAAAATTGTTAGTTGCAAAATATAAACCCAACCGAATCCAAAAAAATCTTAGAATGATTCAAATATGTAATTATCTCCCTCTTGGTTAAAAAAAAGGGTTATGAACTGTGAGATCTAAATATAGAGCATCCAAGGCCATGCATGTCTTTTTGCATAAATCACTTACTCATGAATATACATAGTTCTATCTTGGGATTTCTTAACGAGTTTAATCATTAAATTCATGGGGAGAAGACTAGCTGAAGTTAACATGCTCTCTTTATCACTTAACTTATTTAACATATCAGAAGCTTTGTCCAATATGAGGCATTGCTCATATATTACTCCAATAAAGGATTGATATTTTGTTGGAAATCATTATGTTAGTCCATGCAAAGAGGTCCATCTGGTCTAAACATCCTCAAGAAGCTTGTCTCCTATTGTTACTTCCTCATAAATAATCTTAAATTATGCAAAATCTTTTTGAATTCTACAAAAGCAAGAGTGGAGCTCCCATATTATATCTTCAACTTTTTAACACTGTAGGAAATTTTCTTACAATCTTATATGTTAAATTCATTCAGTGGGCCATGTAGTGTATGTCAACCATATTGTAAGGTGCAATACTAGTTTGTAATCTTGTACAAAGATCGATCCTTTGCCCTTGCATCACAATAGCTCCATCGGATCTAATACACATTAAGTTCTTGGCAATTGTTAAGTCATCCATACCAACAATTTCATTCAAAGCTCTCTTAACTTCTATATATAATTTTTCTATAGTTGAAATAGCCCTCATTTTACAAACACAAAGTAGATGAGCTCAATAGACATGCTCTTGTATAATACACACATGCATATAGACTAAAGTAGTGTTATCTACCGTAGTGAATTCATTTATGGATAATGAAATGAATTTGGATTATTTTACCATCTCCTATAAATTTTGCTTTTCCACCTTGGCAAGGCAATTTTCCATTTCCAATCTAGTGCTTGTTGACCAATGTGACATAGGATAGTGATCAACTCTAAAAAGAGATAATAAATTACTATATTATGAGAAGTCTCTCATAGGATGTCCTCTAGATAGAATATGAAAAATAACTCTCATTTGAAGGGTCTTTGTCAAGTTTGCATCATTGGTTATATGTTGAAGCCTAGCCTTGATTGGATTTCCACTACTGTTAGTACCAATTATTGTTATGCTCTTCATATTCTATGACATACTTAACACGAATATGTTCTTCCTTTGATTTACATATCATTGTTGATATTTCCTTTTTGTCTATGGTTTATTTTTCATAAACCTTACCAATATGTTTTTCTCTAGTGTCAAGCTTTAGCTACAAATTCTTCTCTCTTTTAGTTTTCTAGGTACAAATTGTACACTTACATTCTATTGTTTGTTCATAATTGTTTGGGATTAGTTCAATGAACCACTGCTTTTCTATCCATTCAATCTTGAAATTCCTTTTCATTTCCCATTCTCTCCCAATTTTTTCATTCCAT